>JAFBJR010000147.1:5197616-5323119 GCA_016785285.1 Brachirus orientalis
TGTGTGTGTGTGTGTGTGTGTGTGTGTGTGTGTGTGTGTGTGTGTGTGTGGTTGACTGACTGTGAAGGGACAGCTGTAGCTAGAGAGATGATCTATAAATCCCATTGGATTTCTCTCAGCGCACAGGCTGGGGCCAGAGTTGAAAAGTCTGGAAAATGTTTGCGTAGAGTTGCTGTTGGCTCAATAATAATCCACGGTGAGTTCACATCGGCATATGTTTGGCCGCTGATCTACAAGAGGAGGAGGAAGGGGGGGGGACTCACTCTCTCTCACACACACACTAAAACCAGTCAATTGTGGGACTGATCTGCGTGCTTTGCGTTAGTGCTGCACAATCATGGGGGTGACACCGTTTGATCCAGAATTTGCACATGTGTGTCAGATATATATGGCCCATTCTGCTGCGTGGGTGTGTGAATGGATGGACTGGACACCTATAAGCAAGGCATGGACAAATGAACGTGCCCCGCCCTCTTTCTTTACCAACACTTTTTACTATACCATAACCATTTTAAGTTTGGGGTAAATTTTGCGCGTTTTGCACCGTTTGCACTTCAGCAATCACTGTAAAACGTTGTCCCGTCCCGTACTGTTAAAATGGCCCTGGATGAACGTCTACGTATACATGCGTGATTATTTACAGATTTTCAAAAAAATACATTTTCTTTGCGTTCAAAATTTGCAGTTTTTCTGGAAATTTTATTTTATTTTATTTTTTTTTTCGTTTGAATAATTTTCTTTATTCCACACCCTGACATGCTCATGTGATATAGAATTAAAATCACACAGATTATTTTAACTGGACGACTTACACAGAAAGTGAGTCTTTTAACGCGCGTATGTGCCATCATGATTTGTGCACCTTATTATTAGTTATGAAAGCTCTGGCCTGTTTGTTTTAATGACGAAAATGATAATTAAAATCCGGTTCCAACAGCAAGCTCACCATCCACACCCACTTATCAAAGCTGCAGTCCCGGTCCGGACTATAGAGTCACATCGTCACGTTTCCACAGCCTGGGTATTTCTTCCTCTTTACTTACACACCATCCCCTTCCCCCAACTCATCTATCTCATCACCTGTTCCATTCAACATTTTTTTCATTTTTTTGTCTTTGCTCCGCCGTCCTCTCCCCGAGCCCCACGCACACTGTGCCGCGGCGACACTGTGTCACCAAACTGAGCCTGGGGGAGAGAGAGGGGAGACAAATAAACGTGTCACGATTAGAATTAATGATTGCATGCATCTTCGCAGCCTCATTCATTATCTCAGATTAATTATCTCGCAGTGTACCAGTTCACTTGTCTGCACTTCATAAACCCCAAATCTCCTGGGCTGCTGCTGCTGCTGACTGTACAGCAGAAGCACCGTGGACCTGATCACAGGAACATCCACGCTCTTTTAACCTAGGATGCGTGGCCTGGTGTGCTCCATGTAAGACTTTTTGAAGAGACAGAAACAGACGCTTTTATGAAAATGTGAATAAAAATAACTCTTAATCTTTGCGGTCACTCATAAAGAAAAAAAAAATAATTTTCAACTGCTGCTATTTTCAGGCCTTGTGACATGAGCAGGGCCTCCTGCAATCAAATGTAACTCCAGTCACCCAGACACTGAAACAAGACAACATGGAGGATAAACAAAGTTTTGTTTTCCACAAAATACTGCGCCACAAATTCCAATTTCCAGCTTCTTTCAACACAAGGACGAAGATATGGATGAGAATAAAAATCTATCGTTATAGTGAAGGCTTACAGTGCTAAAGCTAAACTCTCTCTCTCTCTCTCTCTCTCTCTCTTTTTCTTCTTGCATTTAATAGTGTATCTGCCTTTAGGGGAGTTGGGGATATTTTTAAGCCCATAGCCCATATTTTGATTTTTCTTCTGTTGGTGGATTAATCTTCCTCTGTGAGCCAGGCTTTCTATCTCTCTCTCTCTCTGGCTTATTCTAAATCAGGCACAGATTATCCCCTCTGACACACTATCGAGGCATCTTCTACACATGGAAATAACAACAACTTTTGTTGTTTACACGTTGCATTTACACGTTCGGGTGGCGGTGGAGGGTGTGAGTGTGAGGCCTGCGCACTGTTACAGCTCTGTGGTGATTTCCAAGTGCAGGTGCGAAAAGAAGGAGAATGGACTGGGGAAAAGTGAGTTTTTTAGTCCAAAAACCATGTTGCCATTGCAGACTGTCCTTCTATGCAGAACGGTGCCCCCCGCCATGGCGTCACTGTGCTCAATGACCCTCTGCGTCTCTGTGATGAAAACATAATCAGATGCTAAACTGAGTCCGCTCCCACCACAAACAGAAACAAATAAAATAAATATGGAAAACCAAAGGAGAGGGAGAAGATTGGAGAGCACCAGACAAATCTGGAGATAACAAGGCAAGAAAAATGGGGAAGAGAGATGAAGACTGTGCGTTTTGAAGCCTTATCTCTTTTTCCTCCAGCCAGTAACACATGTCCTGTTGAAGGAGTTGCTCCCCAGACGCCGAGGGGCAGCTGGACGGGGACGTGCGGGCGTTTTGCATGAGAAGCAGCCCATATGCAGGAGGATGCTGGCGAACTATTGAAATAAAATAAACGAATCTCTTTGGTTATCTCCCCCACCCCATGCGTAAAAGAGCGCACAGATATTTGTCATTTTAAACACAACCAAAGACGAAAAACAAGGATTTCTTATTTCACTGCTCCCATTCATTAAATTCGTTGTTTGTTAGAGGCCACACAACAGAATAATGAGTGTAAACAAACGTTCTCACAGATTAATTAAGCGGTTTCCTGGCAAGCAAGCACAAATCTTGATTAGATAGTGGAACGAAACAAATTTGTTCCGCAAACATGTTCACTTTTTCTATTCCTCCATGCAGACTCAACGTGCTTTCTATTTTTAAATAATCAGGAAAGAAAATTAATGCCTGGATTGTTATAAGGCCTGCAAATCACCATCACAGAACACTTGACTTGATCCCTTTGATGGGATGGAACAAATAATCCAGCAGTCTGTTAGGCCCATGGTGTTATTTACTTAAAAGGTGGACTTGAAGTGGATTGGACCTCCCTCCTACTTAATGAATTGTCCGAGGTGTCTGGGCCGCGAGCCCCAACATGGGCTGAGCTGCACGAGCTGTCAACTTTAGAGCCTTTCTGTCTTTCATTTCGACGCTTCCTCTCCGTCGCACCAAGGAGGAAACTGTTTAAAGTGCTGCTACTACTGCTGATAATGAAGATTCACAAGGAACACTCTTTTAATACACATGACAGCCTGTGATGTTGGACACGTGGCGCTGCAGAAGGAAACGGTTACATCTCCAGTTAGAATTCATCACCTGAATACGGTGTGTAATCAAACACCCATGCCACTATTGGACACTATATTTTAACATGCATTTGATTTATTTGTGACATAACTAAATATAACATAATAGAGATAAGCCCGAAAAACATGTCCAACTCGTGCGTAATTTCCCTTTGCAAAGTAACTTTACATGGATGAACTGGGAGCGCGCCTGCAGCCTCCTCGTCCTGAAGATGCCTCTGTATCTACCTGCTCAGTCTGATCCCTCCGTCATGTCCCCCCTCACGCCCGCGGAAGACAATTTTGCCCAGCAGCTTGAGAAGTCTCTCCCTTCGCGCCGCTCGCCCTCCGCCGCCGCGGCTACTGCTTCCTCCAAAACACATTCAACTTACATATGACAGTTTGCGGTGGAAATTTTCTTGACAATTGGTGTCTTGAGTGTGTGTGGCATAAATAGCAGAGCAGAGCCCTCGCTGGGTTATGATGTGGCGGCTTGATGGTCGCTGGCATGGCGCGCCGCTGATTGGTCAAACCGCGACCTGACGTCAGGAGGCTGGGAATAAGGCTGGGCTGGAGCTTTAGGAGCAAGACAGTGTAACTGGAGAGCCAGCGCATCCCAGCATACCCATCGTACTGGAGACTGAGGGGCATCCCAGCATCAACACCGACTTCTTCACCGGAGCATCCTAGGATCATCCTGCACACCGCTGTGGAGAAAGAAAAGACTGCTCTGTTGTTTCAATCTGATGGTTTGTGTGTGGGATATTTTTCTTCTTTTTCTCCTCGCTGGGTTGCGAAGAGTGGATACGCTGCCATGTCAAAGTGCACTGAATTATTTATAGGCGCGCGTGTCTTGTTGTGTGACAGCTCTGCCCTAGAAGAATTTTATTAGACGCCTCTTCCAGCAGTGACTGGCACACGACGCTCTTCTCCTTTTGGCCGATGCATCACTTCGAAGAGCTGCTGGGACACGAACACACTACTGGCTTCGCTCTCCTCCTCTGAGCCGAAAGTTCTCCTGCTGAAATCTACATTCGGACATTTTTTTTGGTTGAATTGTACGTTTGTTTTTTGTTTTTTCTTGGATGCAATTAAGGACTGATTTATTTATTTATTATCTTATTTAGCTTTGAGAGAGAGAGGGACAGGAGGAGAGGACGCCATCCACCCTTGTTAGTTTTTTCTATCTTCGTTTCCCTCCTTCTGTTGGACGTTCGAGCCCTTTTTACGCATGCAGGGAGAAATCAGTGGTGACACCTGATCGACTGGCTTCTACCGCGCACATTGACCCGGGAGCTCCAGGCAAATCAGGGAGGGAGGAAGGAAGCACATACTCGGTCAATGCCCGGTCTGTGCTGTTGATTTTGTTTGTGTGCGTGTGTGCGTGAGAGTGTGTGCGCGCTTCATCTGCCGGGGTTGTAGCCCAGCCAAAGCCATGGTCCACTGCGCCGGCTGCGAGAGGCCTATCCTGGACCGCTTTCTGCTCAACGTGCTGGACAGAGCCTGGCACGTCAAGTGCGTGCAATGCTGCGAGTGCAAATGCAATTTGACTGAGAAATGTTTCTCACGGGAAGGAAGACTGTACTGCAAGAACGATTTCTTTAGGTAAGGATCAGAGGGGACAGATGACAGAGAAACTCATCAGCCAGCGTTTGTGTTTGTGTTCGTGTGTTCCTTTAAAAATAGTAGCTAAAAAAAAGACAATTAAAGACACTCACACATTAGGAAATTGTGTACAGAATAATTAAATTTAAAGAGCAGCATAAACGAGTAAAGGCGCACCGTGAAAATAGGTGGAACAACGATGAACAGATTTTAATTAAAATATATATTATTTTCGGCTTTTAAACTGGTTGTATTTTCTTCAAATCTTGAGGGAAAAAGCACAAAAAAGCAGCATAAAATAGGCGCATTATGAAAAGATGGAAAACTATGGACATGACATTGCTTTTATTTACAGATTTTAAATTGATGATTTTTTTTTTGAGTCACTTGAAAAAACAGTGTCCATAAATCCATACTGTTTTTTTCCTTACAGTTAACTCAATACATTAAAATGTTAAAGATAAACACGTTTATCAGGCTAATAATTTTAAAACGTGCCACATCTGTGCTACCCTGTGTTTACAGTGAACTGTAGCCTTTCTTTTGATTCCGTTTACTTTTGCTGTAAAATAAACGAGCAGGGCGACCGATGTGCGCCTGTAGGCGTGAACGAGAAGGTGCAGGCGATAAGCCTTGATTAAGAGCGAGTAATTAAAAGCTTGTTAATTTGGATTCTTATGCAAAACAACAACAAAGAGAGAAACTGAAAACACACACACACACACAGCAAGAGAGAGAGAGAGAGAGGCAGCAACATTAAACGCGTGTGCGCTCGCTCACAGCAGGGAAAAGAAAGAGGAGGGGGGTGTTAGGAAATCGAGGAAATCACAGTTTGGGGTGTTTTTGTTAAAAAAAACACCACGCAGGTAACCACAGTGATGGTGTGGGGATTTGTGTGTTGGGGTGGGGGCCACAGGATCAAACCCACGGCCGGAGGAGCCGCTGCCCGGTGTGTTTGCACAGTCCGGCTGAAGAGGACGTGATAAGTGGATTTGAATAGTAAACTAGTTGAAAAGATCAAGTCCGAAGACAAAGCAATCACAGACAGTGAAGTCAACAAGCGCTCTGTGTGTGTGTGTGCCAGTCAATACACATTGCTCAACGGTGAAGTCGATGTGTGTATGTGTGTATGTGTGTGTGTGTGTGCACGACTGTACTTTATTATTCCAAAGCCAAAAACCTACTGAATTATAACCCACGTCCAGTCATGGAGACAAAAAGGCTGGAAAATGAAGAGAGATATATTTAATAGGAAAGGACAGTTACCTCTGTGGGTCTGTATTTATCTAGACAATCACATCTGCGAAAACACACACACACACACACACACACACACACATATATATATATATATATATATATATATATATATATATATATATATATAATTTTAGTGTTTAAAAGACAGCTTGTGCGCAAGTAAATAATGGTATAAATAAGCGAAATACAAAATAAAACACAGAGTAAAAGTATTATTATTATTATTATTATTATTGAAAAGACAACAAAAATCTAATTACTTTTCTTTTTTAACTTCCCAAGATGCGCCATTTGTTTTCTTTTGTTTTTATTAAGAGTTGTTCACTTAATTTCACTATTAAACCACACATTAAACTACCTTAAAAGCGCTATTAAAATATTAAGTAACTATATATGAAGCTATGAATGTAAAAGTTTGGGATTCCTAATTGAAATGCAAATACCAACAATTTAAGTATTCTATAAATCATTTAATAATACGAAATGTACAATACGTTTTTCTCACTGTGACGTCCTGCTGCATTTAGACAAATTAACGTTTTATTAAATCTTTACAAAAAAGAAGGGGGGGGGTAATTCCGTCCCCACAATCTCTGCCCAAATTTCACACCAGGATTGATGAGAATCCAACTTCATTAAAAAAAAAAAAATCTTAAATATAATGTGTCAGTGAGAATAATATTTGCATCGACATCAACACTAACTCCAGTGCATTTTCTTTCCTGCAGGAGGTTTGGTACGAAGTGTGGCGGTTGTTCGCAGGGAATCTCTCCGAGCGACTTGGTGCGAAGAGCCCGCAGCAAAGTGTTTCACCTCAACTGCTTCACCTGCATGATGTGTAATAGACAACTGTCCACCGGCGAGGAGCTCTACATCATAGACGAGAACAAATTTGTCTGCAAAGACGATTATATCAGCAACACCAGTGTAAAGGACACCAACCTCCTCTCAGGTAGGACTGGAGGAAGCGTGTGTGCGCGTGTTTGGGCGTGCGCCCGCGCGCGCGTATGAGCACAAAGCGGGATAAATTGTGATGGATGTGATGTGTTCAGCCCCGCAGTGGCTTCATCATTTCCCTGACCAGGACGTAGAAGGCACTCAGAGTGCACAGCCCAAAAAAAAAAAAAAAACAGAAAAACAAACAAAGAAGCATTCCGTTATGTGTCATATTTCTTTCATTTGAATTTAAAATTGTCGTGTTGTGTGTGACGAGGTGTCTAAGGTGTTGGTTTTAAAAACGTACAAAACATTCATGTTAACCCAAACTAGTACAATATAAACATAGAACGAGCTGCAGCACTTGGTGCCGCTTCTAAGATTATTCCCGTTCCAATATTTTTATAAAACAACATTATATTAAAGCAAATTAGTTTGATTCTAAAATGTTACTTTTCATGAGCTTTAAAAGCATTGATGCAGTGATGTCTCTTTGACCATGTAAGTTTATTGCATGTGTAGGATATTTATCTTTTTTCTTTTTTTGTGCAGTGCAGTTAAAACAAAAGCGCATCAACATGCGGCTTTTACATGAGTGATTTTTTTACAGTATAAATGCATAAATACAAGCCAAAACATAACAGCATTCCACTAGCTGCTGTCATTGCTTCTTCCTAATCCATTTCTTTTATCTGTGCAGTAACGGCGTGCAGCGACCCGAGCCTATCACCGGACTCTCAGGATCAGCTCCAGGACGACGTGGTCCTGAAGGAGACGGAGATCGCCGCGCTGTCCGACAAAGAGACGGTGAACAACGAGAACGACGACCAGAACCTCGGCGGGAAGAGACGCGGCCCGCGGACAACCATCAAGGCCAAGCAGCTGGAGACGCTGAAGGCGGCGTTCGCGGCCACGCCGAAACCCACCAGGCACATCAGGGAGCAGCTGGCGCAGGAGACCGGCCTCAACATGAGGGTCATCCAGGTAAAGACGGAGCACAAGGTTTTGGCAGCCTGTTGGAAGTCGACATGGTTCCACTGGATTACTGTTTAAATCACTCCACCAGTCAATTTACCAACGAGGCAGGGGCGCTGCTAGAAATATTTGGGGCCCATAAAAAAATACAACACTGCGCCCCACCTCAACCCCCCTACCACACTCACTAAAAAAAATTACAATTATATCCAATGTATACGACTGGAATGGACTGATTTATTATTATTATTTACAATGGTAGCTCTACTGTTAGCTACCGGCCGGGCACCATTAAAGGTTATTTTTTCCCCTCTTCTACACAGTTTATTTGATTTTATTTTTTAATACCCTGATTTCTTTGTGGATGACTTTGAAGAGGGGTGTAAATGTTATGCTTTCAGTTTTTGAAAAATTGACATAATAAGTACAAATAGAGGCAGTTATAATAATGATACAATAATTGTATTAAAATACTTATCTTATAATAATAATAATAATAATAATAATAATAATAATAATAATAATGCCTATTGCTAGGCCCTTGGAACATTCTAACACTTCCCCCGTCTTTACTGCACCCCTGCAAACAAATAAATATTTACATAAAAATCTCACATTTATTGGCAAATGAGGGTGTTTTATCAGACTGCTGCCAGTCAGGGTTGGGTAGTAAATAGTAAAGTATTATGGAAATAGATTCAAAGGACACCCACAGGTTGAGGAGGTGATCTAGCGCCTCTTGCTTTATTTATTTATTTGCATAAGGTGTCACGCACTCATTAAAGGTGCGATGTTGCAGTTTATATTTTCTGGAGAGAGAAAAGAAAAGAAAATAATAATAATAATGTCCCTGCCAACTTGTGCCAAGATGCCAGACTGCCATGACCGCGCGGGCCTCATCATCCCATCCGACCCCGAGAGGCTCCACCTCCACCCCCACCCCCATCCCTTCCCCACACTCACCTCCTCCCCCCACCTCACCACATCTCTCACCCCCTCTTTAAAGGACACCTCCTCCTTCCAAACGGTGCCGTCACATTGAATTCATTACAGTCAAAGCGATTGGCCTGAGAGATGAGGTTGATTTGGACACTAGTAATTTATGTATTTTTTTTTTTTTGTTGTTGTTTGTTTTTATTTTCCTCTCTCTCTTTCTTTCTTTCTTTTTAAATTCTTGGCGCGCGTGAAAGGCGAGGCAAAGTCGCCAACTGGCGGCCGGGCTGCTGGGGAGCGCCCGGTAGTCCTGGCACAGTCCTGGAGCTGCTGCCATCACGTTTTGCGCGCACATTTAGGGCCACGCTGTGAGCAGCGCCGCGGCCAAGTGGAACCGCGCAAATCTGTTCCAAGGATCCTGAGATGATAGCTTCCTCACACACACATCACTGATTTACAGCAGGGCCACGATCAGGTTAAACAAGGGGCAGCACATACAGACAGACAGCCGATATCGCCAACAATAGATTATTATTATTATTATTATTATTATTATTATTATTATTATTATTATTATTATTATTACTATTATTATTATTATTATTATTATTATTATTATTATTACTATTATTATTATTATTATTATTATTATTATTATTATTATTATTATCTCTGTATTTTAGAAACAGCAGTTCTAAAATACAGTTATTACCGTGTATGTTGATATTCTGTATGTATATATATGATATTAGGTATGTGGAATTGAGAAGGAGCTTCTTTAATGTATGTTTTGATTTAAAATGGCAATTAAAAACAAGCGTCCATATTATTATTATTTTTTTTTAAATAGAGATTCGTGGTAAACTATGAAGACATAAGTAAAAAAAATCTAATAAAATAAAACGAACTCGCAGTAAAAAGTAGAGTTTTCCTATTATTTTATATTATTAACTTAATTTCTTAATTTCTCGTGAATTTGAATTTGATGTCTACTGTCGCGTCATAATGTGGATCAAACTGCAGGGCAGGCTAAAGGTAAAAACGGTTTATTTTAGCAGATTAACAGCGATAAAGTGACAGTACAGGTAGACTATCTAATATGTATGAGCACGAGTAAGAGAGAGGGGCCTAATTAATGGAATCCGGCCTATAGATTAGGAAATGATAACCTCCAAGAGCCTGCTAATATATTGGTAACAACCCTCCTATTAAGTATTAATTGGAGATTTGAAACCCCCGCTGCTGCAGCCTCCAGTCAGAGTAAATGGAGGGTTAAAAGACCATTAGGGAGGTTAGATGTTACTCGGGCTCCTGTAAAGATAATTGGGCAAGATCATCTCTCCACCATCCACCATCACTGCAGAGCGTTGCGGGTTAAAAGCACCGGCTCATCACGCACAAGGGCGCGCTGGTTGTTTGCTCCAGCATGGAACCATGCGCCAAAATAAACATGACACGCAATTACATTTTTCTTGGAATGGGGTGGAATTTACACAGCGGGGATTATTTGCATGGACAATTTTTTTAAATGTTTTGTTTTCTTTTCATTTTTATCCATATACTGTTTTCCCTCTGCATCCTCACCGTCACACATATCGCCCCCCCCCCAACTTCTCCCTCCCTATACAAAATGCTATATTGACGTGCTATCAAAATGGCGCCAGCAGCCTACATGTTTACTTGGTGACACAAGGTGACCCATATATGCGTGTGTGTCCAGGTTTGGTTCCAGAATCGACGTTCCAAAGAGAGACGCATGAAGCAGCTGAGCGCGCTGGGCGCCCGGAGGCACGCGTTTTTCCGGAGCCCGAGGCGGATGAGGACACTGGTTGACCGACTGGAGCCCGGAGAGCTCATTCCTAACGGGCCCTTCTCCTACTATGGAGGTACGGTTACAGTTTATGTTTCTTTGTTTTTTATACTTGTTGAAAAAAATATATAAATAATATTTAGGAAAATGTTTGGATTGTCTCCTGATTTAGTCCATTAAAAAAAAATAAAAGTAACTTTTTACATTCTTATTTCCTGTTTTAGTAATTGGTTTTACAATTTTTACTATTAAAACTAATCAATAATCCTACATACAACTCTTACCAATACCATCTACCTCATCAGTCAATGTATTAATTAAGAATTAAGAGCATTTTATTTAGATTCATGTTTTTAGATTTTTGTCTCATTAAAGGGAATACTTTGCCTGCACAGTTGGGTTTCAGCTGTCCTTCTTTATATGGAGAATGTGTTAATTTATTGCCCAAAATGACAATAGTATCTCTAAAAACAAATATGAAGCTCATGGTGATTTTGGCAGCACTGGGAATTCAGCTGGATAAAAAAACGCTTAACGCTAAAAAAATTAGTCAGAAGTGATACATTATTCTGTTTGGGTCACCTCATCCACTGGCTGAGTGAATTAAATGAAATGACTTCACATGTGAGTGACTTGATACCGCACTCATTCCTTCAAGTGCTTTTGGAATCTATGATAATTTTCAGAGAATTTCATTTGTGTTCAGGCCTTTGTCTTTTTCTGTTGAAGCAAAACGTCTAATATAATAATAATAATATAATATTCTGCTGAACTTAAAAAAAAATGGGTCTCAGTAGGTAGAAATGCTGATGAAATGGCCCCCACTTTAATTAATTTTGTGGCCACATTGTTCTCCCCACCCAATTGCAGTTTTGATTTAAGTGTAACGTGCTCTGTGACTAATGTTGCACGGCGAGGGTCTTTCTCTTTCACTAATACAAATCAAGCTATGTATATTAAATTAATTCCTCATCTTCTCTGGAATTATTATGTTATTAATGTTGTTTTCTCTCTCTCTCTCTCTCTCTCTCTCTCTCTTCATCTTTTTCTTTTGGATCTACAGATTATCAAAGTGAGTACTATGGCCCAGGAGGGAATTATGACTTCTTCCCACAGGGGCCTCCATCGTCACAGGCCCAGACCCCAGTCGACCTACCCTTCGTGCCCTCCTCAGGCCCCACAGGCACCCCCCTTGGCGGTATGGACCACCCTCTGCCGGGCCACCACCCCTCCAGTGAGGTGCAGCGCTTCTCTGACATCATGTCCCACCACCCAGGAGACTCTCCCAGCCCCGAGCCTGGAATCCCGGGGCCTCTGCACAGCATCTCCTCTGAGGTGTTTGGCCCAAATCCACCCTTTACCTCACTTTCACTGAATGGCAGCGGATACAACAACCACCTGTCCCATCCGCCCTCAGAAATGAACGAGGGCACCGTGTGGTAGCTTTTTCGAGAGAACAGACTTTTACTGGCGAAAGATTCCTTTTGAGGTTCGGCGGTGATATGGGGGCTGGAATCAAGAACAGGGACATGGATATCAACAGGGTTAGGGCAATACCATTGAACCTTTTTTATTTTAACTTTTTTTTTTCCTTTCTCAGTGTTTACATATTTATTTATTTATTTTCTCCACATTATTTGTTGATCTTCTTAGTGGGGAAAGTGTATCTGGCATAAAAATGATGCTTAAAAGCAGTGATTTCAGTATTGTGTTTGGGTGTTTCAGTTGCTTCTTTTGCCCACCCCCACATCCAAAATGGGAATTATAAAAAAAAAAAACAATTTAAAAAACAAACAAAATAAGAGACAAACAAACAGCAAGACTGTTGAACTTCCCAGATTCTCCACGTTTCTCCTGGGCGGGTGGAGCACCCTATCACCCCCCTTCTGAAGCTGTCATTGGCCCAACATAACAACCAAACCCCCAAACTCTCAACAGTGGGGTAGAAAACGACCCTCGTAAGTCTCTTACAGTATGTTCTGAACACAAAAACATCACTAGCTACTGTCAAAGACTTCAATAGCTTTATAGAGCAAGAAGAAAGGGGCTGAGGATTGGTTGTGTGCTGACCTGGCACTGTACGAAGGCTGAGCAGCATTCAGACTATGTTTGAGGCACCAGAAATGTTCCTTGTATTTATTTAGACTCTCCTCAAACCTTTTTGCCTCTCAAGGCTCTGCCATATTGACCCTCAACCTTTTTCAAAGTATGTTTCTTAAGGCCACAGGAAATGACATTTTCTTGCGTGTGGACTATTTCTTTCCTTCTTTTTTTTCCCACTTTTCTCGATTTCATAAATTCCACCAAATCTGAAGAACGCCGCCTTCAAAAGGCAAACAGTAAAACCCTCTATGGATTGCAAACCCTTTATTTAAAATGGAAGTGAACTTGAAATGTTGAAATGAAGTCTACCTTCTAAAAATTCTGATTCTAAAATACGGGACTTAACAACAGTCAACTGTTTACGTAAACCTATTTAATTCAGGAGTCCAGACGTCTCGAAAAACCATGTTTTAGAACCTCTTGATCCACATAAAAATGTTCCAAGCAACCAACCAAACTTTTGTAATGATTTCATTTATATTGTATGGAGATAAAAACACATTTGCTGGGGTTGTGGTTCACTGTGCTAGTTTGTACAAGATGTTGTTTACAAAAAAGGTTCAAAAAAAAGAATAAAAACATGAGTAAAGTAGACATTTGCCAAATAAAAGAAAAAAAAATAGCACAAACACTGTTAAAGTGCTTTGCACCATTATCTGCAGAATGTGTTGAGACAAAATGTAAGTGTTAAAAGGAGTAATTGACTTCTTAATTTTTTAGTCTGCTGATGATACGTTCATAAAATTGTTAATATAACATACTTAGACAGGTTTTATTTTTGTGTCTTCAAAGGAGAAAAATCCAAACTATTAAGAATTGATGGTCAAATATGCAGCTAAGTAGCTGCTACGTCTCTTTGAATATCAAGCCCTCACGATATGTCTTTTAATGTTCCAATAAACCGAAGCTTATGTGACCTCCAGTGCATATTAGACCATTCACTGTATAAATACAACATGTTGACAAAATGTGTTTCTAATAAAACTAGAAAATATGCTTATGAATTTTTTTTTTTTAAAGTGTATTACATTGCAGTTTGTCATGCATCACAGGCCTTTCTGTGAGCGACTTATCAGGCCTAGTGTCGCTCCTGTCAGAATGGTGACTTTTTGTCTACACATCTAATTTTCAATTCATGTGGAGTGTGAAATAATTGGCCCACTGCAGACATGGTGACAGGTAAACATTTGTTAATTCTGATTAATGGTAGTGGGGAAGTTTGAGTGAAACTGAAACAGCATGGTGGTGGAAAGTGATGACCAAGACACTGTAATGGGAAAAAAAAAGGAGGCAGCTTTTAGCAGAGATATTCTGTGATGTCAGTCTTCATCTTTCAATCTACCTGTGATCTCTTGAAGCATATGTCCTATACAGAACTACAACACAAAAAAAAATGTTACTTACATATTTCTACACATGTGCGTTTAAATATAAATATATTTTAATAGCTTGTGGTGCTTTTGCCATAGATTAGGCTAATGGTAACCATTGCTTGAAAGCCCCTGATTATAGTGAAGAACTGATCTTCATTTAATGTAAACAAAGAGGAGATATAAAGCACCAAATTGGATTAAAACACAGTAATGTTTGGTTTTGAACTGTGGTCTGCTGCTTGGTGGACATCTCACAATTGCTCACTAAATTATACATTATCACTGGTCCTGAGTGAGAACTTTGCTTCAATATACCGTTGCCACATGAAACTTTTTTCCTCTCTAGAGAATTTCCCATACTTGTAGAAAATAACAATGATTTTTTTTTTCTAGGATAACAGGGGTTCTTGTATTTCTGCTACAGTAATGCACAGCATACTCAATTCATAGACAAAGTCCAGAAATGGAAAAATCTGTTGATGTAACTTTTCTTCCAGCCATGGTGAAAGCATTTAGTGGACGACTTGCTGTGGCTGACACAAGGGGGAGTGAATTCACAACTTATGCAGACGGCCCTTTTCTCTACCACCTCTCACATTCTTCCAATCTCTTACCCTGAGCTCGTCAACTAATCATAAGCAGTTAGCTGTGCAACTGTGAAGGACAATGGTGAAATTGCCGTGACCATGGCTATGCTGCTTGTTATGCTTTTATTAGCCCGCTCCTACATTATTATTATTCCCTGCAGCTTACTGTTCTTGCAGTGCAGCCTGACGGCTATGAGGGACTTCTCCTGACTTGTTTCGATGAACACAGGCCTAATAATAATCAAGAAGGCCAAACGCCGTGGCGTGATCTTTTGCAGGAAGCGAGAAAATTATTCATACTAGTAGGGAAATGAGTCAGGCAGTGGGATTGTGGCATGAATCTGAAGGAAGCTTTATCTTCCTAAACCTTTGCGTGCAGTTAGGACTGTATGGCATCCCAGTTTTCTCCCCTTGCCTTCAGACTTTAATCCACCATGAATTAATCATGGTCTTGAGTGTTAACCAAGCTTGGGGAGGAGGGGGTGGAGGGTCTGTACAAGGATATAGGTCTCTTTTGAGCCCTTGGGCTTATCCCCCCCCCACACACACACACACCCCACCCCCCGTGGTAACACCGTGCTGCAGCGACTGACCGCCCTGGGGGCCACAGCTCTTTAAATTCAAATCTCCTATTGATCGCTCATCAGCTGTTGGTGCAAACTGACCTTGTCGTCTAACACTGGCAAAATAAAACAAGCTTTAACAGCATTCAGTGCGTTTTAAATGACATTTTAAATATCTGAGTCAGGATGTTTGAATAGTCCTCAAACCCACTGGGATGAAGAAAATGTAAAAGTGTACAGTATGTGTATGTGTTTGTGGTGAGAGGAGATGGGAGGGATACATGGTTTGAGAAAGGCGTGGAGGGAGTGGTTTACTTCAGGGTACAACGGGGGCCAAACATTGAACCAATAGGAAGATCAAGCCCAGCAGGCGAACATGGAGATACTTGCATTCAAACTGAGAAGGGATTTTTTTAGAGCCCCTCTCCATATGAGAAGCATTTGGCTGCTAACTTTAAATGCAGAGGGGCTCAGCTGGAAGTGTACCCTCTCCTCCGAGCAAACGTAGCATAAGCACACAAACACATGGCGCCGTGCTCCTTGTTCTTTCGCCTCAAACAAACGACACATGCCGATGAAAGCCAATTGCTTGGCCAGGAATGAGGAGATGCTGTTAATCAATGGGGCGGGTTAGTTGATCGCTGAGCCACGTTTCCCTGGCTCAATACTCAGCGAGAGGGTGATACAGAGATATGAAGACGCCTGATAAGCTGACCACTGCCAACCAGCTGTTTGTTGTACCACTTCACTGCTCTCGACAGCTTCCTTATCCGTCTATCAATGACAGAAGAGGTACAACTTATTTAAATATCAATATGGTTCTACTTATTAGGTTTTTGGCAGCATTTGTATGTTTATGTGTCTCTGTGAGCAGCATAACTAAAAAATTAAAGGTTGGAGTTTAATGTAATTTCCTTGGAATACAGGTTATGACTGGAAAAGGGAAAATAATAGATTTTGGTGGTGATCTGGATCACCATAATATATATATATATATATAACACTACCAGTCCATTATGCTGCCTACCCAATTTTCCTGTAATTATTGGTGATGCTTCAGCAAATTAACCCAATGCCTGAGCATGAACCATTTTCTTATTCTCTAAACATAGCTCTTTTCAAAATAAAAGTGAAACATGTACACAGAAATAGATACACCCATATGAGCAAATTAATAAATAATAAGTAATGTGTCATGATCAACTGTTGCTACCATGGCTGACCTGACAGAGTGGCACCTAACATAACCCACAAAAAATAAAGGAAACAATGAAGCAGAAAGAGAGAAGGGGTGGGGAAAAAAAGGAAGAAGACAGAACCAAAAATGGAAAGAACCATAAAAGCAATCTTCTAATGCAGACAAGCATAAATGAAAGAAAAGTGATTTTGGCACAAATAGAGTTTGGCTTGCAATCTGTCTGTCTCCAAACACCTGACACAGCAGGAAATGAAACAAATGAAGTAATGTGTGATGTGTTCCCATGGCTCTGAAAGGAGAGATTTTGAATTGGTTTACAGTTTAGAATGAATTGTTACTGAAAGTAATGCTGCCGTTTTAAAAACCGTCAGGTCATGAGACAAAACAACAGAGTGAATTTGTAGATGTTTGCTGTTGGCAATCAACACTGAATACCTAATTTACTAAATGCTAAGTTAAAATCTTCATGTTAGGTTAAAAAAAAGGAAAAAAAAAGAAAAAAAAACTAAGAAAACACTGAACTCAGCCTATAAAAGTAATGTGACATCAAAGTCACACATTTCTTCACCCTGATCTTCATCTAGTGCTTGTTTTTAAGTTCTGTCATGTCAATTATAATCTCTAACCCATATCCGTCTGTATTAGGTTAATAGCTCAGGGTAAAAAAAATCCTGATGGGAGAGAGTTTCGGCAGTATCTTGGTATCACAGTCACTCAGATGTTTCAGTCAGGAAGTACAATGCTTTTAGTTTTAATTACAGTGAAGTCATGTGGCTCCAGTATGCAGTGCTGCTATGGAGCCAGTACTAATTTAAGTAAATGATGTGGACCTCTATAGGCAGAGCCTTAGAGAAAAAAAAATGACAAAATGAAATAAGCACTGCATGTGGGTGGACTTGATAATTAAGTATACAACCACAGCAGAGAGGTAGGTCAGGCTGAATACAAATTGACCAAATGCCTCACCGCAGCATTTTACTTGTACATGGCAAGGGCTTTTTTGTTTTGTTCATTTTAATCTCTATTCTTTTAAGTGTTAACCACATGGTTACACAGACTTAATTTAAATATGGAATAATTTCATATTTGCAGCATTGTTGTAAATTGATCTACTGCTTTATTGCTTATATGCTACATATAAATATTTCCAGATCTTAGAGCCAACAATGCAGTACAGCTAAAACTGACAAGTCTTGCTGTTATGTTGAGCAATGATGATGATGTTGTCTCTTTCACTGTTTCCTCCATTTCAGGTGCAGTGAAATGTAAAAGCTGGGGTCACATGATTTTTAAACGCCGTTTTTTTCATTCCCTCAACCTTTTCCCATAGCACTTATTAGCATTTACCTTTAATTGATTACGTCAACCTTTCCCGCCACCTTTTCCATCTCCTTGAAGCATAATTTAACTTATTGTTTTAAGACTTTTAAAGAATTTTTCAGTATTTCAATTTAGGTTTTTCAGACCAGCTAACAGAAACCCTTCTGACAAAAATAGTCAGGTAATGGTAAAGACGATCAAATCAATTTCTGCGTGCATACTGTATCTTCATGAGATGCAATAACCCTCCAGATCAGTAGGTGGCAGTAGTTACTTCATCATATAAGAACCGGGACAAAATGTTTGTAACAGCGTTTGCCCATCAGACACTCACACTAACACACTAACAACTTGTTAATACAGCTATAATAGTGAAAATCCTAATATACAAAATGTGCTGAAAAGCCACCAACAATTTCCCACTCAACAATAAGCTCATGCTTATCAATGGTTAACCATTTCTAACCTTTTGATTAGCTTGGCCTTTTTTCCTGATTGGCTGCTAATGTATGTCTTAAGTTAGATAAGGGGTAAAAGATGATAATGGCTGATGTTAATATTCAGGTCTACGATATTGCACTATAATAAATAGCTCTGCTACCAAGTTAGCACAGATAAATCTGCGGGTTTAAACAAACACGGTGGTGCAATAATGAAAATCAAGAAATGACTTGGACTTTTTTTTTTTTTTTCAACATGCTAACATGCTTACAACCGTAAGAAGTACAGCCATTCATTTTAAAGTTAAGGAATAAATCAGCATTTACAGAATATTGGGTTCATTTGGGCTTTTAGTAGCTTGCCACTGAGAAAAGGTACATAAAAGCACCTTCAATTTGCTTTTCATAATCAGTACAAAACTGAGTGTTTCACTTATAATTGGTTTATAAGCAATTGAAGCACAATTTACATAAAGAAATTGCCCATGTAACAAACAATTCAGTCACCCAGGGAGGGAAAGTATAGTCGTTTGGCAAAGTGGAAAGTACTAATATCCCCCTGGAGGATGTCCTGATGGTATGTGAGGTCTGTAGGTTGGCCTGATTAGCACAGAGCATGGAGTGTGTCTACACCATCTGACCCACTGAGTGATATTCATTTGTCATTCACATATTGGAGACCAACTGCTGTGTTTTTGTGCTCAGGGCAAGGGTTTTCTCAATGAGTTGTTTGTGTATGATTGCACTGGCAATTTCCCACATTGTGATATTGCATGTACGACACACTTCAGCGCAAAATCTGTTTATGATTTACACAAGCTGGTTGCTGACTGGATTTCCATTTATTAATAGTGTCTTTCATTTCTGATTGGAAAAAATGTTTTCTTCTGAGAAGGCCCTTCACTGTGCAGCTTACTGTATGTTCATTATCATGTACAGTTGTCACACAATTTAAAATTTGATTTATATCAGATATACTGAACTGAGCTGCAACACAATTTATCATCTCGTCTTTGAGTAAGCTTCCTGTTCCAATATCAACATGAAAACTACATTTACATATTTCCACCAGAAACTTAAACAGAAACCTAATTCTCACCTCAGTAGTTTAGTTTGATTAGTTTCAAAAAATACTAGTAAAGGGAAACAAAATTGGTAAAAGGTAAGGAAAGGATTTCTATTTTGAGACCAACGACAAGATGAAATTGAATGTGAGAGCTTTAATTCACTGCTACTGTAGTAGTTGATTCACAACCCAGTTGGAACAAGGGGCCTTCTGCAAGGAGTTTGCATGTTCTCCCCGTGGTGCGTGGGTTCTCAGCGGGTTTCTCCGGCTTCCTCCCACAGTCCAAAAACATGCAGATTTGGGGATTAGGTTAATTGGACACTCTAAATTGCCCGTAGGTATGAATGTGAGAGTGAATGGTTGTCTGTCTCTATGTGGCCCTGTCATGGACTGGCGACCTGTCCAGGGTGTACCCTGCCTCTTGCCCTATGTTAGCTGGAGATAGGCACCAGCGCCACCCGCGACCCCTAGTGGATAAAGTGGCAGAAAATGAGTGTAGTAGTTGAACTGTGGCTGATGACAACCAATCAGGATATGAATGCAGGTGAATACTTCATCATTTCCAGGTCTGTGCTGCTGCTCGTTCAGGTGCAGACTAAGACGCGGCTCTAGAGCTGCTCCCAAAAACAGGGGTCAGTTTTTTAAAACCTCTCCGTTTTCGGGACTCTAAAGGGTAATGTGGATGGCATGGCTTATCCAGACCACATTTATGTGTTTCTTTTAAACAAAATCTGCAACCTTAGTGCTGTTACCTGATTCTAACACTTCTGTAAATCAGTTTCCATTACCCGTTCCCCTGTAGCTATTCATTAAAAATACATTTAATCTGTTTTTATTATGATTTTAAGAAATCATAGATCTCCATCTGCTATGATTCTGACTTTTAAATAAATATTTACTCTTTTGTATGTTGATTCTTACATTTTGATGCATTATAGTCTATTGTTTTACTTTTTCATTTATATATAATCATTTTTCTTTTGTCTTTTATTTGAATATCAACTCATTGCATTACATTTCTTCAGACATTGACACCAATCTACTATACATCATGTAGACTGCTTTTGGAATTAGGCTGAACATGTCCTGGTTATTATTACCATAAGAATGTTGTTAGGTTTGGACACATAGAACAGATATGTCCTCATAACATCACAGAATAACAACAGACAAGCTTATAGTATGGACCTGTCATTCCATGGTCATCTGCTATCTTAAATGCCTCCACCAACCTCCACACTTCTGGGTGACATTTCTGCTTCACATATTTGAGAACTACGTCATTTCAGAAAGGTTGATGTGACTTGTAAGAAACTATTTGCCAAAACATGACATTAAAAGACTTTTTTTTGTACAGGATTTACAAATGTAACCTTTCTCTTAGTTTGCAGAGCAGTAAATTAGCAACATACTGCACTTCTATGAGACCATACTGAAAATGATGCATTAGGTGCCACTATGACATTTATGTGTGGCCAGGCTTAACATACACAACTGAAGAACAAGGCAGTCAGTGGCCCAAAACGATGTCTATCACAGTGAATAATTTCATAGTCTTTTTTTTTTTTTCCATAGTCCCACTGTGGGAAGAGCAGCCCTTATTATAACCTGAAGTGTTTGCCCTGCTTTGTGTTGCATCTCATTTTTGCAATTTCACATTTTTTTTAATGCATTAATGACTCTTCCTGGTAAAAGCTGATGCTGGATGTGTGTGCTGTGTGTGCTGTGTGTTGCGATACGAACAGCTTTAGAATGGAACGCTCAAATCTGAAACCTTAATTTCTAGTCCCTATAAGTGTCAAAATATTGTTTTGTACACAGTACAGAGTAAAGACAATAATGAAACCCATGAAAGTAATACTCCTTTATGATAAATTTCATTTTGTTGAGGGTGTTTGTAAGCAGAATATTTAGACACAGTGATTTAAAGAAAAAAAGACACAAGGAAAAGGCATTAGAATTTCAGATGAAATACATCATTAGAAAGAAAAAACAGACAGGTAACCTAGACAGTAGAATTTATATCACTTTTAATATACATTCACTACATTAGAAGTCGAAAATCCCACAGCTAAGACACCAAAGCTCTAACACTCTCATTTTTATAATTGTTCTCTGCTCATGGAGCCTCCTAGACAAATTGTTTTCTGTTATTTTTCTGCAAGCTCAGCATTTTTCTGCGTTGCGGTTGTCTGTGCATGTTTGAGGACGTAGCTAAATGCAGCAGTGAAGAAAAGCCCTTATCACCCAAGCACAGTGTAACTTGGGCTCCAGGTGTTCCTTGCCATGTAACCAACACACACAGCCATGTTGCTAATTAAAGCAATCCCATGCTTATCCTGGGAGGGAAAATACCTGGATTAGAGAGAGATTTGCAACTCAAACCTGAGACATGCCTAATCAATTTAAAGCCATTAGACAATTAATTCACTTTGGTGGAGGGTGGATATTGCACTCACACTAATCTGGCCCCTAAGTTGTCACCATGTGTACTGATGAGTATTGAGTACACTGTGTACATATACAGTGAGGAGAGCAGGCACGCAACCTACACTGAGGACAGAAATAAACAAACCACAATTACTGATTCAGTGTTATGAATGTCCATGGATGAGAGTTAAGAAAGTAACAAGATGATGTTTTTGCAGTAATATCTGATGTATGTTGAATTCCATAGACTTATTCATGCGTTTTAGAAATTCAAAGGTGCAGTGACTTTAGTGTGGTAGTTTCCACAGAAATACATATCCATATCCACAGAAAATCCATATTAATACAGTATCTGTAATCATGTTTTCAATAATTTATTATTAGATTATATGATAATTTATTTTCATGAAGACAGCGCTAAATTCAGGTCTGTTGACCTAATACATCAGGTTACTTGTCACATAAAAAGAGTAATACTAGTACTCTAACACTTTATTTTGTAATGTATTACAACCCCAACACTGGTCTGCAGATCTGTGTGGATCCACAATCTAGAGTATGCATGAACACAACATGCACAAGGAACTGATTTTTATTTATTTATTTATTTATTTTTACCCTCTTCAGCACCCATTTTGCCAAGTGGCATTATATTAACACTGATCAACACATTTTATTTTATTTATTTATTTATTTATTATATTTATTACTTACTAAATACAGTAAGCATGTTGTCCACAAGCATACTATATGTATGTTTTTTGTAGTGTGGTGATACTTTAGATCGTAAACTGTTTAATCTTCTACACCAAAGTCTACAGAAATAATCAATGTGTTTAGCCAGTGGGGATAGTTGGTATATTTTCTTTGGTAAACTCAAACAACAACAACAAACAAACAAGCAAAACAAACCCAAACAAAGGTTTTCAAACTCTGAAATCCAAAAATCACACAGTTGAACCTACAGAGGATCATAAACTCTGAAGATCATGATGTAAAATTCACAGATGTATATGGAATTTGGTGCAGAGAGTGAGTGGTTCTTTACAAACAAACTAGTCACTAGCAAAGCAGTTCTTTTCAGTGCACTGCATCATTAGAATAAGTTCATTAAAAAGATTTGTCCGGTGAATCGTTCAGTACTTCCTGCATGACTGGAGCGCAGACTCCATCTGACAGTAACTGATACAGCTGAACCAGTTGTGATTCGGTTCATGATCGCTGGCTTTCGGCAGTGCTTTCGCTAAATACACCAGACTGCTCTGTTAAATATTCTGATTTTTGAAAATATCTATTTTATAGATTGAGACAGTTTCAGGATTTTTAAGCCTTTTTAACTGATCTGCAGTTCGACATTGTTTGATTCTTTGTCAAATGTCGGGCTCATGACTCTTCCAGTGATGTCACTCTCTGCCAATCAGTGGCCAGCAGAGGTCTGTTAGAATCAGCTCAGCTCACTTTGAACCTCGCCAGAGTAGGTACTAAAAAAGTAATAAGTACCAGGTAATATCCCTAATGGATTACAGTTGAGCCTTGCCTGGAAAAGTGCCATATGTGTCACTACCTTAGCAACCACAGTTCAACAAACCTGAACTATCCCTTTAAGCTCAGAAAAACTGGCCTGATTATTATTTCGTTGAATGAAAAAAAAGAAAAAAAAAACATTCATTCCAATTAAAGCAGGCCTGCGCAAGTGCAGCCAAGCAGCTCTGTTATTCAATTCCATTAGAATGAACGATGCAGCGACATGCAGCCATGCAGTTAACAGGAATTAAAACCATAGGCAAGATGACAGATTACACTGGAATAGGTGTGTGTCTCTGAGTGTGCATGTATGCATCCCTGCACACGTGTACCCTTTTTTTGGTGGCTTTTTATTTTTTTATAAAAATGATACATAGTGTTTTTCGTTTTTTTTGTTTTTTTTCCCCACAACATGTGAACTTGAATATTAAATCAAAATAGCTTGAAAAGTGAAACATGCTCTCATGGCATGGCTTCGGTGTATTTGTATTTGCCAGCTGTAGTTATTGCATGATGTATGGCTCTGTTCTTGATGCACGCATGACAGTTGGCAGTCATTAATCATGGTTAGAAGATATGATATGGTATATAGGGCTCCTTTTCTCACTCATAATATAAGTCTAATATAAGTCAGGGGCATTTGTGCGAAGTCCAGGCTGCTGCAGGGATGCCGACATACACCGTAACCAATTACATATCATTCAAATGTGTGAGGATGCCGCTTTGGAAAAGTGTAGCCTGAAAACACACGAGCTTTAACAAACACGGTGTGTCTTTGTGTGAGTTTTACCACAATACAACTTTTATTGTACTTTTCTTTCTCACATTCCCCTTTTGTTCTGCTGCTCAGCATCATGTTTCTTGTAGATGCGTGGGTGTGACAGTCAGTCTGCCTCACCGAGTGTGTCTGCACTGTTAAAACAGCATTGTCTTGACACACCCACCTTTACAGAGTGGACTAACCATGCATTTAATTAGAAACAAAAGCAGGATATAATTAATTAGACAGCAATTCCCCTTTTTTACCCTTGCCAAAGTCTACAATGGAGTAGATAGGCTGCTAAAATTTTCACAAAAAAAGCATTAATATTAAAAGTGAGGGAAGACCACAAAGACAAACGGCCACTGTTGCACTTCTGTTCCCTGAAATGGTCATGGTGCATCCATTGATTTAGGTTTGGGGTTCAATTTCCTTTTGCGGTCACACAACAAAAAGACATCTGTTGTAGAAATGTTACTATGGTAAATATGATGGTCTCACCACCATAAACATTCAGCAATTGTAACACTTTGAAAGTCGCCTGTATAAGTTACTACCACAACTGTGTAGACAACCACTTTATAGGTGTCCCACTTGATAGGTGTACCTGCTGAAGTTCAAATTGAGCAGTAGAATGGGGATGAAAGGTGATTTAAAGCTTTGAACATGGCATGGTTGTTGGTGCCAGACCTGCTGGTCTGATACCCTTCTGGGCTTTTCATGTACAGCCATTTCATGTACAGCTCGAATATTTAAACTCAAGCAAATGATGCAGCGACGATGTGAAATTTGCATGATTTGCATCATGTGTGTTGCCTGCTGTTAGTGATGTGAAATTTGTGATTATTTTCAATTTTGACTGTAATTCTACAGAAAAATGTACGTCACGATTTGCGTAAACACCCCATTACACAACCACTAATCTTTCTTTTTTTTTTTTTTTAATTAATTTAACATGTTGAATGTTTCCATTCATACCAACTTGTTGCCTCTTTATCAACATCAAACTGTAAAGTGCAAACTGAGATTAATGGCCAATCTGCCTCAAGCTCATTTTCGCAACAAGATAAGAACAAACAAAACCGATGCAAGAGAAAAGGACACATTTACACCCCAATTAGTGCTTTTAAAGGCCCGTGCTGCATCAAATGCAGAAAACGCAGCTTGTAGGTTCCACCATAATGAGTCATTGAACCATGGTTTCCAATGGGCCTCCTTCTTCACTGTCAGGTCCACTGAGTGCCTCAGTCACATTCAAATCGGCCCCAGGCCCACAGACATTGATGAAGGGTCTGTGTGTGGTGGGAAACATGTGGGCTAATTCCTCAAGGCTGTGCTGAGGCAGTCCGGTTTCATGTCCATCACTTCCCTGTTATTTGCATTGGCCCCAATCAGCTCAGAGTGTTGATCAATGCAGAGTCAAAGTGAGCTTTCCTCCAGCATTAGGAGCTGCCTTCCATCACAGTTAGGTGCAGCCCAGCAATGTTTTACCTCTGAATAGTGGCTGAAAGGCCTGCCTGCACCACCATGGTGAAGCTATGTCAAGGTTGCACCAAGATGAACATTAACATTGTAATACGCTGCAAAAGTATCGTTTTATTTAAATCATGTATTTAAGTTTCCATAAATTAACACTTAGACTGTGGTAAGACACTGGTACTGCGTTTGCACACTGAGAAGTTGCCTACTACA
Organism: Brachirus orientalis; assembly: GCA_016785285.1. Taxonomy (NCBI): domain Eukaryota; kingdom Metazoa; phylum Chordata; class Actinopteri; order Pleuronectiformes; family Soleidae; genus Brachirus; species Brachirus orientalis. Next base: position 5,223,495 of record JAFBJR010000147.1, read on the forward strand.
CAATTTGGCCCCGTCCGTCAATGTACTGAAATGGAAAGCACACATCGCTGCTAAATCACTTTGAGATGTCAAGAGCATATTTTGCTTTTCACCTTGACATCACTGTCACAAAAGTATTGGCCACCATTACAACTTTCTAAGCCTCCAAATTGGCCTTCAAGCCTCCACTGACACCTTTATAAAGGTTTAATAAGAACAATAAGATGTCTGTTGGCCGTATAGTAGAGAGAATGGTTAGGGGACAGCCCAACGTAGCTAGGAGAACCTGTTGTCTTATGTTGTGCTATGCTTTTGTGCAGGATCAATCAGCTCAAAGGATCCAATTAAACACTCAGTCAATCAACTACGCACACCTGCAGCCCATCACACACTCATAGTACACAAAAAGAACCATAAAATAAAATGGAAATGAAACACCTGAACACCAAAGTGTGTACATTATATCTACATATTATTCAATGTTTAATGTGATACATGTAATGTAATAAAAATATCTTAATGTAATTTATTATGGAATATTGCTATCTTGCTGTTTATGCCAGCTGGTAACAAACAGATTTATATTTTATGTATATTCTACTTCTTCATCATCATGGTAATTTGAGGGTATGTTTTTTTATTTTTTACACAAAGCTGAAGCTTAGATGTGTGAAGTGGACCATGGTTTGCATATTAAATTATTCACTTTTTTGAGGTGTTGCATTTGTAGAGTTGTGTAATGAAACATATTGAGGGTATTTGTTTATTGTTTTGAGAAGCCTATAGGCTCTGTTGGCTATTAACAACAGTTTCGGTTTATTTAAGGCTTGCACAGCTTGTGCTGCTTGTATACTGTCACTGGAACCGTGTTACCCAGTGTCCCTATTACCGCGACAATTATGAAAATGAGTCCCAGACAGTCGATAATGTTTAGTCTGATAACGTGAAATAGCATTATTGATTTTTTTTTTTTTATGAAATACTGAAAAATAAATAAAGATGGCTGGGATTAAATGAATAAACTCTAATAAATCATGTGCCTGATTAATAATATACAATGAGCCAGACAGAAATTTAATGAATTAGAATTATTTCATAATGGTTCGTAATCTTATTTAAATTTTCTGGGTATATTTATTCATGTTACCATTTTAAAACATTTAAATAATTGTAAGTGCATTATTTTTAAAAACCCCTTATAGGTTATTTGCTTTGACTATAAAATTCTAAAAGGGAATTTACAATATGTGGTAAACATTTTATATCAAGCTAATATTTATTTCTTCTTTTTTTTGTGTTGAGGCTTTTATATACACCCCTCCACCCCTCTCTCTTTGTCTCCATGTCTCTTCGTCTTTCTACCTCATCACTCCACTTATCGTGTCGTCCTGTTTCCTAAAGTAACCAGTTCTGGTTGATGATTTACAGTAAAATTGCATTTAAAGTGGAATGGAGAATGTTTTGCAGACCTGGCAGCTTTCAAGTCCTGCACCCATTTGTCACTCGACGTTTCCTTTTGTGTAACAGCATGAAAATTAATTAGGCTGCATGGCGGCGAAAGTTTACAGCCATAATTTATGGGGAGATGAGATTCCTTGGACACCATCTCGGACCTGTGTCGATTTATTATTTTTATTATATTGTGGTGTGTGGGTATGTGTCTGTGTGTGAGTGTGTACGCAGTTTGTGTTCAACTTGTGAATGAGGTTCCCTCAGGTTGAGAGCAGTAAAGCAAGATTCATTTGCACTACTCAGGGTTTGTGGCAGGCCAAGCATATTCACCAAGAAGTACAGACAGGCTAACAGGGAGACATAAACAAAAATAGACTCCGTAGTAATACATTCAAAAGCAAATCATGCATAAATATACGTACACATAAGCTCACGTATTGCCTGCACATTAATTTTTTAAAACTCACACACACACATACACTAGCTAGATGCAGGCAACAATTATTTTTCCTATATGTGTTGTTCGTAGGCGGGGAAATAATACGACATTTATTTTGAGCACAACTTCTATAGTTTGTTTTATTTTAGATTTATTTTTGACATTCTCTCTCTCAGAGTCCAAACACAGTCCTCTTGTGTCGAAAGACAGAGATGGCTCTTATTTTACCACTCAAAAAGTTTCACCCACAACCCTGTTACATAAATCTCAAACACTCAACCATGAAAATGTTATCAACAAGGAGTCACTGGACACTATAGGACAAGGAGGATATCCACATCTGGTGCCCAGAACATTTTAAAGCAATTTCCATCGAGGAAAGTTGAATTGCTGCCAAATAAGAGTAAACCATAAGAAATCCACTGCCATTTTGGCAAAACATGAGAGTGAACAGCAGCAGGTAGATCCAAGTAACTACTTGTTACTTGGCTGCAATTTGAACGTGTGAGATTCATGCTGTGGACTAAATTATGTCAACAGATATCTTTGCTGTTCATCTAATATTGCTTTGTTTCTTTCACAATTGTTTTGCAAAAAAAGGTCCTTTATTTGAGTGACACCAGCAGTTGGCAGAAAAAAAATGGACACATCGTCAGCACCAGCTGGAATGGAGTGCAATGTTCAACTCGCAAACTGGGAATGTGAGCACATTTTCAAATCTCAAATAAGCCAGCTCTGACCTAGCTCTGAAAAATCTTGATTTGTTCACATATATACTGAATATGCTATGCTGCTTTGTTCTAGCTGTATCTTTATGAAGCATTTCAAACAAAGGAACTTTTAAACCATATCTACCTGTCTTACTTTTTTCAAGTTCTTAATAATCTCTTGAATCTATAGCCAATGATCTGTGTGATTTTCAACTACTTAGGATTTAAACCCACTCAACTGCCATCGGGATAATAACTGGTAAAATGTATGGAGTGGTTTATAGTTGTAGAAAAATAATACATTTGTGTATAATTGTATGTAAAAGACTTGTATTTGGAAAAATAAATCTGCAATAAAATGTTGGAACATTGAACATGACCAAAGCCCAACATGACCAAAGCCCAACACTATGAGCAAAATGTTACCACAATGTGAGAGACACTAAAAGTAAGAAGTACAAATTCTGACCTTCACACCTGGACCTGAATGTTATAGTGTATTGTTAAGATGGATGATGGCATGCGCTCCTGTGTGGTAAGACCCCACACAAATTCAAAGTGTTTTTCTAAATATGCACAACATATTCTCATATTCCCATGCGTACATAGAGAAACACACACATTTATATATATTAAGCTCAGCTTGAAAATAACACAAATATTCTTTTAACCTTGGGGAAAATGTCCATCCAAATGCTTTAGCGCTGCATTCACAAGAATGTTCGTTTGGGCTCTCTCATATGGCAGTAAGTCCTATACAAAACACACACGCACACACACATGGCTGCTCTTGGAGCTGTAGTAGGTGCTGTTTGGGATCAATTGTGGATAATTGGGTCTCCACGCAACATAATCTCATATTAGTACAGCCAGCTGTGCAGCAAACATGCACACTCTGTTTACTGAGAGTAGGTGTGGTGTTTTGGGGTCCTGTGTGTGCATGTGTGTCAGTCCAAAAACAGTATACACTTAATGTACCCCCGACATCTGTCATTCCGTGTGACAGGAAGGCTGACCCCCCACCACAACCTGAGGTATCTCGACTCATGATGAACACCGGGGTTATGCGTGTATGTCATCACCAACGTCTTCCCTGTCTTTTCCTATCTTCTACTTCACACACGCGCACATACACACTCTACATGCCGCTTTAACTTAAAAAAAAAAGAAGCTGCTCACACCAATTTTGTAATCAATGCCCACAGAAAATGGGATTCCTCAAGCCGCCGGCAATTAATACATTTGTGTCCTTTTTTAACACAAGTGAGCTGAGCTTGAAATTACCAATGACTGGCTCCTGCTCATTTGCATATTTATTGCAGTGGAGGACGACGTGGTGGCGATGGTGGTGGTTGGGCTGTTGGGGGAGGCTGGGTTGGGGGGGGGGTTGAAAATTGGGGCAAATGATTGATGTGAAGTTCGCCCGCTGCATTACAAACAGCCCATTATTGGCCAGACAGAGAAGAGAGCGAGAGAGAGAGAGAAATGAGAGGGTGGATGAAGAGCAGTCTAGCATACAGCTGATTAAAGTTGAAGACAGTGGGATCAGTCTGCACTGAAGGTTTTTTTGTCCTCCATCCCTCCTTCCCCCCGCCTGTTTCCCTTCTCCCTCTGTTTCTTCTCCTCTACCCCTCCTTTCCTCTCACTCCATATTTTTGCAGGGAAGATGGCCAGGGCGGGAGCATTAAAGGGATGTTATAATGGATGTTGACAAGGAGTGGACCAACAAAAGCCCAAGCCCGAGGATTTGCTTGAAAAGATTCAATCAGACATGTTTTCGCTGCGATTAATTGGCGGACTCAAAGGGGGGGAAGGAGGGATGAGGGGAAGAAGGGATTGGCAGTGGAGGTGTGAATTAGTGTGATTGTTCAAAGCGCAGACCCCCACCCCCTTTTCCCTCGCACACCCGCGTGCTTCCCTCTGTCATTTTGAGCGATAGTTTGGAAATGTCCTTTGAATGATGCTAAAGAGCAAACTCATCCGCCCTCCCACTTCCCTCCTCCTCCTCCTCCTCCTCCCCCCTGTGAATTATGAGTATTATTTCAGGGAGGTGGGATGTGGTGAGCCAGAGAACAGGACAACTTTGCTTTGATTGGATCTGACCTGCCTCTACTTGTGTCAGACACACACACACACACTCAACACATAAAATTGAATGTGTGTGTTCTTGTGGTGTGTGATTAGCTTGGACAACCATGTCCTGATTGTGACAAAGCTCAAAAGGTAAAAGTGGTGGCGTTGACCCACTGAACTAACCAACTCTGAACCTCATGAATGGTCAACACCCACACAAAACCACACATACACACACAGGCTTGTGCAGCATTCATAGTGAGGACACTCATAGACATATTGCATTCCCTTAATCCTAAAAAAAACCTTTAAAGGTGTGAGGACGAGCCAAAATGTCCTCACATCCAATGGTTTATAAGTTCTTTGGTCCTCACAAAGCTACACATACAGAAAAACACAAATACACACACTATGATGTTGTACTGTACAATACGTAGACCCTGTTCAGACTCTTATAAAAAACAGATTTTTTTTTTGCATATCCAAAGTGTAACCGCATAATATAGATTTTTTCCAATCTGATCTAAACTTATATACATGTGGAGGTGATCTGAAATGTGATTCAAGTACAGATTCAAATATGTCTCAGTCTGACCACTCTGACTGCTCAAATCAGATATCAAATTGTCTTTTGCATCTTTTAATGTAGCACACAAGGAGAATGTCTCATAGCCACTGTCAGAAGTACTGGATGTATTCACTGATCAAAGCAATGCATCCCTCACTATAAAGCAAACCACAGAATGTAGCAATTCGACAATTTGATAGTTGTCTATATTGATACCACTTTTTTATGTCCAATACCGATATTAAAATCTTAACAATATTACTATACTAATATCAGGCCGATGCAGTGTTTTTATGTATTTTAAAATACTCAAGTTTATTAAGGAAACTACTAAGATGAGCTAACAACCTACATAACTACCATTATAAAAACATAAACATGTCCCAACAGTTTTCGAATGATTTCAAAGACAAAATTGGTTTAGTTAAAATGTGCCTGCTTTTTTATTTTAATTATTACAGTTAATGGTTAGTGATAAATTTATGTGATATTTAGTGTTTACAGCTTGTATTGGATCTTACATTTTTCACTTTTCACTATCTACTGACTCTGACCAATATCAGACCAATACTGATAATGAGTATCGTATTGGCTCATTCTCACTATAAATCTACAGTATACCTATCTATACTATATACCAGTCTCTGCACTGCAAGAGAACAAGATGTTGCACCCAAGTTTTTGCATCTTTGTTTGAAAGCCATGTCAAATATGAGTAGGCCGTTAGTAAAACAGCACATGCAAATAAACAGGTTATTTTGGAACACGCAAATCTGATTTGATCACCAAAAGTGTGGGAAGTCTGAAGTTGCAATCAGGTTGCATTTAGGTGTGTTCAAACTTGAACCTTGTCCAGAAGTGATTCACTCCCGTTGACTCAAATATATGAACATCCCAACAGACGTTCAAAAATGGGACATGTCTTAAAAGTAAAATGTTTTAATTAGGAGCAAGTCTTCTCAAGATGACAGTAATTATATTCCTCTTTTTCTGTCAAACTTAAACATTTGGAAAAAAAAAAGAAGAAGAAGCCACCTTAAGACGACCCAGTAATAACAGACTTTCGACCAGGTTTCAGTGTCACAACATGCACCTGTGATACCTTTGAATCAGTGAGCATACTGTATTATGTAAATCCGAATGTGACATAAATGCTGCAGTGACATTAGCACCATGATCTTAAGCCTGGGGGGAGGTAGGGATCCAAGGCAGCATCTGTGGCTGCTTGTTCCTCCTCCTTACATGTATCTCCACCTCTCCAAACTTCAGATCCTCCTCAGACGTGTTGGGGCATATTAGTCGGCTTTGGTTCAGTGGGGAGGAGGAATAAGAAGTGAGGCAGAGTGCGCATACAGCAAATTGGCAGCTCCATCAAATTATACTGGAATTAAGGGGCTTTGGCGGGGCGTAATCTACACGCCAAAGCCATCCTGCCCCTCCCTCCCTACAACACTAAACTTTTGTTGACGTAAACGCCACTATCCATGCTCTGCCATTAATCTGTCAGATTACAGGTTGCAAGCAGTGTGAGCAAGCGTTTGGGTGGGGGCATAGGAAATGGGATGAGGGGTTGATTTGTAATGAATTCCCTCGATCTTGGTTTCATAATCGGCTGGAGAGGTAGCTGGATGAAGAAGGTTCCCCTCTGGTTAGAGCTATGTGTGATCTTTGTCACAATCCTTTCTCTGAATGCACACTTTGTCATGCTGAACCATCTCAGCCAGCAACTTGGCATGAAAGACATTTGCAATCTGTTCCCAATCTCCCCCTGTTTCCATGTTATGTGTTCTTTTTCCCATAAAGAGGAGGTGAAGTGTTGTTCCTGTGGATAACCCACCTGGAAAGAGCAGTGAAGACACAAAACAGAGAGGGGACTCTCTGCTACTAAATGAACACATTTGAGTCCTTAATCTGGAGGTGGAAAAAGGGAAGACCAGTGTTTTTTTTAACTGGAAGAATTGGAGTCAGTGTATTCCATATCTAATACAATAATCTGGACATTTTTTTTTCGTTTAATAGCTGTATGTAATAAATTAGTTTATAGAAATTAAAGTTATAGAATGTCCATGATATGTCATTAGAGTTTTAGAAAGTATTTTAAATTGAAATACAGGCCTCACTGAAAACAATGATACAGCCAGTATTTTCCTAATTTAAAATGTAAGTGTGCATATTACATGAATGTTTATGATAAGGGGTAGAGGTGTAGCTCCTCATAGTTGCATCTTTGGTTTGTGCAGGATTGGATCCTCAAACCTCAAGTTGCCAGGTGATATTTTTAATTTGGATCGCAGCACTCATTTTAAACTCTTCTTGCATAGTTTACATACTGTATAACCCTTTATTGACCTTTTATTGAACCAATCAAACCAATCAAAAAAGTAGCAGCACTGTTTGGCTTTGCATTTTTTTTTTAAACTTTTTTTTACTTTTTTGTTTTTACTAAATGTTAACATTAGTATCACTGACTATACTAATGCTATACTAACCATAAAGCTTAGCAGGTATAACCATATTTACCATTTTATTGTCAGGTTAACATTTGCTAATCAGCACCAAGCAAATGTTCACCTGAGTTCGACGGATTCATTGCCAGATGTTACAATAAAATACTGGACAAATGAAAAAATCGGACTGATGAAGGTAACAAAACAGAAGTCAGATAGTAAACAAAAGTTCATACATGAATATTTGAAACCATTTTGATAGCACGCCATAGTGGTGTAGCGTAGAATCGTGAGGAGGTCATAAAGGGTATTTGGATTCATGTCCTGGGCATTTGTTGAGACATTTCCCTGAAACTAAAACAGTCAGATTGCCAGGATTAAACATCTTGGAGGACCAGCAAGTCATCACCCTGATGCTTGTAACAACCAAAACAAAATCAGATTATATTTGACGTTGAAGGTTTTCTTGGAGATAGCGCATAGAGGAAATCATGATGTGGAACCTATTTTGTCATATTAGGGCTTTGCCTCACTCCTGTGGTTGTACAACAGATAGGTGAGACGGGCATGTTTTATTTTGGTCCAGTCACTGATCTGCCTTCTCTCTGGAATATATTGCATGTCAGTGACCACACCATACATCAAGACAAGAAACAAATGACTCCCTTACCCTTGCTGTGCTTGTACATTCTTTTAGCTCTATCAGCCCTTTCACCACTCTCTTCTCTTCTCTATCTGTACTTCTGTTGCAGCCTCAGCTCTAGCTCATACTCGGCCCTATCTTGGTGCTGTTCTTTCAGCTTCTGCTGTAAGGAATTATCTGTTAAATGTGAGGTAGTGCTGGTGTTCTTAAACATCTCTCTTTACTTGCAGATGAACAGTCTGAAACAAATGGACACGTCTCTGGTCTTCCATAAATGCAAATGCAAAACTATGTAGTCAAAATAAATAAAAAAAAAGTGAATAAAAAAGTCGGTGGAGAATAATTTCAAGGAAAAAGAAAAAACAAAAAGACATATGTCTAAGAAAAATGTCATGGAAAAATGATGACAGGCAATAATGAGGTCACTGAACATGCATATGGTGTTGCCAAGTAAAATAATGACTCTTAAATTTTCATGCTCTATTTTGTGAACATGGTGAAAAATAAATCAGCGATCACTGCTATCAAACTGACCTTGACATGACAGATATCTTACTTGCTACTGATTGGCCTAAAACTGAAATCTGTCACCATGAACACAATGCCAGGTTAAATGAATGGACAGGAGAAAAATGTCAACTTAATCTGATGAATAATTAAATAAAACTGCCTTAAAGAAGAATACTGAACTGATAAGGGTAGTTATTTATACACCAATACAGTAAATGGTTGTTTTTTGTATATTTTTGTGTTTGTGATTAACAGACAGATGACCAGAATATGTGTGATCAGCAGCAGATGTTCCTTACATTTGCAGATAGATAGGTATTTAAAATCATTTTAACTCCCAGAACCACAATGTTAGACTTTACACAAAGATATTGACCAAATATATGAAGTACATCTCAATGCTTCAGTTTTTTACACTGACAGCGGTGCCATTTCATCTCCTAGCAAAACCTGAAACACTGTTAAGAACACTACAGACCTTGAAGGTTGCATGAAGCTTGTCATGTGCACAGACATGGTTAAAATGTATTTGCCAGCTCCACCTAGTCATGACAGTCAGCCAATACCCAACAATGTTGAAGAGCCTCACTCTGCTTGGGCCCCTCTGCTGACTTTTGCTGCGGTTCAATTCCAGAGCTTCGTCACTCCTTCTAACTGATCCTAACACACTGAGGAAAAGTACTGCTCCAGGGTCAAAACTGCTGTTTAGAACCACATGGAGCAAGCCTTGACTGCTTAAATCCGCTTTGATCTGCTTTTCCTGGAGAGGGGATTGTCTACTTGGTCCTGTGGTAACACTTTTGTACCAGCCAGTGCTCTCTTTGCATCATCTCTCCCTGTGTGAAGATGTCTCGCTTTTGTCACCTTCTCCCTTCTCGCTTTTTTTCCACAAGGGCATGTGCACAAATATGCATGCAAGCACACATTTGCAAATCCACATATTGTAGGCACACTATTTTCTGTCAAACATATTCACTTCCTGTCTCTCAGCCCCCCCGTTACTCTTTTTCTCTCTCTCTCTCCCCATTTTCTCTTTGACTTCCACAGACACTAATTCCCTTTCTTCAAGGACAAGCATCTCACGGCACATCATCTGAATAAGACTTTGAGTTGGCATGGCCTCCCAGGGCTTAAGTCTGCATAGCCCTTCTTCCTGATCCCCTTTTTAATGTTTTAACACCAGTCTTGTGCCGTCAATAAATATTAACATCCTGAGGGATAAGATATGCTCTGGTTAGGCTGTCTCTTCACTACATGGGTCTCAGGGTAGCTGTCTCTCTGCTGATAGCCTACTGAGGAAGGATTGTTGCGCTAGTGACCCAGACTTGAAAAGCACAAAATCAAACCATCAGTGAGGCACTGAGCATATCAAAATGTTGAGTGGAGGAAATAGGAACTTTTGCTGCCTTTAAGACAAAGACTTGCTTTGGGCTCCAGCTCTGAAAGTCAGTTTCATTAGTTTCAACCAGATTTGCCATTATGGAAGACTTGATATAATTACACGTGTCCAATCACATCTTAAAGTCACTGTTGTCTTCTAAAATGAGCAAAGTATATTTGAACAGGACATGTCAGCTGTCTCCTAGAGAAGACGTTCCAATTCAACAACACTGCCAACATATTTGTAGGAAACAGAATTATCATGTTTAGGCACAATGTATTCTTTAAATGAACAAGCTCTACACTTATTAATATATTAATTTATACATCTAATCTTACTTTGACTCGAGCCGTGTACTTAACCCCCACCCTCTCAAATATTGTATGGCTTTCTCTGGTTTCAAAACGCCAACATCGAGCTGACCAAAATACAAAACTCCCCAGCTTTCAAACAGGAATTTATAAACCAATGGGTGCCACTACGGAAGGTTGTAACTTTGGTCAATATAAATTTATTGCCAACAGTTTTAGCCATGTCAAACATAAGCAGTCAGAGTAGGTTCTGTCCCAGAAGCAAAGACTAGAGTTAGCGTTCAACTAAATAAAAGTTGAAAAAAAAATTCTTGATCAAAGTTTTGGGTAAAAATTATCAAGAGAAGCATTTGCATTTGCTATGGTTCACTACATTTTCCATAATGTGTTTTCCATAAGATTTTACTAAAAATGGAATGATCAATTTGTCCAGCCATGTTAAAAACTCTGGGACATTGAAACTGTCTGCATAACACAAATGTTAACAGAGGCTCTTCTAAATAAACCCATAGAACCTGAAATCACTCACCATTTCTAAGTTTCTCCACTCATACAGTGCAAGCCTCTCCCTAATGACTAACTCTTGTAGCCGTGTCCACATGATACTGTCAGACAGTCCTCCTCCCTTGTCCCTGACTCCCAGCTCCCACCTCTGAGCCCAGATTCATTACAAGCTGTGGCCAGGGTATTAAGATATAGCGCATTAACAAAGTTGTCTCTGTATCTTAATTGAATCTATCCCTGCTAGACCAAATCTGGATTATGTTTACCTGAAATATAAGCGGCTCGGCAGACAGAACACGGCCCAGCTGATAAAACACTGGGTTGTCCCCCCTCCCCAATCCTAATCCCCAACTGTAATTTGTTCCTCGATGGATGTAGCCGCAGCGATGGGAACCCCTGATTGGGATTCATTCCAAGAACAGGGAGAGTGCAGTCTGCAGGTAAGTTCATCTATTAAATAGTGATGGTGTGTGTTTCTGTGTGTGCAAGAGGCTCATATAAAGTGTACATGGATCTACCTCTTAACTGCCAACTTTAAACAATATCCGACTGTCTATGATCCTTTCATTGTGTGAATAGTGTTCTAACAAGTTCATTTACAGAATTCAGAGGCTGGTCTTTTTCTTCCAAAATGATCCATGTGAGATTTGTGGAATAGGCTTAGGTGTCTTCAACATCTATCCAGATTAGAGAGGTATCATAAGTCATGGATGAAAAAACACAGTTATGATTGTCCCTTCATGCTCTCTGGCCATGTAATTATAATGTTATGGCAATGATGGAGGCCTGAGACAATTCAGCATAATCTGAGGAAATATAAGGATGGATTGTACTATCCTGGAAAACTACACCTAAAGCAATGATTTTCATTGTCTTTGGAACAATCACTAGGGATAAATTATAATGCATTGTGGCAAAAGCTGGAAAAACTATTTGTGTTGGCACCTACACTGCAACAGCAAGAGAGGTGGAATTTAAATAAAGATGGGCTGCATTGTTATTATGCAATGTTAAATGAGTATAAAGTATAAAGCCTGAGACACACTGAGCCAACAGTTGGCTGCCAGACTGTTGATGAGCAATGATTAGAGTTGATGTGCCTTGTTTGTGCTGTGTAGCCATATTTGTTGGCCTTTGTCAGCGGAAGGTCAGTGGCTTTTTGACTGATTCAGCATGTTGGATTGTAAGCTGATATTGTCTGCTGATGGTGAAACAGAAGTTGCTCTGACTGGCTGTCCACTGAGTGAGTGATCATAGAATAAGTGTGTGAGAGCTAGAGAGATGACAGCTGAAGTCTTTTCGGTGTGTTCTATGCACTTCTTTTGGTTGATATCAACAATGCGATGTGACATGAGCCAATGCAGATGTCTGCTTTCATCACCTTTCAATCTCTGAAGTCAGCTTTTTATGTTAAGGCAAACAACAGGCCCTTAATCTGTTTAAGACAGGAATGTTGAATCTTTAAAATTGAACAGAGGCAGCATTATGCTGGCTTGATCATCATGGGGTAAATAATGACAAAATCAAAGGATCTCTATCTCTATATATCAGTGCCTCATTTTCCAATTGAAAGTAGATAATAAAGGCCAGCACAGCCAAATGAAATAACCACTAGGTGCTGGGCAGAGGGGGTGAAAAGCCAGGAAAGAAGGAGTGTCTGCAAACCAATTGAAGCTTTCTACACACTAATTTTATTTTTGCCCTTTATTATTTAACATACATGGTAGACTTCCCAAGGGTATGGCCCTAAGATATAGTCTAATCACATCAGAATGTAGCATTAGTGATTACATCACCATCACTTCATTATCAACTAAGAGGCAAGGAAAATGACAAAATCTTCCCCTGCCATTTGATACATTTTGTTTTTGTTTTTATTGTGATACCGCTGATGTTTGAATAATAAATGAAAACATTTTGTGTATGGCACAATGAAAAGTAAGACAGCATCTTATATTTGGGATACTGATATTTAGTCAAAATTATTTTTCTCCTGCCACTCATTCTAGATACACACATAGCTGTAAAAAAAAAAAAAAAAGGTTCATTATTAATGATGACTTCTAACAGTGAAACAATGCCAAACTATATAGGCAGCCAAAGTGTAGCATCAGCTTGCTCAAGGGTAAACTTTAACATGGGACTGACTCTCCACTTCTAACCCCAGAGTCTGGCCAAAGACCAGACACCGACGGTGGCACAGCTAATGTGTGTGCGTGTGGAGAATGGACAAGACACTGTTGGGGTCCTACATGAGGGATGGCCATGGATGGAGACAGTATGCAGGGGCAGGTCCTCTGCCTTGTTGTCCTTCACAGGGCATCCTCCTTACGCAAAACCTTTTCCTTAATGACCTTCACCACTCATACAGTTTCCCACCCTCAGCACCCTCCCCCTTCACTCCACACTTTTTAAAGAAACCTGCCATCAGTTTTGGCTGCAGTATTAGCTCTGTTTGTGTGTATAGATGTTTCATTCAGAATGTCATTTTTTACTCAATGTTGGGCCAGCTGACCAGATGGACTGTGGGTCATGTCACCCTATTGTACAACATACACAACTCAGATGTCAGATCTGCACCACTAAAACAACTTCATTGTTCTGGTAAACTTTCCCTCTTTCTTCTCTGGAGTACACTGACAAATCGCAATAAAAGTATACAAAATTAGTAAAATATTGACGTTAATTAGCATGGAGTGTAAGAATGCTGAAGCTGACATCCTGAGTCTCAGCTTCCCAGTTGGCAGTAAAGGGGGTACTTACAAAGATCAGTGCCTCGAACTTAACGAAATAAAGGTTTTATTAATGCTATAATGTGTCTCAAAATACAGTAATACTTTACATATAGGCACTTTATTCCCCCTTAACTAACCCCTAAGTTTCTCCTTAAAGCAACACCATGTAGTACTGCCACCTTCAAATAATGTCTCCAAATATATTTTGAACTTATTGTCTACTTACAAAAGTTTGAAGAGCGCCCTCATCAGAGCCTGTGAGGGTCAGCATCACCTGTACAGGGACTACGTTACTTTGTCCCCGTAGCTCCAAGAACCAAAGTGAAGCACACTTCTGCTTCTACTGCTTTGACTGCTTACTGCATACATCACAGTGCTCCAAGTGAGCAAAGGGAGGAAAAGAGGAAGATCACAGAGACAGTTCATTGATGTTACGAAAGAGGACATGAGGGCAGTTGGTGTAAATGAAGATGACAGAAGGGACGGGGTAAAATTGAGGCAGATTTTTCACTGTGGCAACCCGAAAGAGGAGAATAAAAAAAATTATGATTATTGTTATTAATATTATCCCAGTGCTTCTTCATTCATTCACCATGACTACATGATGTTAAATGTGTCTGTAGCTGGATTAAATGCTATATAATATCAGTCCCTTTCATGCACACACAGATTTCTCATACATATCAATTAATTGTGCTTTAATTGAATCAGTAGCCATTTGTCAATTGCTAGGTTGCATTTGAAATCTGTTTGCCAACAGATGAATCTCTGCGGCCCAAAATATCCCAGAATTCATTGCATGCTTTGAATGCAAATGCTTTGAAAGCAAAAAATGCTGGATGACAAGACCAATATGTTGATATGTTAAAAGAAATCACTTATCATCACATGCCATTATTAATCTGTATCAAGAACAGTGGCAGGTGCTAAACTATAATGCAATCGGGAATTTAGGAATTAAAGTAGAATCTAGGAATTATAGTGGAGACACTGTGTGGTAGGGTGATGTGCTGCCTGTGTTTTAACTATATGGACATGGATATACTATTTAATAATTCACTACTCACACACAGTATTAAAAAAAGCATCCTTGTAAAATGGACTCCAAGCTTATGAACTTAGTAAGTCTTTAATATTTTACATGTGACTCAACTATCACGGTTATAAATAACCTTCAAAAAAGGGGAAAAAGGACCAAAACGGAAACGTAGCAGCGAAAAGAATAATCAGGTTTATTTACAAAGACTGACAGAAATTCGCCAGTCAAAAACTAAACAGAAAGCGCTGAGGCTGGCCGGCTGGCTAGGCAGATCTCAGGAATCAGGTGAGACTGAAAAGGGAACAAAAAAAAACAAGCGTTAGAAAGCTGATCGGGAAAAAATGCAACAAAGAGACAAACGACTAGCTCTGAGGCAAAATGACGTGACATGGGTTGCCATACAAAACTGGGAAGACGGGCTGACGAGGAGGAACAGGAAGTCCGGGTTTAAATAGAGCCTGGCAGATTGGAGGATTGGAGGCAGCTGCGCTGATGAAGTCCCCGCCTCACCTGTCAACCAGCCTCCTAAAAAAAAAAACACACAAGGGCAGAAACTCTCCAGAAAGTAATGCAGTTACACAATAAAAGCAGGAAGTGAAAAAACCTGAAACATAGGAGCAACACACACCAGACATGACATCAACTCCAAAAGGTGATTGGTGGCTACCACAGAGCTGCCTAATGTAAGACAGCAGGTGTTCTGTGTGCCTGTCACTGATAAAAACAAGATGTTCAAGTGATTCTACAGCATTACAAATGTATGTGCAGATGAGATGGGAAGGACAGTTATCATTGCTCTGTATTACAATGCCAGTGTATTAGGTATAGAAACCTTAAACTTACTTACACTAAAACTTAATGGTCAGAACATAAGCTGATCAAATCACAATTTCATTTAGAGTATTTAAAAATTCCCTGCTAACGGTGCACTGTGTTTCCACAGGATTTTAAAGACACCATGTCAGCCATTTAACATGTTGTATGTAGTTTTGACTGTATAGGAAATAAGCTAAAGAACAGCCTGCAGAGTCAGAGTCTATGTAAAATATGTTAAGTAATAGCAATGACCTGAGATACAGTAGAGGTTTAATTCAATGTGGTAAAATAAACAAAACACATCTTTTTGAAGATTATGAAATACAGACTACTGATGGAGTGATCCTTTAGATTCCTGCCCACTCTAATTATACAAATACTCCTCAGATATGGAGAAAGGCTAAACAAAGTCGCTCCGGTGTGTGTTCACACTTAATCATCTCAGCTGTAAGCTGGAGGGGTCACTTTGACTGCTTCCTCACTCCAGCAGACCTTATACCACAGTCAAGGAAACTGGTACTGGAGGCTATATGTACACACTCTCTCTCTCTCTCTCTCTCTCTCTCTCTCTCTCTCTCTCTCTCTCTCTTTTATCTCAGGCAAGAGGGCTTGAGTAGAAAACACACTGTACAGTAATTACCTCCCCCTTCCTCTCTTCCTCCCTCCCTCCACCCTCTACTTCTCCTCTCCCCAGTCATCTTCCCAACTTTCTCATCTTTCCTCTCTGGCACTCTCCCCCCCTGGGACATCTTCATCCTCCTCGCCCATGTTTGAGCTCATCCCTCTACCTGCCTCCTCCATCTCCCGCTGGCCAAGACTAAGCTGTGTGTAGCCTCACTGCTGGGATGTCATAGACACAGAGACAAAAGGCCCCCCAGGGTTTCATGGAGAGTCGGGCACAGTCGGTGTGCACTTGATGTGATGGCGTCTGTCTTCTGGTGACAATACTGCATATTTGGGGGTTTGTGCTACACCCCCTCCTTCCAGTTCCCTGCTTGGTCTTCCATTTCCCCCCGTCCTGAAACAGATGCTCGGGACGAGGGCGGGCGCCAGTCAGGGGGGACGTGGGTTAATTGGGGTAGTACTGGGGGTTAATTTCAATTAAAACTTCAACTAATAGAGGTCAGAGAAGCATCTGCAAACACCTGATTAAAACAAATGGTCCTGCCAGTCAAAACTTTATCTTGGTCAGCCTCCGGCAGAGGGTCCTATAGTAAGGAGGAACGAACAAAAAAAGGTGGAGTAGGCACAGAGAGAGAGAGAATGACTAATTGGGGAACACTTGTTAGCACAACATCTGCATGGAGACCAGTGGGTAACAGCTTTTATTTATTTATTTTTTATTTTTAGTCAATCTGGCTCAGCAGGTTCTATTGGGTTTAAGTGATAAGGTTTTAAAATCTTGAAAATTTAAAAAAACTTTTTTACTAGACTTAAACTTTGCGTCCAGGGTCAAATCCATCTCTACAGTAATGCACACATGGTAATCAAACAAAATGACTGTTCACTGAAACTGCAAACAACTGCAAACACTGAAATAACAGCATGAGAACACACAGCACTCAGGAAAGACACTTTATAGTAGCATTTATAATCATTTTCTGTTTTAGACAGCTGTAGCTGCTGGGATTGGATTTTTTCCCAAACCAAACCTGTACAACTATATTAAAAATCAATGAATGGAGACTTTTGTTATTTTCACAGGGAGGACAATGCAAATCTTAATCTTAATTATTCTGTTAAGGGACTGCATACAAAGTCAGTACAAAGAGAGTTGTACACGCAAAATTCATTTTGCAAGTACAAAAAGTCTCTCTCTCTCTCTAGCTCTTTAAACCACAGTATGAAGAAATAAACCTAAAGCCAGCAATTAATAACTAATAGTAAATATCAAGTCTTAAGTTGCAGGCCTGTATGTAGCTTGGGTGCGTTTCACCCCTAAGAAAAATAAAAGAGGTACCTTTAATTGAAGCTGAACTCAAATGCCGTCCAAGGCCACAGGAACAGGCAATAAGAGGAGGGCAGGCATGTCACACACACATGGAGAGTTGGCTCACACAACCAACAGTGATGGCACAGTCCTCCGCTCGGCAACCAGTCCGGCTCCCTCGAATCCTTGTTCCACTCATCAGGCTCGTCACCTCACACAGCTTCACTACTGGAGTTAGCTTGCCGCTACCTTCCTGGCAAAGTCTATGCTTCTCTACCGAACATCAACAGATACGATGAGTATCCTGTTGCGTCACATTTCGTACTGTTGTAAGCATGGACGACATATGGGACATGTTGACTCCAGGACCATTTCTTCTCATTCCCCAAAGTAGCAAGCATTGAGAGCAAAGTATGAATCTTTTGGGTTGAGTATCCCCTTGTGGATGATATGGCGTGGTTCGAGATTTGCGCCCCCTAAGATCGCCAAGAACTCTCTTATCACCCGACTTTCAAAGTCTCTTCCTTGGTCGGAATGTATTCTGCTTGACAGGCCATGGTGCATCAAGTATTTGTCCACCAGAACTTTTGCTACTGTAAATGCTTTCTGGTTTGTGGTGGGAAATGCCTGTGTATAACGGGTAAAATGATCTGTCATGACCAATACATTGCTGATTCCTCTGGAATCGGGTTCGATGGAGAGTAAATCTATGCAAACTAGGTCCAACGGACCACTGCTCACAATCTGGTGCAGAGGTGCAACTTTCTTGCAAGGGGTTTTGCGCATGATACATTCCCCTCAATCTTTGACGTACTTCTGCTGTCCTTCTCTCAAGTCAGCGTTGGACATCTGCCTCAAGGAAAGTAAGCCAATGTGAGTAGGTAAAGCAAACACATCGGGGATGCAGTCAGGGGATGTGCCCAATTGGTCGATATATCTGGGTGGCATCCCAGATGGCTCTGTAACACTGATTCTCTTAGAAATGGTTTTTCTCTCCGCTTTTGCAGTATCTCCTCCCACTTTCTGTTCTCTGACTCACCAGCCATGTTTCTAGACAGCAGGTCAGCATCAATGTTGGTTTTTTTTACTGAATGTTAAATTCTAAAGCAGCCAGCCACCTGTTGCATTAAGCTTGGCTGTTGTTAGTACATAGGTAAGTGGGTTATTGTCAGGTTATTGTCCGGACTGTGAATTTTGCTTCATAAAGGTAATCACAAATTTGTCTACAATGGCCCACTTTAAAGCTAGAACTTCCAGCTGATGGGCAGGTTTAGTGGCACTCACTCTTCGGCATTCAAAAGCCACTGGCCTAAGACCTTCTGGATTTTCTTGATACAATACAGCACCAAGTCCTTTCAAACTAGTATTTGTATGCAAGATGTAAGGTTTGTTGCTGTCTGCAAACACAAGGACAGGCGCAGTGGAAAGCGTTGGTTCAATCCTGGTTCCACCCGTCGTCAAATGGTTCAGACTCTTTCAGTGGGTACATACCCTTTTGTGAGCTCTGTAAAGGGTCTGACAATGGCTGAGTAGTTTTCCACAAACCACCGATAATTTCCACAGAACCCCAGGAAAGACCTCAAAGACTTCAAGTCTGTAAGTCGTGGCCAATTTGCGACAGCCCTCACTTTCTTGGTGTCTGGCAATGCCATCTGCAGATATTATGTGCCCCACATATTTAGGTTGGCAAAACCGACACTTATCTAGGGAGAGTTTTAGTCCCACCTCTTCGAGTCTGTCTAGTACTTTGAGGAGCCTCTCCTTCCCAAGAGACTATCAGATCGTCCAGGTAAACCAATACCTGGAGCAGGTTCATATCTCCTACGGGTCTTTCCATCAGTCTTTGGAATGTCGCAGGGGCTCCAGAGATTCCCTGTGGCATCTTTTCAAACTGGTAAAACCCTAGCGGGCAGATTAAGGCAGTTTTTTTTCTTTATCAGCTTCTGACATGGCGATCTGGTAGTAACCAGACCTCAGATCAACTACAGAAAACCACCTACTCCCAGTAATGCAGTTTGAGTGCATTGTTGATGCGGGGAGTGGTGTACGGATCAGGCACAGCCCGACTGTTCAGTGTTCGATAGTCTATGCACATTCTAACACTATCATTCTTCTTTCGTGCGACTACTATTGAAGAGGCATAAGGGCTACGCAACTCCTTGATAATGCCAGCCTTCAGAAGATCTTTCAGGTGTTTGTGTACATCTTCAGTGTCAGCAGGAGCTAATGTCTGTGACCGGTCTTGTGTCTGATAATCTGATATGATGCTCAACCCCTCTTGCCAGCCCCACATCCAATTCATGCAGCCAAAACACACTGGCTCTTTATGACAACTTTTGTCTCAGTCTGGCTTTCCAATGCTCTAGGATGGGTGAATCACCAAAGTCAATGAGGTGAAGGTCAAACCTGGGGTGTTTCACCTCAGACTGGCTCTTAGATGGCAAGGCAGGCATCACAGGATCAGCAGAGCACAGGTTTCCCATCACTGTTCCAACTGGAAGCACTGTGTCTCGGGCTGACTCATTACATACCATCACAGGAAAATGATTCACATCTACCTCTGAGCTTGGTACGATCATGGGCTGCAGCAACACCCCACTGGAAGTGAAACTGTGAGTTAAACATCCACCATCAGCACCTCTTTGTCTACAGGTTTTTTTAGAGGCAAAATGTCCATGTTCACCACTTTTGTAATAGATGCGGTCTTCTGAGTCTCGACTGAACTTCATTGACATTTGTTTGCTCTTAGCAGGTCTTAATGGCTCTACTCTTTGCACTTTAGCTGGTGTATCCAAGTCTTTGGCTACCCTAGATGACATTTTCTTCTGAAGCCTTTGGACTTGTTTCTTTAAAACTGCTATTTCATCACTCTCACAGCCTCCTGTTACCAGGCTCTGAGTGACTGGGCCATGCTCTTTGTCACTGTCTACTTCTTGAGGAGGCTTTGTTTGGCCTTGATATCTCCTTTCAGGGACTGTATATCTGTCTGATGACTGTCCATGTTGCTAACAGCATGAACTCTGTGGGCACAAGCACTGAGCTTAGCTCTTGCAGCTACGTATTCCTCTTCAGTTCTGATTTCCGCTAGCAGCTCTAAGAACTTGGGGGGGGGGGGTTCTGCTTTCTCTCCCTCAACTTTAGCTGCACTAGAATAAGATCTGAATGTATGGCCCCCCCACAATAGCTGTTCTACTCGGGTGGTATCCACACGACTGACAGGAATACCATCCTTACTAACTATCTTAGTGAGGGACTGCTCTAGTCTGATAGTCAAGTCAAGTCAGATAGTTTTTCATTTTTTTTCTTGCTGGATTAGTCTAAACTTGAAGTATAGGTCTTCCTCTGACTCTGCTGAGCCAAAGGCACTCTCGATGGCATTCAGGCACTTAGAGGGGTTGACCTCTGCCTCAGCTGTCCATATTGCCTTCACAACAGTGAGAGCAGGTCCTCTAAGACATTCCATAATGCATCTGCGCTTTTGTCTGTCTGAGCATTCGCTCTCTTTGACTATCAAGCTAGCTTGTTCCAGCCAGTGCTCTAATGCTTCTTCACCTGCAGGTGTTGGTAAGGTGCCAGAGAACATCCGAAGGCAACGGTAACTACTGTTTTCCCCTGACGGCTTCTCCAGGTTTGACAGCACATCCCCAACAGTGCGAATGATTGACTAAGCAGAGAGGTTGCGTGTGGCTGCGTCAAGCAGAGCTTTCAGTGACTTGGATGCATCTCCCTCACCAGCTGAACGCTTGGCTGCGATAACGACAGGCCAGCTGATGTCGGTGGCAGTGTGCATGACCTCAGTGGGAACCTTAATGGGGTCAATCTTTTCTCTGCTTTCGCACAGCACCATCAATCGATCAAGTTTTTGATTGTACATTCGGCCTCTTATTCTCACTCATCCTAGTTTCCAGCATTTCTTCTATCTGGGCAACTTCAACACCTTTGGGAACGAGTTGCAGCAGCACATGGTCTTCCTCGAGGGACTCACCTTGGCACCACTCTCTGAGCTGTGCTACTAGCTCCGAATGCACAGACTTTAACATCTATTTTGACTGTTTTTTTTAAACTAGTGAAAAATTACTTTGAATCTATGAACTGTTTTTTTTTAAGTTGTCCTTTACAACTGTAACTAGCTTTGTAGTGCTTGTACTTTACTGAAATTAAATAAAAAAAGGTTTTTACTTACTTGCTGTTTTACATTAAAACTGTTTTTTACTCTTACCAACAGGCCTAAACCACTTAGTATTTGCTGTTTTTTTAGCAGCTCTTCACTATTATAACTAAACTGTTGTTAGCGAGGGTTTTAAACATGTGACAACATTTTACAGACTTGTCCTTTAATCATTGCTAATCCTATTAACAATGTTAACTATAAATACCCCAAGGTAAATCCCAGCGGCGCTATAAGAACTATTAACTTATATACACATGAAAAAATCAGTACACCATTCATATATTTGTTTCCAATGTCAAATAAAATCAATGAGCTCTTTAAAACACAGTATAAAGAAATAAACCTAAACCCGGCAATTAATAACTAATAGTAAATGTCCAGTCTTAAGTTGCAGACCTGTACGTAGCTTGGGTGCATTGTAGCCTCAAACAAATGGCTGTTTCACCCTTAGGAAAAATAAAACAGGTACCTTTAATTGAAGCTGAACTCACATGTCGTCCAAGGCCACAGGAACAGGCGATGAGAGGATGGCAGGCACGTCACACACACACTTGGAGAATTGGTTCACACAGCCGACGCTGATGGCACTAATATGTGGAAATACAGTACACAGTGTTGGATTCTATTAAATCCTTTACTGTATACGGAAATGCATATCATTGGGATTTGAGAATTATTTTTCAGAAATTGGCTGGGGCCAACCTTTAATTTATTCGCAAATATGTTTTTTATTCTTTCTAATAGAAAGTTTTTCTACTTCTCTTCTTTTATCTCATGCAGATTTCAATTCCAGTTGGTGCTGAATGTTGTCTTATCTTTAGGAAAATAAATATGCTCACCAGGAGCATCCAACCAAATTATTTAGACAATTTATCACAACAAAATTATATCTAACTTGTGGAATATTAAAGAAAATTGTTAAAAAGTGGATCAAACTAATTTACCTATAAGTGTAACAGATGTCAAAATAAGTTTATTCCTGTCCTGATTCAAACTGCAGATTGTATTTCTGCTCACGAGTGAATGAACAGCAGTTAGTGGTGGTGGTGGGGGGCTGGTGTTATCCACACTGTACCCAGGCTTGCTGTGCCACCCTGCTGCCAGCCTGCTCTGCCAGGCGTGCTGCAGCAGCTTTCGACATCTGGCACTGAGCCTCAGGGAAGTGGCAGGGGACGGGGCTCCCCACCGCGGCTAAATATGGCGCAGGGTTACACCCCACATCCCTAATCACTTAGCCACTGTCTGGCAGCTCACACTACACTTCCAGAGACACCTCATACTTCAACACTGCTAGACATCTGTACAGCCACGAGGCATCTCTTTCTACTAGCTCCCACCACTAACTCCCATCTTTTTCCTCTTTACTATCCAGTGATCTATTTCTTCTCTCATCCTTGTCTTTTTCCTGTTAGCTTCCATATGTCCTGCTTCTAATTTTGCTCCCAGTGTTGATTTCTTTTCTTTTAATTGGTTTGTGTAAGTCATTATGCCCAGTTTTCATGGTCATCTTTTTCTTGCTGTGAATATTTAAACATCTTTGTTCAGCTTTCTTCTGAAGAACAATGCAATGAATCATTTAACTCATCTTCAAATTGTCTGTAACTTCTTCTTGTGATCTCGAAGCTCTAAAGATGTCCTTCCTATTCCTTCATAGAACTACATTTCATTTCACCCTTTCTACACTTTGCTACTTTGACACTGTTAAGTCCATTTGGCAATTGTCCATGTTAACCTGCTTTGCATTTTCCACATCTCCACTTTGTGGTTTCCCCACCATTTCTTCTCTCTGTCCACAGTCTCTCTCTTGGTTTACATTTTTCAGGACACCAGACTCCTGTAGATGGGTGTGGGCCTCTCACCCTTCTGTTCAGACAGATTTACATCCAACATGGGACATGTTTGGTCATTCACACCAATGAAATAACTGCTACTAAGGCATTGTTGTTGATAATTAAGATGACTGATGTGGACAGGCCTGTTGAAATCACCACTAAGAAAGCATTCATCGAACCAGGCTGGTATTTTCTTGACGTCCCATACACAACTGCCTACATCGTGTATGTACAAGTACAAGATCACAAGATTGACTTAAATACAGAAACAGGCACAACGAGTAATGAGCCACGTGGCTGTGGCAAAAGTAATTTAACATGTCCAGCTGAAAGTAACTTTGTGGTTCCAAAGAAAGTCCATTACTTCTGAAAGTGTGAGTAACTTAATGGCTATACAGTGTTGCATTGCATTACATTACATTACTGTTTCCATGTTTGGTTTGACATACTGGTGTTTTTTTGTTTTGTTATTGTTGCCAGTTTTGTTTATTTGTTTACCTTTTATGTTACAAATCTTAATTGCATTCTGAATGTTGCACCTGCTTTTAGCCTTTTTCACTTCATACATGTGACTGTTATGAATGGTTTAATATGTTTTTGTTGTTGATGGATCCCTTTTTGTTGTTTGTGTGGCCTGTTTCTATGATCTCAAATAAAAGGTCAAAGGTCAAATAAAAAATGAATAATGAGGCTTTTTTAATGACTGTCTCTTCCCAGACAAGCACCCAAATGAAACAGTAGTGTAAAGTATTGTAAATTTATATAATGTAATAGACTAATCTTTTTTTAGGGTTTATCACTATGTGTCTTTAGACATTATATGAGCACAGCAGTATTCAGCCATCAGAAAGTATTGTGCTTAATTGGCAGACAAGCCGGCAGCAGCATATGGAAGGATTATTATTAGTATTATCTTATAATGTGGGGTTGTTTTTATTATTGGTAAAGCAATTACACATATTGCTTTTACTTTTGTTCCAATAACAATCAGCCTGAGAGTGTGTTCATACAGTTACACAACTGTTTCTGGTCTCTGTCTATCTCTATCTTTCTTATGTTCTCTCTCCATTTTCCTCTTCTAGAATCAATCATTTGAAGCAGCCAAGTCGAGAGGACTGACTGATGGTTGCCTCATAATAATCTTGTTTTTACCTTTTGCTTGTGTTAAACACTGTGGAGAATGCAGGCAATCAGAAACAAGGTAGGAAAGGAGGAATGGGAGTAAGCAGGTTTGATTATGAAAATTGAGGGGAGGGGGGTTAACAGATTAGAAAAGGAGGTAGAGAGAGGAGAATAGTGTCTCATTCCTGTGTGTTCCTCTTGTAGCAGCTGTCACTGTGAGTAGTTTTAACTGATGGGATCCCAGATCTAGGCCTCACCAATCATTATCCCTTGTCACAACTGGAAAGCGTTAGCACAAACATACAGGGGCAGAGAGATGGAGAGACAAGGCACTCCTCTGATGACAACATGATATACTGCACTGAGGTAGTGACGGCTGTGTGCTGGTCAGCGGAAAGATAAGGACCCTGCATACTCACACAGGGAGCTATTTATCATCATTTCATCTCAGATAGTCATGAACAGATAAAGAAATGCTTTGACTTTTCATGTTGAATCAACAAAGACTATGCCTTGTGTATGTATGCAGGCTTACATCAACATGCAGTATAACAGAGGCTGCACCAATGCAAAAACGTTTCTGTTTGTACTGCAGTGTAACCTGAATGAAAAGTGATTCATTCATGATACATCTCAACTTAAAAGATGGACTTGAATGATTACTGGTCTCTTGATGATGTAACTCTGCGAATATTTTTTGCTTAGATAAAACTTTACCTGGACTGTTTTTCTGGTATTGCTCATAATAATGCTCATATTTATGAATATTTACTGATCTAAACTGTTTGGAAATATTGTGTAAACTTGGGAATATTATAATATGTATAATATAAAATAACAAATATTGGTTGCAAATCATTTTAATCTATTTCAGAGAAAACTGTTTAATAAGTGTAAAAATGTCAAAACTTTTTGCCATATCTGCAGGGCTTAAGTCTATTAATTTGACAATAACTTGTTATCATTGTTTTTATCTGCTACCACATTTTAATCTTTACCTCCCTCCATGGTCAACAGTATCTTCCCCCATCGCCTTCTGCCCATCTCTACAGACTCCCCCTCACTTTCAGCAAACCACACCGCAGCTCTGGCTCCTTTTCTCCAGCGATTCCCACCCATGATAGTGTTGCTAATCCTGAATGGAATCACTCTGGTGCACCCGCCAGTACTTCACATCTCCACCCTGACAGAATGGAGACGAAGGGCCTGAAATCTGCTCCCTGTGGTGTAGGATTTAGATATGTGTGTGTGCGCGTGTGTGTGGGGTAGATGGGGTGGATGGGGAGCATGTGTTGACAAGCCTATCTGCCCATCCGAGTGTTAAGCTGTGAGATGCCAGCTGATACAGTAGGACAGGGTGAGCTGGGTTCCCTTCATGCCTACCTGCTCACGAGTGCCAGTCTGTCCTCCCCGTGGAGCCATGGGATTTTGCCCTTCGATCTCTCTGTGCTCAGGCACAGGTGGCACTCAGTGTGTGTCAACAACCCAGTCTCCTAATGTTTGGTAGAGCTCAGTGTGGTTACATGCGTCTGAGTGCATGTATTAGCCTCAAATTTGTGACAAGGAGGCTAATCTCCCACCCGCCCCCCATGCAGGTGGTAATGTTTGTGCATGATTTTTTTTTTTTTTATCCCTTGGGGGAGAGATTGGTTTGAACGATGTACGCAACTGATACTGGCCTTGTTTTAAACTTAAATGAGAAATTTGCAGTCCCCCTTAACTGTAAGGAATTTGCAATTTTATCCTATTTTTGTGCTATTTTTTTCTTTCAGCATCAAAGAGAGCTAGATATATATTTTATTTTTATTTTTTTTCAGGAGTAGGTGGGGATCAGACACAAGTCTTATTAACAAGTTCCTTAACTTGTATACTTGAACTTGTGTTTCACTTAGATTAATAAAAAGGGAAGTCCCATGGAACATTGTTTACTTTTGAAATAAACCTTTCTACACAGAAGACTCTGTAAACCAGAAGCTTTTTAGCAGTATTTGTTTCATTCTTTAGGTGCTTCATTTACATTAAAAATCATCAAATATCTTTACCATCTGTGAATCATTGCTGAGTTTAAAAAAAAAAAAAGTGAAAGTAGTCTCCTGGCAGCTGCCAATCATTTAGAAAAAGGCACATCTGTAACTCCAGATGTTACAGTTCAGCACTGTGGAGGTGTCATGGGCCTAACTGCCAGTGACGAGGGTGTCCATGCAATCAACAGAGTCACACTGATTATGGAAAGCCAATGTTTCAACAAGTCCAATAAGCTCAACTTCTATGAGTGAAGTCCATTGTGATAATTAATGAAGTTATTAGGTATTATCCACACACAGATGTAGGCAACAGGTTAAGACCAACTGAAATATCCAGTGAGACTGCACAAAAAGTCAGTGCAAAGACTGTTGCAGTGTGCTCACCCAGAGTGAGCGAGCTTTACTGACACAAAGTCAGAAAAGGTCAAATTCAAAAAGTTAGTGCTGAATGTTGTGCAACTTCAGTCTAACAGTTTCAATGTCACCAACTGTGGCTTTGCATGAGCACAGGTGTGCGTGTGAGTGTGTGTATGTTTGTGGCTCAGCATCCTGTGGCTTCTCACCATACCCACAGTGCCTTGCTCAGCACAGCCTGTCCTGGCCATCTGCCACTGCAGGCCCCAGGCAGGAGAGCTGAGCTGGGCATCAGGCCCCCACAGACCACTGGTGTCGTGGTGGTTCACAGAGAACAGTAAGAGTGAGTATCTCACTGTGTTGAATGCAGAGAACACACACTAACAGTATGTTTTCAAGTAACGTATCAATGTGTAGTGTGTTTGATTATCCAAGATTGACTTTTTATTAGTCAGATATTAGCAGTTTATGAATTTACATTGTAAAACTAATCTGGATTTAGTACATGTTTTACATCTTAGCATTTAGCAAGATTATAAACAATAACACTGATTGGACAGCCGTGGAGGATGAGGAAGAGCAGGTCATCCGCTACACACATTTGTTTACTTTACATACTATAACACTATAGTATGTTTTTGTCCTTGTCACTATAATAAGGACAAAAAAGAAAGGAAAAAATCTAAGTTAAAAATAGTCCACTATGTGAGGGGAGTTTAGGGAAAGGTTGTGGTACGTTTCCCACTTTCAACTGAGATATAAAGTAAAAAACTGGCCACTTTTCTTCAAATTTAGCCAAACACTTATTATTATTGTGTTCATACTGCATAAATCATTGCATTAAATATATTGCATATCTATGGCTATAATCTCTCTTGTGCATGGAGAACTGCAATGTCTTATTCATCCTCTTTTCTGACATATTAAGCCAACATTTTAACAGTCATATCATTTCACATTTATACCTTACTGACGACCCCAGCACACAGCTCATTCTGTTTGTTATATGCATTTTTACACTCTTTATATGATTTACTTGCTCTGGAAAAAATGGAGATGAGCAATAACTAAAAGTCCCAGACATGTAATACTGAACTTGGTGATTTTGCAGGAAACTATACTGTGTTCCTTCTACCAGTGGACGAGTACTAACTCTTCTCTACATTAATTGTCAACCAAACTCTACTTAATATTGATGGCTTGCTTGACATTCATCCAGCCATGTCCAGTGACGTACACTTCAGGAGTGATCCATATTAATACTACTGGCTTCAGTTAATTTTCCATCCAGTACAGTAAAGTGACTGAACCGTGACCCGCCTTTGCATGGCCAACTCTGTAAATGTCACCCATATGGTCCACTCATTCATTTCGCACAAAACAATTCCCACAAAAGACTGACTGTAAGTGTATTTAAAAGTCAAAAAAAAGGCAGTCTTATCCACCGCTAATTTCTCCCCACAAGCGAGAGGTGCTCTTTTAATTTCCCTCTCCGAAAGGTCAGTCGCAATGTTCTCCATCTCCACCTTAATTGATTCTTTAAATGCAGCTCGTCTCATGCAAGTGGAGACAGGGAGGAAAACTAAAGATGTGTTTGCCTACCTTTAGTCACGCTTAAAAGCCTGAAAATGGTTACCCATCTTTTCCTAATTACATCAGCAGTGTGTAAGCGTATGTTTCCAGACCTTCCTAAAGCCCGAATATGTACTCCTCTGGCATATCAGAGTGTGGCCATAACAATTTGTAAATGAAAAGAAAATTGCCTTTTTTGACTAAATGGCCCAGGTGGGCTTGTCCTCTGATAAACACACTGAAAGTAAACTGAGTCCTGGTTGTACTAAATGTCAACATTTATTAGAGCAACTGCCTGATATTTTCCAATGGAGGCATCGCAATTTACTACACAACTGATCCATCCTGTGATATCTGCATACAAACAGCTGCACCAGGAGGACTTTGCTTTTTTGTGCACCTAAGGATATGAAACCTTTTCAAATTATAGCGTTATTAATTACTGGCTCAGTATATAGTCAGATGTACCAGCTGGTTTAAGCCGGGTCGTATTTAAGAGTACACAAGCAGGTTGTCGCCCAAGATGGCACCAGCTGGTGGAGGTTTCTTGTAATTAACTTGAGATGTCCAGTCTACCTTTAAAGGTCCAGTGTTGCATTACATTAAACACATTGAAACTGTAATAAATACCTGATGCTGAGAGGCAACTGCACAGGGACTCTTTTGGTGGACTATTATTTTGATACTGAAACTACTGACTGTCACTTACTTTATGACAGAGTGCTGTATTTGCTCACCTGACTGTGTCATCCAGGTGACAGTAGAGCCTACAGAATATGTTTTATAGGAGTGGCCAGATGGGGCTACTAAAAATGTTAAGGTGGAAAACCAAAAATGCCCAAAAGTATTGCCTCGTGCAGTGGGTTTTCTATTCCTCAGTAGAGCTGTGCAGTTGGTACCCATGCAGAGATAATATATGGGCCCCAAATGTGGCAAAGGAACATGTCCAACTTTAGTCCATGTTTGCAGGTTAAATAATGAACGGACACATGAGAGCATGGACACAGTGCATGCAGGTAGGCAAGTCAGTTTTTCTATTAGGTCTAGATGCAATGACTGGTCATGTTTTATTACAGTTTACAATTTTGCAAGCACTACAGACAATGTAATTTATTGGCAGCCATGAATAGGATTTCAATAAATAATTTGAAACAACCAATGGACCCTAGCTTTGAGTGAGAATTAACACAAATCAGTGGGCAAAGATATATGTCAAACAGGCTGGAGTATTTGTCTTATTTATTAGTCCTACAGTATGTGGGCTAAATGTGCTATTTAAGGTGTATAATGTACAGGAAATGAATTCTAAACCAGAAAAACTGTTCAGTACCTTAAAATGCTGCACATGCTTAATGTAGCTCCATGTAGAAAGATACGTAGAAACTTGACAAAATGCTGGAAAATAACCAGGCTTCTATTTTCCTCAACTCACTCACTGACAAAGTGGACATTGTTCATTACACAGATATGAAAATGAATGAAGTGGAAGTAACCCTCGATCAAAAAACATTTGGGTTGTGGAAACTTTCATCTCCTTTGTGGTACCAGAAGATCTTAGGAACCAACATGTCCAAAAACATCTGAAGTTCAGTTCTTAAAAGTGAGTTGCCATCTCGGTCCATCTGCACTGACCTTGCATAACCATCGCTCAT
This sequence comes from Brachirus orientalis, assembly GCA_016785285.1. Lineage (NCBI taxonomy): Eukaryota > Metazoa > Chordata > Actinopteri > Pleuronectiformes > Soleidae > Brachirus > Brachirus orientalis. The sequence goes on from JAFBJR010000147.1 coordinate 5,253,759, forward strand.
CTGTGGCCGACACAGTGCAACTTACATTTATCAATAAAGAGTTTTGTCTTTGAAACATTCCTCCATCTGTTTGCAGCCACCCAAATGTTTGTGAATGATAATGGCTATTAACTTAGTTTTTACAACATCACTGTGTGTGAGAGGAGCATCTGGAGCGTTTAGTCACACCAATAAAATGCATGTATAGACAATGAGGCACTCAAATTTGACCATAAAGCTTCATCTTCTTGAGCTTGCTCGGCCATCCAGTGCAGCTGCACAGACATGATGCTCATGAAACAACTGCTTACTGCCTTCTGTTACGACATTACCAGTGCTTTCTCCCAATTCTGTCTGGCAAAACATTCTGCACTGGTTCTGCATTTGTCTTGGTAAATGGGTGGATGTATTTTTCGGAGTTGTTGACTTTTTGCCAATATTTAAGAAAAGAAGTCCAGATGGTAGTTTGCTTCATTGAATATTGGCATCCATAGCTTGTTGCTAATTGGATGTATCACTGCTGCCAACTTTTACTGTACAGTGGTTCACTTTTGAAATGCTATTTGACTGCAATTCAGGATTCTTTGTGGTTATTGGTACCATCTGAATTTATACTATTCCAAACTGGCCAACAACTATAAAAGACAATGTGTCTCTGATAAAGTGACCTTCAAATATTTCCCATCACAGAGCTGATGGCTGGCCAAAGGATACCAGTACCAGTAGGATGAGAAATTTGCTTTTGCGAGACATGTTTTCTGTTTTCTTCAAAACAGCCAAGATCAACGAAAATTTCCCGGTCAATACATTTTGGGATTGAAAGACTGAGATTGAGCTTGTGTCACCTGATGTTCACAGACAGATGTGCTGCTGCAATTAAATCTCTCCATCTAGGACATGCTCCACCCATATTGACATGCCTTTTATTCATCTTTGCAGTGTGGGCAGTTGCCAGTGATGAAATAGCTGTGTACACACAGCTGCTTAGTGACGATCAATAGGAGCACTTGCTCCCTGAACTACCATGAGATTGGTCAGTCTGGCATCACAGGCCAAATTTCCCTAATTGTGGAGGTGGTGTAGAAGTGTAAAGTGTAGTTCTCTCTCAATTCACCTGATTTTGATTATGTTGACACATTTTTGTGGATTTTTTTAATCACTAATGCTCAAAATATGGTTACACAAGGATCATTGAGTATGCAACAAGTCATGGACTTGTTCCTATGATATTCTATGATGCAAGATACAGAAACAAATCTAAATGGCATTGAATTTATGCAGAAACAAAGTAAAAACATTTTTATTAATACATCTTTTTTCCAGAGTTCTATTAAAACATATACAAGATGTTAAATGTCACTAAAATGTTCTTCACACTTGGCTACCAACCATTAGCACATGCAGGTGTAATGGCACATTTCTGTTCTCATGAGAAAATGCATGTGTAGCTGGTCTAATATTCTTTCACTGTGTCATCCTCCTATCTACTATTCCTCCCTGCAACTCCCTTCACCTACTCTACCTCCTTTTTTTCCCTACTATTATCGCACAAGTTGTCATGCTGATCAAAAAACCCCACAGACCGCTCTCTGATGCATCTGTTGACCTTCTCTCTAGGAAGAAATAAAATTACACAAAAGACACTCTTTCAGACAATTATTTTGCAATTATTTCCATAACACAGGGATCGCTGCCTAATGCTAAATACAATTAGATGTTAGGCACATGTTAGTGGACAAACCAAAATATTGGCCCTGGTCTTTTTCTTTAGTTTTGACTAAGATTGAATTTGAGTGTTTTTCCTCTTATTTTTTGTATTGAGGTTAGTTGATTTTTGGTGATTATTTATTTACTGATTTTGTTGTTTAAACTGAAATAGTCAAGTCTTATATTTACTAATTTATTTGCTTATTTAAGTCTTCATTAATTTCGGCTAAGATGTTATGGGTAATATGTTAACTACTGACTGCATACTTTATGAATTGGAGGAAAACCTATTACCTAAATTTCAAGATTTCAAGATACATCAGTAGTGCACCCCAGGATCCACTTCCTTCTGGCCATTATTACCTGGCAGGGTTGATTCCCTGGGGTGTGTCAAGCAGGAATTGTGTGCTATTTTTGTAATAAACTGAAGAATATTGAAGCATTTTAACATGTTATTGAATACAGTGGTGTAAGAGACAGTGTGGAAGTGTAACACCACTAGATAGCCCTGGTGTGGGCTATCAGGACTGAAGAGATGAGGATGAGGATGAGGATTGGCCCTGTGTTCTATACACCACACAACCTCAGAGCTGATGTGTATGATGGGGAAGGATGCTTAGTGTGATAATGGACACCTCTGCTATGGTTTCACGAAACACCAAAGTCTACTCAGACCTTTAAAAACGGTCCTGCTTGATAGGGCACAAAGATAATGTTCATTCAATACACATCTTACTGAAGTTTTATTTGACATACTGCCGCATTAAATCAAAAGTTTAAGCGGAGTTTGAACTCATAAATCCTAAACTCCACTCACAGTTTCTGCAAGAGGCACACACCGACATAAGAAGTGAGCTCCTATCTGGAGGACGAAAGAATAGAATAGGTATGAGAATGAGAGACTGGTGGCAATAGGGAGCAGAAATAACATTTACACACACACAAATACACATACATATATACATACAATACTGTATATATATATTTATATATATATACATTTTCAGGGCTATGAGTACAATGAGTGTAAAAAAATGGAGGACCCAAATACAGTTTTCAAAAATTAACAAAACATAGTCTGTAATAAAGCAAACTAACAAAAACAAAAGCAAGAAGTTAAACATAAACTGAAAAAACAACATGGAGCAGAAACACAAAACCAAGGCATGGAAAAAAACAGCAACAAATGGGACTGAAAATGTGACAAATCAAACTAAAATGAAACTGGATTAGGTACAGAGGAAGGATAAACTTCAAAATAAAACGGAAACAAGGACCTGAAAAGAACCAAAAGCCAAACTAGAATACATGTTCAACAAAAAGCACCCTGGAAAATCCAAAGTTGTGACAATGAAACTGTTGTGACAGAGCAGATTTTATTTATTTATTTTTTTTTTTCATTACCACACGCTTCAATCTATACTCTTAGTCGTCCAGACTTTTGCACAAAAATAAAGTATATAGTAGCGGCACGTGAAGATACCTTCACGTCAGGGCATCCAAATCCTACATTAACATTTTGTTGCACTGATGTAATCAAACTGGGTGAATGAAAACTGCATGAATAAAATGTCTTTAATGTCTTTTGAAATTAAATTATACTTGCACATAAAGTACACTCATAAGTAAGCTTAATTTAATTAATCAAACTTTCTGGCGTATTTGTGCAGAATTGATCTTCCAAAAGCCGAAGCAAGTAGTTTTTACTGAACTAAAAGAAAACTTCATCATGTTGTAATTTTTGTTTTCCTAAAAAGATTTAAGCAGTTTTTTTATGCCCTCGGAGTGAGTGTGATATGTTAGTCAGTTGAAATGTTCAGTCTGACTATTCACATCCTGTATTTTCTCTATGCTCTCTAAACTCCAATGGCTTGTTGGCTGACTGATGCACCTACTGACCAATGCAACCTATGAGTGATGATTCCTGCCAGCCAACAGATTAATGATGCTCATCACCTCCTCTCCACACACTAGTACTGACCCACTGCTCAAAACTTTCCCTCCTCTGTGCCCCCCATCTCTGCTTATCAGATCACCATTTGTAATAGCATGGCTTTCGTTGCTATGGTCCTTCCTTCTCAGCAGCAGCCCTGGGTCAAGTTTCATCTTCAGACACAAACACAGTGACTACAATTACTGCCTCCCTAATACTTTGGGACTCTGTCCAAGGTGGAAGCCATTGTATAGACCATAAACACTGTGTAAGGGTAGTTGTATTTATGTTGTAATCAGACTCATCATTAGTCAAAGTGACATACAACAGGGAATTATGTTTTCATTTACTTTTATGTAGTTGATGGTTTACTTACTAATTTACTTACTGTACACACACACATAAAAACTGCCTTGTTTTCTATAATGTCATTGCTGTCTTTTTATATTTTCTCTTTGTGCTTTAGTTTCTTCAGCTCTGAATTTCTCTGCACATTGTTCTACTCTCACTCGCTCACTTACTGTATGTAAAAATACTACAATTTACCCTTATTTTTTACTTACTAATTTCCTCTTTCGTTTACTAATTTCCTCTCTCCTACCTATTTATAGTGCAACTTTAACAAAGCAATTTCCCTGTGGGGATCAATAACATTTCTCATAATCTGATTTTGAATGATGAATCTTATAGCATACAGTGCATCACACTAGACACACTGTGAACTTCATACGCTTTATGTTTTGTTTTGTTTGTTTTTTTTCCTTACGTTCCTCACATTATGTTGGCTATGACATTGGCATCCCTTACATAAAAATGGCAATGCTTTGTATTGCTACAGCAGACATAGCAGGTATTGGAGGACTGCAAAAGTAAAAGGTGACAGTATATTACTTGGCTCAAAAGCACCTGACATAAAAAATACCTTTTTCATAAGTTTTCAGAAACATATACAGTAAGATAACATCATGATGACAGAGACAGTGAAAGGTGTCTGAAAGTTTATGGTAATAAACTTTGATGAACTGCAGCTGTAACCCTCCAATGGTCCAATTAAATGATTAATTTAGAATTTTAATACATAGTACAAGACGTTAAATGTCCCCAGAAGATTTGGAACTGGTACTGTCAGCAGTGTATTTCACTTGAGCTGTTTTAAACATTTGACCCAATTATGCCATTCACAAATGACAAACACAAGAATAGACTGTCTGGGTCAGGTGTGTTCACAACATCCAACCAATGGGTGGAACTGGTCTTGAGTATGCAACAAGCAAGACACCCATTTGCTCACAGTGAGTAATAGTTTTTCCTAATGTTCTCACATGAGCTTACAAGTACATTTTGTGGAGATTTGTTAGAAGAACTTATTTAAAAGATATGTTGTGACTTTGGGGATAGTTTCAGATCTAAAGATCAGCTTTAGATAGCATGGACAGAATGAAATCTTTCACCCCCTCACCCCTTTTACCACCTATATCTTCCAGTAAAGCTAGTGTAGCTGTTATCTCCATATATTAATTTAGAGAGAGACCCTGATGTGGCTCCACAAGGGAAGCATGGCCAACAAATATGATCTATAGCATACAAATGAGCCCTGTAATTTATTCATAAATCATCATGACCGCTTTTGCTGGTAGGGTCCTTTTTAATTGTCTTTGATTAACAGTGGCGTGCGTAGGAGATATATGCTTGGCTGTGCACAGGTCGCCTTTTGTTCTCGTGTGGAATTGTTGACTTCCCAGGGAAATCATGTGTCAGAGAAGCCGCAGCCTTGGCTTGACATCCATACACTAATATATATATATGCATTTGTGCCTGCATGCTCAAAGATTCCCTCTGCTGATGTACAGACTCACATTTGGCAGCCTTCATGCACAGTATCAAGGAGGATATGAGAGAGAGACGTGCAATCTGTTAATTTGCATGTATGAACAGAGTAGAGTGCACATACGCTACAGCAAACACATTGCACATGCATGTAGTCAACATGTTTGCACATATGCATATCAGACATTCACTGGTGTCCACCGCTGGGGAGATTCCACCTGTTAAGCCTGGTTTATACTTCTTTACAGATGCAGGGTCTCTGCAAGTATCCTGTGATGATGATGATTTGTAGTTGTGCACTGGTGTGAACAGCCATTATTATTATGGGTTTTCAGGGCCACTATGTACATGGCCGTTATAAAATAATGACTAAACCTGAGCAAATTTCAATCCAATGGTTAATTTTAAAGTTCACACTATGCTGACTGCTGCCTAGTCACTGCATGTTTTTCCATCAGGAGGAGCCCCAGTCTTGTTGCTCAAAGAACACACCCAAAATTTGACACAGGAAACAAACTATGAATTTTGGGTAGCAGTGCTGTAGACAATCTCTGACTTTTTTAATGGTTCATTATTCTTTCCTTAGTGTAACAGTGATGTATTCCTGTCCTGTCCTAATTTTCTTCTTTATACTACCTTTACTTTTCTTAAAAGCTTACACATACTATCAGGGGCTTTTGTTGGTGAGTGGCAAAATCTGTCAACGTGGAAATCCATGATGATTCAACTGTTATAGACTTTGTTAGAACACATAGTTAACACTTCTAGAGTCTTTCGGTTCCAATTAGCTTTGCAGTTTTGTTGCAGTATAATAAACATAATGGGGTATTAGCCCTTTTACAGTTACACAGTTCTGCTGCTACTGTCACTAATTCACGATAATCTACAGACAAGGCTGTTTAGTGATGTCAAACACAACCAAGGGTGAGTCTATGTATAATAACTAACAACATAAACAGATATAAATATAACAGACACCACCTCATACCCCAACTGACTGCCAAACCCACATGGAAACTGGGTCGTATCTCAAATACAACAATGCAGGTCAACCCATGAAGACCTCTATATCATGCCCACTTAAGACCATAGACCACAGAAAAAATTATGCATTAACCCCATTTCTAGCACACCAACCTAATGAAAAACACAATTAATTCTTATAACTCTACTTAGATACAGTATTTGTTGAGATACTACATACTATGTTGAGCAGCACTAAGGCAGACAGTCAATTTTTATGTACTGTATGCATATTACTTAAAAATAATATCATATGTAGGATGGCTGCCAGGGTTTTACTGCTTCTTAAGGATTCTCATTAGCTTTAATGGGAGGACATTATAACAGTAGCTAAAATGACAGTGTTGCCTACTCCAGCTGCAAAGCATGTACGTGAAGGCACACCAACATTTCCATGCCATAAATGACACCTGCATAAAATTGTTTTTCATTTCATTAACACAGTTAGACTGCTTGAATTACTGATATTCTCTAAATTTTAAGTGATTATTTACAAATGAAAGTATAAGACATTTGCAAGAAAAATTAAGAAATTCTTTGAAATTAAATTCTCAAATTTACAATTCTACTTTTGTGTTGATTTTACCTTATAATCATTAGAAAATGTGATGCTACATATTGGTGCATTACAAGTTACAAGCTAAAGTTACAAGCTACAACTATCTGTGCTGTATCCATTATCTAAGAGGAAATCTTAGAGAGAAGAGCAATGAATTTGCAGCTATACTGCATCTCCTCCTGTACCCCAGGTTCACTCCTCTTGCCTAAAGCTGAAGTAGACAGGATTAAAAACATTTGTTGATTGTTGTGTCTCATCCTCAGGACATCCATACACTATCATGTTTGGACTGCAGCTCTGCGTTCTGCAGCCCCTCCCGAAAGATGAGCATGGGCAGCTCCACATCAAAAAGTCATATCAAAAAGTGTTATACTCTTAACAAAGGACTATGTATGCACAGCTACCTTGTAGAACAGCCATAATTATTAAGGGTTCAGTGTCTCACTAACTGCCTCCCATCATGGGCCAAATTACTGTAGACAAGGCTCAGAAATCCAGTTCACTCTTGGAACACTTGATTTACAGTATGCAAAAAAAAAATAGTAAGGAATTATTCACCAATATTGCCAAGAATACATTGTATGCAGTAAGTTCTAACAGCATGTTAGTAGTGTGCCAAAAGAAAAACAAAAATAATAAATCAGTGAGACCGCTGTAGAAAGGCTGTTAATAAAAATTAGATTATCTAAGTTTTAACCTTATCATGATGTTAAATGAAACACAAAAGGATAAGAAAAATCAGTGGTATTTTTCATCCTGAAGGGCCCACAGATGTCTGTCCATCCATTACAATAATGTAGCATGATCTAAAATGACCAATAGAATACTCAGTTTAAGGCTTGGGTTATACTCTATACTGACATGGCATAGATACTGTGCATTATTCTTTGTGTGAGTCCACTCTACCTGTCCTCCTGCATCAGTCTGCCATTAAAGGACGAAGAAGACACTTTTAAGAAAAGTATGGTCAACCTGAATATTGCTGCAACACTGTACAAGGTTATGTTCTTTAGGGGAGGTTGAGGGTTATTCAAAGCAGCTTGGCTTTGGCTATAAACGAGGAAGGCACATTAGTAGAGGTGGGAAAGGTTGCCATCTTCGAGTGAGCATGATTGATGTGGGCACAGCAGCATGCAGCAGCACTCACACCAAGCCCTCGCTGACTGTCGCCACAGCGACAGGCAGGAAGAGGAAGTGAGTTGACCTTGCAGGGTCATCGTGACAAAATGCTTAACAACAGTAGCAAAGCACTCTGGGTTGTGGGTCAGGGTCATATGTGTGAACATAAAGAACATAGAGAACATAGAGGGTGTGGGGTTTCTGCTGCCATGTAACATTTGGATTCAGGGAATGCATAAATGCTGCCATATTGCAGTGAGTTTATCAAAATGGCTGTGTTCTTTGAGAAACCAAGTATGTATCTTTTATTTCCTGTGTTCGTTTGATTAGTCTTATCCAAGTGCTGCAAGACACTGGACTTTTGTTTTGTTTTTGGTTTTTATTTATTTATTTTTTGTTTGTTTGTTTTTGTTTGGTTGCTTGAATAATTCACAGGGGCACAGGTCACAGTCTTTTGGACTAGTTTTAGAAAATATGATTGCTTGTTAAGAATATCTTTTTTTTTAATCTTTTTTTTTTTTTTTTTCAATTTTTGGAATGCATCAATAACATAAGTGAAGTACTGTATAAATCCACAGCAGACCTACTCCTCTCCATCAATGGATTGTGTTAATTACAAAGAGGTAATGTTCTGTGGAGCCAAAAAACCCAGCATTTATATTCTAATATTCTGAGATGAGAGTGACAACTTTACAAAGAAAAACATTCATTTATAAGTAATATAATAATAATAATAATAATGATAATAATAAAATTCAAATAAGAAACATTATAATTGCTTGTCCCACGTTATCAAGGTAATTTATTTATATTTACTAAGAATAGAAGACTATTTTAGGCTTGTTTATGAAGATGCATTTGCTTATTTGTGATTTGTGATTGTGAGTCTGATCATTATGTAGTGTCTTGTGGTATATACTGTATCTAATCTTACTATATATATATTGCAAAGGTTCTGAGGTTAAGAGTCACAAATAAAATGTGTCCTTTTGGTAAAGACTTGACATTGTCAAAACTGTAGTGTGTGGTTTCTACATTTTAGCATAAAAATAAAACAAAGCTGCACAAGGATGGTTTTGAACAAGCTTTGTATATATCCGCATCAGCCTACTAAACCCGAAGCTGCCTGAGCCCTTGTAGCTAAAGCACGTGTATAATCTATTTGATGTGTATGTGCATTCGTGCCTCATGTACATGTTCCTGTGTGTCCTTCTGAAACTAAACTCAGCATGCTGAGCAATAGGTAGCAGTTAGCTGCATTTCATATTCTGAAGCAAAGCCAAAAGAGGCAGACCCTGACCTTAGCCTCAGTCACCCAGAACCACAGCTGCAGGCCTCATCTCCATAGGAATCAATAGACTACAGTAATAATGGTGATCTATGGGGCCAACATCAAAGAAGGCACTGACCTTTCTTGGCTGGGGGTTGGGGGATGACCACCAAGCGCCATGTCTGTGTGTGTGCAGAATAAATGTTTTGTCAGAGAACAAAGCTTGTGGCTGTGTGTCTGTAAGATACACCTTTGTATGTACACACACAGCCAGTGTTCCGTATGAATATAAAACAAAAGTATGCATATACATATATAAAGGCCACCAGTCTTTCATTTACACATCAAACAAGGACATGTGAGGTTTCCCATTTTAAGGCCGCCCTGGCTACGTTTATCAAAAATGTCATTTGGTTGGATTATTTTTCATTTGAAATTATTTGCTTTATGTTCCTGACTACAGTCCATTCCTAAAAAAAAGTAATATTTCAAATACATCTTTTTTTTATTTGAATGAAGTGTCTCCACTTTACAGTATGTTTAGATTACTGATAAGATACAGACAAACATGTGGATAAAATGGTTGCTCTGATAAATTACCTTATTCGAATTTTATGGTTAGTTATTCTTTTATGAAACTATATATCACATATACTGTATATCAACATTTCTATATCTTCACTCAAATGGAACGAGAGAACATTCAAGTTTTCAGTGATTAAAAACACCAACAACAGGTAGCACTAATATATGGATTACTACATGGCTGTTTGTAAATGTTACTATTACAGTTGTACATGAGTGACATACTGAAAAATTACTAAAATTACCTAACTAAATTAGTCAATAGAAAAATAAATGTGCAAATGTAAAGCATGATCTAAATGGAGTACTTGATGAAGGAACAAAAAAAAGGATATTATTCCTAGTATCGACTTTCAACTCCGTACTGCTGCAAGGAAGGAAGATACAAAATAAAACATCCTGAGTAAGTAATAATAATAAGTGATAATATACACAGAAAAAGAAAAGTAAGTCTGCCTATAACAAATTTGTTAGACCACCACCCACAGCCACAGCTGCCCTAAATTAACATCGTTGATAATGATCAAAATCATTTTTTATGTTTCTGTAATTGTTAATACCAAAATTATATTTTTTATGTGTATTGTTATTCATGAATTTTCAAATTTACTTTCTTACCAAAAAACAGAAACATTTGTAATTGTAAATTGTAATTGTAATTGTAAAGCACATTATTATTTCAGCAAAAATTGTTCAAACGAAAACATAGATGTCCAAAATCAATTAACAAATATACACAAAAACTTGTGTGCGAGAAAGAATTTCCAGGTTTATTTAACATTAATTTACAGTAGGTCAACATTTCCTGTCTCTGGTAGAGGGTAGTTATTTGACAATGTTCTACCCTTCAGCATCACCTCTCCACCACTGAACATGCTTTTTCAGACTGTAATATGGTTCATATGTCACAAAGGGACATTGCTCATGCTTTTTTTTATTTTTTAATACAGCACAACATAATCTACAGATGTATCTAGAGATCTACAGTACATCTCTACAGATGTACTGTAAGTCCAGAATTCACCTTCATGGTGTTAAAGGTTGGAGAACAAAAGAAGGAAAAAGACTGTCCCTGATGAGGCTAGCAAAAGTGAATTGGCAAGCATGGGTCTCAGCACTTACTCGTACGCCTAACACTCGTTTCTGATGTTGCCCACTGTTCAATGATCACATAGATCATCGGAGGAAACACTATATGTCTGTGTGAACATCCTGAAGGGGATGTGTGTCGCTATAACAACCATAAACTCTCGAATAAAAGCAACAGAAAAAACCATTCCGATTTTAACATAGAAATGCACAAAGACTATCTTTTTTAAAAAGTTACAATGGATGTGTAACAATGGCCATTAGTGATCCTGTGGTGTGTTGCATGAGTAACACAACACAAAATTAAGACTTGGGTTTAGTGTCAATGCATCATAACCAAGGGAAGCCAGTCACCATTTTCATGTATTCATTAATTGTCTACTGCCTTATCTTCCACATGAGGGTCACGGGGCCAGTGGAGCCAATCCCAGTTGACAAAGGGCGAAAGGCAGGGTTACACCCAGGACAGGTTGCCAGTCGTTTAATGGCTGGTTTTACAAGCCTTTATAGGGTACGATCATTCACATGTGGTTGGCCTGGCTGTGCATCACTTAAAAGTGTTTAGTTACTGGCTAAATAACACAATCCTCTGTCCCTGTTACAGCTCCATGGAGAAGTGGAAGAGAAGAGATGAGGAACTCCACTGACCTTTAAATTTAAGTTTATAACATTAGCCTTTTCTGGTTTGGCCATTTGTGCTTATGATTCTACTAAGATCTCCAGGATTTTGAAGTGTTTTATGAGTCCAGTTTCACTTTACAGTGTTACATTGTTCTGTTGTTTAAATAAATCCTTGTGTTGCACTGTGTCTTGTGTGCTGAATGTCACGGTTCCTCACTATTTTGATTTGGTGCTTGATTAACTCCGTGTAGAAGTTAAAGGGATGGATTCACCTCCAGGATGATGTAAAATGGCATCTTAACTGTTAATTAATAATGATCTTTTGGCACTTATGCATCTCTTATGAACACATACACACATACAAACAAATAGGAACACACATCAGACAGCTTGGTACAGTGGTTTCTCACCTCTCACCTCCAGCACACCATCAACACCCAAACCCCCCCAGGCACCTCCTTTGCCCTCCTTTGCCCTCCCCCAGCCCAGGGCCCCTCTCTGGGGTCATTATAGGCTCTGACATGCCCCACTGACTTCATGAATGTTAATGCCCAGTGGAGGGAGCCCGGGCTCCAAACACACACTCACAAAATCATGTAATTACAGGCACATGTGTCTGTGTTTTAACAGAGTAAATTCACAACCTGAACAGTGCACGCAAACAAATACACACACACACACACACACAGGGGAGGCTGGGGGAAGATACGTTGCAAACAGATCACACAGTTGCAGTCACACACACAGTCGTGTACATGCTGGCCGACACACAGCGTCTGTTTTTATCTGATCAGAGTTCACACAGATGGCAGATAGCCTGTGCGTGTCATGCTCATGCAGGTGCTGCGGGCTAAGCAAAAAGCCATGTTAGCAGAGAGATGGAGAGCAGGACACAGCTGGAATAACCCACAATGTGTCCAGTAGAGGTCGTCCAATAGTGGATTTTAAAAGGCCGATATTATAATGAAACTTTGAAGCATGAAAAAAAAAAAATGAAGTTAGACACCTGACCTCCGACTCCCCTGAGGGAGAAAAAAAACATGAGCAATGAGAAAAAAACAGTCGATGTGATAGTATTCTCTGACAAATATTTCTCATTCATGTCAATACTTACATCAAATAAAAATACTATATAAAACTTTTCTCAGTGACCACAGGCAGCAGCACTTATTTTGCTGATGATTACCTTATTATGGCAACAGTGGCAACTATAGGAGCCAGGGTCTGCCGAAGCTGTCTAGTGGTCTATGACTCTGACTATGACCTGGATGAATGAGACCCTTCACAGACAGTGCTATTTTCCTTTACCACAAACCATGGGAAACATTACATTTGCACGTTCTGTACAGAATACATGTTTGAATGATACATTTTGGTAAATGGTTACATACAGTATGTGACACATCAACATTTCTTAAGTGATGACCACTCATAAGTATATGACACATTGTTTTTGGATGTGGGGGGGTTATAAGGATGGTTGTGAGAAAATTAATATGATTATGATATTTTTTTTAGTCCTATAAACAGGTGTTTTGGTTTTTTTTTGTGCCTCATCCTTGTCCCTTCTCTTACATCAACCGGCTACTCTGCCCTCCTACTCTCCTTCCCTCTCCATCTTTCCCTCCCCTCCTCCCTCTCCTTGTTGAGTATTCTAGAGTAGAGATGATCAGGCGCTCCACTAGAATAAGAATTCCTGTATTATTTGATCATCAAAGTTTATTGTAATCCTTGACCCTGGCCCTGCATTTCAAACACAGATTGTGGATTAGGGTGCTTAGATGGCTTGTGTATGTGTGTGTGTCATGCTTAGAAATAATGTAATTCAACAGTCACCCTTGTCCTGATGTGAAAGTGTGTGTGTGGTTTGGTATTTTGCATGTTGTGGGGACTCATCTGATTACACACTCACATTTTAGAGACCTGTTTTCTTTAAAGGAACAAAAAGGAAAGTAACTTTAATGTACATTATTTTTTAAGATGATTTAGACTCAGGTTGTGTTTAAGCAAGCAGTACATATAGCTAAGGGATCAGTACATAGCAGTTATGTAGGATATTTTGTTTGTGGATAAACAGGAGGTGACCTCCTTGTGAAATGATCTCAGCACTGATGATGATCAAAGTAAATAAAATGGCCTGAGATGGTTGCAATTAAAGGTGCTAATTTATTTCTTCTTTAACATTTAACAGAAACAAACACGTCTGAATGTAAGACTTGATAAAAACTGCTGGGCTCACAAGGGCCGTGGATGATCGTCACATCTCAACATAGCACATCACACATGCGAGCTCTGCCAAACATCACAGCAACACAGGTTGTGAGAAAAACGATCTCTCGGCAACAGTTTCAGTGCCTATATCTGTTGAATGTGCTGTGTGACAACTGTGTTGAGTTGTGAATATGTTTTCAGTGCTCTCGATACTCATTTCAAGTAAAAAGCATTCTTACATTCCTGCATTTGACAGAATCAATTTATGATGTCATTATCATGACATCTTTGCAGGACCATAAAATGCATAGCTTTATACCATAAATTCCTGGCTTTTAATTGAGAAGTGCACATAGATACACACACTCGCACATATATATATATAGATATACTGTATATTAATATATATCCAATGTGTATACCCTATGAACTTGAAAATTATGACAGTTAGAGATCACTGCAATGCTATCTAATACTTCATAATTGTGTAGTTTCTTTTTCGTACCTTAAATGCAGCTACAGCTGCATCATGACGCAACATCTGCGTTCTCATCAGCACTCAAGGCCACATACGTTCCTTCACTGCCTCAGCACAGACCTGCAGTATTACATTTAAAATGTGGTCTCCACTTCTTTTTTTTTCCAATCTATGATTTGTGATTTCTTGAGCTTTTCAATGAAAAATGATTACAACCAAGAATTTATTCCAAGGGTAATAGCACTGGATAATTGGTGCTACTTTGTCTGGTGCAGATGATTAAAGGCCCCAATAACAGCCTTGTGCTCCCACACAAAATGCAACCAAGACAGAGGAAATTGAAATATAAAACTTTTTCTTTGAAACCCAGAATTAATATTGATATTTGAAGTATCTTACCTCTTGTCAGCATGGCTTATCTGTTCAGGTGGTAAATGATTCAACCCATTTTGCCATAAAGCATTAGCATGTCTGTCTTGTTCTCCCTGTGGAATGATGGATAGCATCCCTGGGATTAATTTTATTTGTTTATATTTATTTATTATTTATTTATTTATTATACTCCACACCTTTTTTTGAACATGTGGTAAAACCATGGCCAAATTGTTGGAATGTTAGAACAACCTGTGTCCCATTCAGCCTCTGCCTGCAACAGTTAAATGATTATTAATAGATTATTATTTTGATAATGAATGTATGGATTAGATTCAGCATCTTAACTGACAATATTTCGATTTCCTTGCTCCCTTTTCACAGTCAGCTAAAAATCTCTGGCATCTGAGGACACTGCAAGACATTCCTAATTTTTAGGTTTGTGAAACAACATTATTCTTGCATACATAGTTTTTTACATGCTCTCTATGCTATTAGTGGCATGGATGTGACTTTTGTTTATCTTTGTCATATTTATTACATACTAAGATAAGATAAGATAAGATAAGATAAGATAAGATAAGATAAGATAAGATAAGATAAGATAAGTATAAAACTATCAGAGGTGAGTGGTGTCACTGTATTCCACACTATTCTACACTGTGCAGGTGTTTAAGTGTCTGATGGATGTGCGGATGAATGACCTAGAGAAGAATTCCATAATGCACTTGGGGAGCTGGGAGTGGGGAACATGCTCCCTAATTGAGTCACCAAAGTGTTGGATTAGGTGGTTGATTTACTCCAGTTCTGTTTTGTTTGTTTTCATTTAGGCATGAAGGGCCATCGTGGTGAAATGTTACCAACAGAGTTGAATAAATGAGGGCATAAACCCTCAAGGGATCGACACTGTTTGCTGTAGTTACTCCTACTCATCAGAAAACGCACTTAATCTTTGCTGCCTTGCGCTGTGAAGTGTATCGTTATTATGCACTTTTTATATTTATTGTTACTCTAAGGTTGTTGTTGTGGTTGTCCTGTTGTGCGTATACTGTAATGCTTCTGACTCACCCTGTCTTGCCCAGGTCTCTTGTATAAAATGAGTTTAAAACTCACTGTGACATCCTTGGTGTTGATGGCTCCACTCTTTAGATGCTCCCGTGATTGACTGTATTAAGCCAAACAGGGCCCTCAATGTAGGAAGCTCTGGTACAGGAATGATCCAAAGCAAAAAACTGAATAATATATTGCACAACAATAAGCAAGGCTCTATTAAAGTAAAACAATGCTTTATGCTTCGCATGAGGGTCACAGGGGGCGCTGTTGCAAATCCCTGCTAACATAGGGCATTAAAGGTGGGGTACACCCTGGACAGGTCACCACATACTGTAGAGACAAACAACAATCCACTCTCTCACCTACACTATGTAGTTTAAAGTGTCCAATTTGCCTAATCCCCAAATCTGCATGTTTCTGGACTGTGAAGAAAACAGCACACTCCATAGAGAAAGGCCCTTGTTCCAACCAGGTCACAGTTTCTCTATTTTTCAAGAAAATAGAAACAAACAAAAAAGACAGATAGTCTTTCAGTTTCCGTAGCCTGCCTTTTCAACTCAGTTTATATAACCTATTGCTACATATTGACGTATGCTGTAAAGCAGAATTTTGAAGGTCTTTTTGTGGCATGGACCTGAAACCAGAAGTCACACAGTGCCAGTACAGGCGATGCAGATCTTCTACAGGCAATGCAGGCTCAGACAGGGGTCTCATTTACTCTGTTGTAAGTCGATGGAGACATTATTTGAATGTTGAAAACTGAAAGTTTCTGTCGCTTTACAATGAAAATACCTAATGAATATATAAATAAATAAACATACACCATCTTGCCTCATGTTCTGCAGCAGTTTGGCTTACTTTTAGGGTTTGGCAGTTACATTTTCAAATTTAACCAAAGTTGACCTGGATGCAGTAGGGTTCTGTGGATTTACTTTCACCCTCCACAAATGAATTCACTGTTTCCCACTTCTAAATGTTGCTGTGACAAGCAGTAACACATTGTTGTTTTCTTTCTTTTGTGAGAAATGTTGACATTAAAACAAATGTGAGCTTTATCTGTTCATTTAAAAGACCAAACACTGGATTAAATGACACACTGGGACTGAAAAGTGAAACCAGAAGGAAAAATATGCCAACCATTTGACTGCACCAGCCTCCATAAAAAACAGCAAACGAGCTGAGCAGAAAGAAGGTCCAGCTACACACACACACACACACACACACACACACACACCTACGCACATGTTATTGACACTTCTTGACATTCAATAGCAGGACATTTTTATCAGCTTGTACACCAGTCTTACTTTTCCAATAACTTTGACAGCTTTCCATTGAAGTGTGCAAGACAGAGAGAAGGGGAGAGAGACAAAAGAGAGATGCAGTTGCTTTAGAAAAAAAAAAAAGCACACTTCCAGACCAAATAGTGCAACGGTAAGCCAATTGAGTGAAAGAAAAATCGCTTCTACATGCATAATGGCAGGCAACGGAAATTTCCTTGCAACCCCAATGACTCGCTATTAATAAATGGACTAAGAGCCTAATGAGAACAGAGTCCTCTGGAGGCAACTCATCTCTTCTCTTTTTTGCTGCCCTCCATCTCTCTGTCTTTCTCTCTCTCATCACTCCGTCTTTCACAATCACAGGTTTAATAAAGACAACCCCATTCCCATGTCCTTTGATCAACAGCTCATCTTCTGTTGCTCACAAACTTTTCATCAGAACAATATTGTGCTATATTAACAGTGGCCCCACCACTGTGCAACAATATACATGTACATATACAAGTTTCAATCCAAATCATTCACTTATATCATTTCAGGCTTAACTGTACAGCAGTGTATTTAAATGATAACACCTGCATATTTATGTATTCTAATGGAAACTACTTGTTCTACAAAATGGCCCTTTAAAGAGTATTAGACATTGTTTTATTTTTTTTTTTTTTTTTGATTTTTCATGAATTAATGTTTAATCAGCATATTACCGATGCAAATGGTCAATTTGGAGCTAATGTAAATGTTTGCTTTATAAACTCCACTTGTATAGCAATATATTTGATATGATTGTGAAGAACAATTACACAACTTCATTGCACATTAAAATGCTGCATTCCCAAATTAATTGTAATCGTAACCGTAAAATACTCTCTACTGTGAAAGCAGAGCATTTTGACATTATAACGTGACATTATAAATCTGATATTTAACCACTTTATTTTGGTAAACATAGGTACAATACATATTTAAAGACTGAAAAAGGCACACAATGACAGTTGTCTGTTCACTGGGAAGCTACACGGGCTATAACAGAATGCTAAAGCAGCCTCCTTTGCTTGTGCTGCAAGTTTTAGTGTGTTAAAGTTTTTTTTTTTTTTTTTTCTTTATTCGCACTAAGGAAGAAGGATAAGACAGGGAAAGTGATTGATACAGCGAGCAAAAAGCCAGAGAAGCAAATGCTCACTGACATTAACTCTCTATAAGCACAGTGCTCCCTTATTTATGGAGCTTTTCTCTGGCAGCTTCCATTTCTTGTCCTCACATTCACTTGTTCATATTTACTCACATCACACCTCTGTCTATAAAAAGCCTGCTGAATTTGCTTATAATGAACTGCAGGAAATATTTTTGATGATGTAAATATAAAGTTCAGTGCAACCTGAGAAAATGTTTTGTTTTTGCAGCAACATTTGAGCTGTTTGTACTTGTTTTCCCTCGTTTCTCTTTCTTTAATGTGTCAGGGTTGGCTTTAGCTTGTGTTAACATAGCACTGCTTCTGCACAACAGCAGGTCTCTCTGATTATACCTCCTGATCAGTATTTGAAAACAATTTTACTTTAAAGCGATCCCACAATGAAAATAAATTCTTATTGACTACATAGTATTCTGGGAAAAATCATATTTTATATCTAAGAAATAGAGCAAAGTGAATTCTCCTGATATAAAACTAAACCAAGCAAGCAAACCAAAAAAAGTGAATGATGACAAGCACCTTGGGTCAGTGTCAGTTCAAAGATGAAACAGTGGATTATTTTAAGAGGCTTCGTTGGAGCTGAATTCAGCTACAACTACAAATAAATAAATAAATAAATAAATAAATAAATAAATAAATAAATAAATAAATAAAAATTAAATTAAATCATGAGAACATCCAACAGCTTAATATCATTTCTGTATAAGTGGAAGCTGTACTGTGTTGTAGGAACACACAGTGATGATAGAAAAACTGTAAAAGGGTCACTTACAACTGGAGATATATCTTTATTTAGTTTATCACTGTTTATAGAAAGGATACATTTCAATTTATGAATGTGAAAGTAATCAGTAATTACACAAAGTGCTTTGCTTTAGTTCAGCATTAGACTTTTACACTCCTGGGTCGGTCCAATGGTAGGATGATAAGAATGTGTTCCTGTACCGCAGTCCTTTATGGTCCTGTGCTGTAACACACAACACTGCCATCTAGTGGAGCCTCACAGTCCCTGGTGTGCTGATGCCAATACAGCAGACAGGGTCTCCAAGTGCATGCACATACAGCACATACACACACACACACACACACATTCAAGTGTCTTTGTGATTGTAAGTACTTCTTGTCCAACATTAACCTAATTTTAACCTAAACTGTATAAACAGATTTAGGCCCCCACAAGACGAATAATGCTCAGAATATAAACACACACACAAAAAAAAAAAGAATAAACACACACACAGGTGCATTAGAGACAGTGTAACCAGCATTTTCAGGAGACTTTGTCCCCAGGAGCCATGAAGCCTGCCAATATTAGGACAATGGTTCCCAAAGTGGGTCTGGGGACCTGCAGGGAGTCCTTAAGGATGATTCTGTGGGGTCCTCTACAAAATGACAAAATAGCTAATTTCATGATAATTTAGTTCATTATAATAGAGTTAGAGAAGCCATATTATAAGTTAGGCCATTGACACCCTTTAATGCTGATCATTGTGTGGACATATTATTTAGTGATACATCAAAAAAAAAAAAAAGATTCCCATGTGTATTAAAAGGGAGAGAAGGGGAGGGCTCTAGAAATGTGGTTTCTGTGTGTCTATACATTCTTGTGCTACATCAGCCTCACACCGACGAAGGTCAGCATTGCGGACTGCGCTGCAGAAACATAAATGCCACGCAAAAAATTGCAAGGATGCATTTTTAATTGCTCCTCACGTGTGTGTGTGTATTTGGTGCACACAGTTTGTTTAGCGTGCGCTTTCTGAACTGCACGCTCTCTGAATTGTGACTAACAGGGAGCATACAGGGGGCTTGAGTTAATAGGGTTGGGTGAGCGACAGTGGGGGGGGGGGGCTTCAGGGGCCATTGGGGCCCCACTGGCTCTTCTCTCTCACAGCAAGCGGGAAAGGGGGACACGGTTATTTGCATAGCAGGGGAAGAAGATGTGAACCAGAGCAACATTTTAATCTTTTGAGACTTCACTTTTATTTGCAGTCAGTAAACACTCACTTAATATCAATAAGGAAACACAGGAATAAAATGGAAGTGAGAAAAGAAGATTTAAGAAAATCTGAAGTTGGAGAAAAAGGAAATTTGAGTAAAAAATATCTGTACGACATCTCTACATCTCGTCCGGGAGCTGCAGTCTCATACATTTCACTGAGTCACTGACTTTCGTAGGGAACGGTAGCGAGAGTCACGATGTTCTTGTGTCTAAAGTATTTAGCTGCTTGAAAGAGGTTTCCTGTTAACACAATCTGGCAGATTGTAAAGTGTCGATGCTGAACATAGTAAAATCAGTTCACTGAGAAATGACTAAACAGACAAGATATGTTTTTGGAGCATAATTTAAGGCAATCTTGATTTTCTTTGTAGACCAACACCTTTTTGTCTTTTTTTTTTTTTCTCCTAATAAGAATCTGCACTTTTTGGGACCGTCCCAGGATTTGTAAAACCAATCAGTCCATTAGAGTTGCAGGTGACATCACTCGGACTGAGTTATCACATGAGACAACACTTCCATTTCATATTTGGTGATGCAAATGAATAAACACAATTATTGACAGAGCACAAATATCAAGCCAAAAGAATAATACGCAAACATCAAAAAGACACAAACATGGAAATCATGGAAACACAAGCATCTTGTGTTTCGTCCGAGCAGATACCACGCTGTACCTGACCTATACATTTTGCCTTATACTGTGTGAAAAAAATATATATAAAAATAAAAAATAGGGATGAGATAAAAATGAATTACTGGTAATATCCTGTATGTTTGGAGACTAAATCCATAAAGTATAAATATTTTGCTGATTGATACAGGGACAGTGTATTTCGACTCAAAACTAAATAAATGTGTGAAGGACATCTGATTTGTTTTTTGACTGAGGAGATTTTTCTAACTAAGCTACCTGCCTTTTATGCCTAAATAGTATTCATAACCAAATAAAGGTTTTTAGTTTGAGAACCTGGTGGACCTTCTTCCTCTTACTTTCACCAGTCATACTGTTGAATTACATTTTATGTTTGTTATTCTTGACCCTGCCAGTGATACATGCATTGTACTTGTGTTTGCATACTGAGCATTGCTGGGCTATTAGTGTGACAAAGCTCCCTCTGAATCAGTCTGGAGGCATTGTTTGGTTTGAATCGCGTCTTCAGATTGATGATGGCTGATGATTGTAATATTGATTCACCTTTATTGAAGGACGACCCTCGTGAGCCATTCGTTTTAATCGGCCTCTCCTTTACAACTTCATCGGTTTATGTTCTGTTGTCGCTTTTTTTTTTTTTTTCGTGTTTCCGCTGCCCTCTGTGCACACTGAACATGACCCCCTCACTCCCTGCTCTTACTATCTCTTCCTCACTTCTTAGTTATCCTCTCTCTTTCTCTCTCACTTTTGTGCCTTGATATTTCTCTTCCATTTAAAGGCCACTAAAGATCAAGCTTTAGAAAGACATTTCAATTTACTTACTGGCCTTTGGAAAGCACCCCCGGTTAGATTTGGATGCCATAGTAGAGTTAATGGTGTATATCTGTTAAATGGCAAGCATGAGCCCCAGCATCGATCAAATTGGAGAGAGAAGATGGCAGTAGATATAACAGCAGGTACAGAGTATTATCCCTCTGTCAAGGAGAATGGAGACTTGGAGCAGATGTGGATTATCTGTTTTAGTGTGAGCATTTTATTCCAGGACCTCTTAAAACAAAAGGGTTTCCTGTCCCCGGCTCTCCAGAACAGGGGGGGGGACACAGTAACAGAACAGCCAACTGTGACTTTTTCACTCGATTAATCATCAGAGGGAGCCTGCAGGCTGCAGGCATCAATAGCTTTTAAGGGAAAAGGGATTTACAGTAAAGATTGGAAGCATGTGAATATTTTAGCATATTAGAAATCAGCATTTTTCTCCTTTTTGCTTAAATGCTTTTGCTCCCCTCAGGTGTGCTGACCCCTCAGTTGACAAGCAACATGTTAATGGATATGCAGCGGAACAGGCAGCGGCTCCTAAGTCACTTTCACTTTTCATTTTCATGTAAGCTGGCAGTGGCCACAGGGAAGGATCACAGGGAAAGAATGTGGAAAACTTAGTTTTCACTCTGTTTGTCTACAATTCGGTTTGTATAGTTGGTTGAAATCTATTGATTAAGATCTGAGCCAATCAGAGCCTCACACTCAAATTAAATAAATAAATAAATAATTACTGTTAAATCAGCATTATTTCAACTTTTCATTCATGTAAAACACAGTTCATTTGTTGTATTGGTCTCTTGCTTCTGAAACAAGGATCCCAAAGGAATGTATAGAACTTTATTGCCTTTAAAAACAGTAACTGATCCAAGGTGCAAAGAATACTGCACTCTTTAATGCACTTTTTGAAGTTTAATACTGTGCTCAATATTTATTATTTAATAAATAATAAAGGCTTGATGCACTTGCCAGAAGCTAGGCCTACAAGAAACAGTTTAATGTAATAAGAAAACACAATTTTATTACAAATTTGTTACATTATGCTAAAGCATCACTGCAGAGTTTCCTTCTTTCCTTTTCTCTGCCTCCATTTCAGTGACAGCTATGTCCTGCTGAGCTGTTCGTGCCTCCTTTTATAATGAACACCATATTTATCACACTTTTTTTTTTCCTTTTAATGTACTTTGTCAAAACATAAAAAGGAGGATATTCTGATGCCTCTGGAACAATTAAACATTATATTGTTTGTGCGTTTCCAAAGAATCGTAACATCTAATAAAAGTTATCGTTTCACCTGCAGGCTCACAGTAAGCATTACAGGGTAACCTCCTAGGCTACATTTATCTAAACATGATTATCTTCTTCTATAATCAGCAGTGTGATTACAACATGTTTGTTTTTATTTTATTTTTATGCATGTGTCCTTTAATAAAAGTTTATTTATAAAGTTTGTAGTATTTTTTATTGATAACCTGCAAAAGTGTATGATCTAGCAAATGGCTTGTGAGTCCTTTTTTAAAAAAAAAAAAAAAAAGTTGCACATTTTTTCAGTGCATAAATTAAAAAGAATTAGAATAAAGTATGAACAACATCTGTTTCCTTTGATCTCTCTATCTCTCTCTTTGTCACACATGCACTGATGAGCCAACGGATCGAATCAAGGGCACTCCAGCTAAAGAGGGGAGGCGGGGGCCAGGGGTACGTGGTGTAATTTCAGTTTCATATGTTTCTCCCCCCAACTTGACAATACTTGAAAAACAATGAGAGTGACCCAGTTGCAGGATTCCAATTAGTATTAGATATGCAACAGTTGAGATTAGAATGTGACTCTTCCCTCATCGGGAGGGAGGGCGGAGATGGGGGTGGGGGTGGCGGGTGGGGTGGGCCCTAGCTGCTCTGATTACCAGCCCAAGCCCCAGTGTCGGGTTGTGATAAAGAGTGTGTTTGTGTGCGTGCATGTGTGTGTGTCGAAAGGGTGTCAGTAGTTGAAAGATAAGACATAGGGACACACACACAAGGGGGAAACAAGGAACACTGGCACACCGGCGTACACAAACACACACGCATAAAGCGAGAGAGAAAGAGTGAGAGAACAAGGGTGATCAGTCTGTCCGCCAAGGGAATATTTATTTCTAAAATAGCTCGACTCCTCCCAGAAAGGAGTGGAGGATATTTTAATCAGTGAAGAGGCAATAGAAGATAGGGTTCTGTTTGTGTGTGTTTGTGGGCCTGTGCATGTACATGTGCATGTGTTTTGGGGAAGACTGAGTTGGATAAAATAAGAATTTTCCTATATTAAACTGAGATGTTCTTGGAAAGGAGAGACAGACTAGCTGCGTGACCTTGTTGTGCAGTTCATACAGTCAGGGGCTGAAAGTATGTAGTTCATTAAAACTGGTGATGAAGCAAATGTTAGTTATGGAATCATTGTCAAATCCCGATTAAGCCTCACATCAGCTCCACACAACTTTATATGTGTTTCTTAGTATAAGTGTGTTTAGATCTCGTGTCACCCGGCAACATTCCCGCACTGTACACAACGAGAAACTTTAGTTTACATACAAGGTTGGAGTACGACTGAAAGCACAAAGAGGGGACCCAGGAAAAGATTCAGAAGTGAATTCTGCTGCTCAAAATACTGACTATTTAGAAGTTCGATGTGCTGAATGCTGCATCCACCCCTGCACTGCTGCTGTATATACAAATGTTCCCTCCCCTGATAGTATTGCTTGACAGGGTCTGCTTTATGTTGTGTATTCATTTCTGGTCATTAAGACTAGGAATAATAACACAAATGCCAACAAAGAAATCACCAAAAAAAATTACACACACCAAAGCTGTTGTCAGACCTGCGCTGAAGTCTGCGCCGTTTCCCTGAAAATGTCCAGAGGGACTTTCAATAATGACCTTTCAATAATGTTATAATGTGTCAATAACGTATGAGATGTGCAAGTGTGTGACCTCCTGCATACTCATGTCAGTCACCAACCCTGGATGTGCCTGACACGCTCCTACTGCTGTGAGCACGACTTAACCAGCTAATTCTCTGAACAAGTCACCAGACCATTGCAGGGTCTACGTTACATTATATTCAAGTGTGCATACAGTATTTAACAACATGACAACTTGGCAACTATGTGACTAAAAAAAGATGTGAGGGAACATATTTACTGTCACTGATTTGTTGTCAATCATCCTGCATCATATTCATCAGGCACAGAGTCTCATCTTTAATCACTGGCTGCATAATCTCAGATTTACATGACTCAGAATTAACAGACCTTGTGTAATTTTGTCCACAGCAATTAATCTTGCAAAGTATTGGCTCGGGTCTTCCACAAACTTTTCCACTCCGCAGCTCAAACCATGGATCATGTTAGCCGCTGTCAGTACATCCAACCTGACGATGACAGTTTAGGGTCAGACTTTTTTTGTTACACTCCTCTTTCATAGTCAATAACTTTGCCTGAACCCTTCCAAGTCTGGAGTGATCAGATTAAACCATTGTGTCAGCTTTAGACCCTCAAACTGCAACATATCGTTATGTTGAATTGGATGTGTCACCAACTGGTCTTAGCTATGGCTAAGCTCTCTGCACATGAGCAATGTCTCAAAAGGGAGTCCTTCAGATGATTCCAGCTGTTAATATATGCCTGCTTCTCGCGATGAGATTCTGAGAGGATAAATAGAGATGGGTAGGATTAGCTAGAGGCGGCTACAAGGACAGGATCGAAAATTAGCACTGGTCTCATTCACATTGGCCAAACCGCCTCCCTGTCTGTTCATACAGATCGCTCATACGGGTTTGTTTTTTTTGCACTGTCGTTAACGTTCAAGGCTGATTGGCAAGGAAATACTGACATGGTCAATTTGGCCGTTAATTCATGCCTCTCTGCTCAGAAAGCCCGATAACAGACCCCTCCTTTCAGCCCCTGTTCAACACTGCACCCCTATATGCCTCTGTCAGATTACAGCCCAGGCCTTGAACTCCTCATTTACATCTGAAGCAATCATTTTATCTAGTTGTGCTTATAGAGCTCTGCATGGCAGTTCAGGATGACGTCTATACAGTTTAATGTAAACATGCAGATTTATGCTTTTGTGCAGCTTCCCTGTGGAATAACTTAGTGATGCCATGTGTTGTGTTAACAGTGAGATAACTGTGATAGTTTCTTGATGTATACTTTAAAGGCAGGTTTGCTTAATATACGTATATTAGCAAATGCAGTATTTAAAGTGGACTAAATCACCTCAATAAGTAATTTCAGTACAAGACGAAGTAGCCTACACTTGGTTTAGCATTTTGATTGAATATTATTCGCGATGTTTGCATGTTTTACATTTGTCCTAAATAAGACTTCATGCCCGAAGACCTAAGTATGAATTAAACAAAGTAGTTTGTTAGTGTTTTCCGAACATATCTAAAAACGAGGTCTGCTCCAAATGGCCACAAACAAAGGTAATTGCATATGAATGGTGATAATTTTGTTTGGTCACAGTTGTGTGCTTTGCTACCTCCATTTGAATATTTTGAATGTTATGTCTTCAACAACACAAGTATTGATTCAGTTAGATGTGTACTCATCAGAAGCAGGACAATTTCTATCAAATTGACCACGGTGGGGGAAAAAAAAGGATCATCAGTTCAAGTACAATCAGCAAATTTCCACTGGGCTTGATAAAGGTTCAAAAAATACATTAAAAATTAATCACACAAAAACATTTTTAGTGAAGTGGCCTTTATCTTTATAGATCCAACATGATGGATGGTAAAAATGGGCATGACAACTAAAGATTTTCCATCCCAACAGGTTGAAAGAGATTGTAGTTATGCAACTCTCAGAGTTTCTTACTGGGTTTTGACTGGATTAATACAGTACATACTATTAATTTATGTACTGATGTTTTTTTTGGTTAAGATATTTTCTCCACAAAACAAACACAAATAAAATAAATAAAAAGATTTAACATAAGTTTTTATTTTTATTTATTTTTTTCACTTTCAACTGCAACAGCAACATTGAAAGTGCGTTCAACAAAGTGTGATAATTGATTTTATTGATAATGTTAAGTACTATTTGTATTAAAAACACTTTTATTTATTAACTCCAACAGAAAAGCCTTGTAATGCCAAAATAAAAACCAGCCAACTGTGACTTTGCTCACCGTTTCACTTGACTACTCTTTAAACAGTACTACTGATTTCAGCTTTACCTGCATTACAGTCATCTCTCTCTCTCACAGCCGTTTCTATACAAACACACTGTCAGAGAATAAGGTGAAACTCGTAATCCACAGAAAAACAATGACATATGAATGAGACAAGAACAAGAACAAGACAGAAGCATGACCACATTGTTGTGTCTCACTTCTTAGTCATTTTTGTCTATCTCAGCACGGCCCTGTGTTCCTTGCCGTGAAGTGAAAATGGTATTTGGGAGACAAACAACTTCATTCCATCATGCATCAGTAATTAGCTGTGGAATTAACGGGCTTGACGTGCCTCCACAGATCAGCCGGCCCTCCAGGGAGGCCTGCGGGTCCAGGCAAGCCGCATTTCCAATTATTGTGTTGAATTGCTAATTTAGTTATTGTGCCTGCCGTAATTGTGATGGGTATTGGGTGTGCGATTCAATTTGTTTTAAATATTTGTGGGCTGGTGCACTGGTAATGGAGCTGACCTATCTGCAGGCCCTGTGTGAGACTTAGGAAGAAGAAGACAAAAAAAAACAGAACAAAAGGAAGAGACTAAAAAGATGTTGCAGTCCCCATCATGCACACGGAATAAGACACACTCACTCTCATCATCATAGTGTGATCTGCTTCATCCCTTCTAAGACTGTTGAAGTTAAAAAGGCGGAAATTTAGAAAAAAGAAATAGCACTTTGATCATCTTCAGGGTGCGAGGCACAAAGCATTAAACAGGGAGAACACTGAGGGCTGTAGTTTGATGAGAAGTGTCCTGCGAGGCGTTGCCTTTGTCTGCTGAGATGTTGTAGCAGAGAGGATGAAGGTAGCACTGGTTCTGACCTAGACAGGATCCTACAGATTGTTACTGGCAGTGAAACCCAGAAGAAACAATCTGTAGCTGCCTGGCATCATCATTATGCACAATGTGCAGGCTACACTGATAAATATGTTGGCAGGCTCACCGTTAGTATACAGATTAGTGAAAAATTAAAAGCGGAAAAAATCTACATAAAATGTGTTGATGTCTTGATTCTGCTCGTCTGGATTTATAAAGGTTGAACATTATATTTCCAAAACACAGGGACTTCCAGCTTCTGAATACCAGTCAGAAGCTAAGATACCAAAAGATTAGACAGAGCCAAAAAAAAAAAATACATTGTTTCCCAGAGCAATGTTATACCATTTTAAAACACCAGTAACAAAAACAAAATGCTATATGCGCCGTGTTGCAAAATAATTTGCCCCCTGACGATATTCACGTTTTTCATTTAGGTCAAATTTGTCATTTTCATGATACTTGTGGAAATAAACTGTCCAAAGAATCAGTTCGAAAACAACCATTTCCTGCTGTTGTGAAGGCATCTCACCCACACAGTCTCCTGCTGTGCTCTTCATATGTGAACTGTAAACTCTGTAAAATGTCTAGACCCTTAATTTTCATGTCTAGAAACTTAAGAGAAAAATGATTGTCAGGTAACACAGGGAACAGCTAATGCAACATGTTTGCTCTGATACATCCAAGAATGTAGCCTTGGCTACAGGAGTCATTAAGCTCAAACTTCCAGAGTACAC
This sequence comes from Brachirus orientalis, assembly GCA_016785285.1. Taxonomy (NCBI): domain Eukaryota; kingdom Metazoa; phylum Chordata; class Actinopteri; order Pleuronectiformes; family Soleidae; genus Brachirus; species Brachirus orientalis. The sequence goes on from JAFBJR010000147.1 coordinate 5,282,289, forward strand.
CTGGTAGCTGATTACACAATGTTAACAAAATGTTGCAGAATTCATTCCAGAGCTCTTAGGGGTCTCAGCGCTTTAGTTTATGGTGCATTTTTTTTGCATTTGCACCTGTCCAAACATTTCACAACAAAAGTAAAAATGAACCAGGCTCTGCGTTGTACTGCTGGCAAAGAATAGGCAAAATATTAAAAGGAGTGCAGAATATCACAGCGGTGTGAATATCAGAGTATAACCAGGAGTGTGGCTAACATTAAAAACAGCAGGACCTTCTGGGGTCAACATGTATGCACGTACTGTATCTTGCACAAGGGTTTTAATCGCTACAAGTCAGATTGCGCAGCATCATCATGGTTTCTACACTTCTTCTTTCCCTTTACACGCTTTTATAGTGTCACTTCCATTTATCATATCATTGATATGGAGAGAATATTCAGGAGTCTTCTTCATGTAAAAAAAAAAAGAGGTGTTTGTGTGTAGAACTGTTTACGGAAGGTGCATTTGAATTGCACAACAGTTTAGAGAGTTCATTGTGGAGATGATTGCTCACTGTGCATGTGTGTCTTTGTGTGTACAGCATCGTTGCTTTCATCTTGATAGTGCAGCACATGTTGTCTGTCCTCCTGTAACCCAGAGGTCAATATGAAAGACTCAGGCCTGAATGGGACCTCTCCAGGTCTTTGAAACCTCTTGTCCAGCTTCTATGGAAATACTGCAAGCACACACACACACAGAGAATCACACATTGTCTGAGTGCACTGACAATCTCTTATACTGCACACACAAGCACAAAAGGTGCATGTGGAGAAACTCATTCACACAAACACACAGATGAAGCGAAAACAGCTATTTACACCTGGTGGGTGTTTGATCATCAATTAAGCCGCATCTCTCTCTCTCTCTCTCTCTCTCTCTCTCTCTCTCTCTCTCTCTCTCTCTCTCAAGCTGTTTAGTCTCCAAGGTGTTCAGCTCTGCCTCTTCAATCAGTCCACATCACCAGTGAGCAGCCAAATCAGCACGTTGTCACTTTGTATATGTGTGCATTACAAGCATTTTCAAACCCATACTGTTTTTTTGAATAAATAAAATATTCAGCCTCCCGTCTGTTAAACGCAGAGCTGTTCATCTCAACTCCCTACAGTTCATAATAATTTTCATGATCCCTTGTAATATAAATATCAAAGAAAGAACACAAATCGCATTGACAATTCATAATCAATGTGTATAATAATCATGTTGCCTATTGAAAATAATATTTTTCTTGTTTTCAAACATCTCAAGCATTTCTGGAAAAACATTACTGGTGTTTCTAATGAACATTTACCTGACTAACCTATTACTCTCCCTCTTATGATTGTTGTTTGTCCTGTATCCTGGTTCATGTATTTCACACTGTGGAAAAGTTGCACATGTGTGTAGCTACTTCCAAAAAGCATTGGATTTTCCTTGTTGCACTGGAGCTGTAAATTTACATTTTAAATATGGAATTACAAATTTCAACCTTTGTTGTTTTGAATTAATGGATTGAATAACAAACTATAAGCAATCATAATATGTTTAATATAATTTTGGATTTTAGATGCAGGCTACCAGTGAAGAGCAGTCCCATACCTATACCAATAGGAAGTATGACTTACATGGTTTCAACCACAGCACTCGCTGTATATTTAATATATACAGAACATATACACTATACAGTGTCTGTATAGTCATGACAATGTCAAACAACTAAAGTGTAGCTGTAACTGTACCATGTATTTCTTTTTTTTTTTTTTTTTGGTAGCTTAATAAGTAATAAATAATTCCCTGACATGCTTGGTAAAGAGAAGGGCCATTGTGATTTAAAATTCTGTCATTTGCTATAATCCTATGGCAAACATGAAGTCAGTGACAGTCAGGTCTTGTTTTCCTGAAGTGCTGGAAAACAAACAACAGAAAAGAGAAGAAAGACGAAAAAAATGGAGAGGTGTGAGATTTTGAATTGTTAAGGATGCCAAGGATGAGACAAAGGTGGGAGCCTGGCAGCTAAGGCAAGTCAAATCAATTTGAGAAGCAATGGAATAATTGGTTTATTAACAGACAAGCGTCCTGAATGTCATCAACCACTTGCCTTTCAGCCTCAGCCACCTCTGGCTGCAACAACAACATCAACACCTTATTTTTATTCAGCTGGAGTCACAAAGGCGTGTGTGTGTGTGTGTTTGTGTGAAGACGTATATTGTGCAAAGAAAAACTGCTCTAAAATGCCATAATCAAAGAGAACCCACGTCAACAATTGCAGCATGTTTGTTTGAATAACACATAATATACACCAGTGTGCCCTTTTAACTGCAGCTATGTAAAATGGCAGCAGAAAAGGCCTTTGAAAGTCAATAATAGGGGCAGAAACGTAATCAAACCAATGTGATTACCTTGTGATTCACGCCAAAATTCATCTAATCTCACATTAGGTTACATTAATCTGCTTTATAATTGACATTTTAAAAATAGCACTTATGAAATTAGCAGAGAAAGGGGGGAAAAAAGACTTGTATGGTCAATTACAACTAACACTTGGGCTTGGCACAGGAACCATTGGACTCAAGCCATAACTATTTAAATTACACAGAACCAGAGGGCCTGATTACAGCAATACTGAATTTAGAAGCAGTAATTGTAGTTGCCGGTTCACAGTGATACTATTCACAGCCTCTTGTTGTAGGAGAGACGGATTTCCTTACTCATGTACAATCCTGAGATTTAAATTATGAAACGATGTTCAGGTGTCATATTGGTTACAGTGGGGAATAACATTTCCCCACAAATGTATTCTATATTTAAAATGTAAGCTTGCTTCAGTGCATATCAATTTTAGGTGTATTTGATAATACTGCACTCATTATCTGCACACCTTCACTTCAACAAATCAACATACTGTATGTACAATATATAGTATTATATGCAATATGCAATATACAGTACACACATATATAATATGTGTGCGCAATGACACCCACATTCTCCAAGACCATCTATAAAATAATATATGATAAAGCATGGATTCATTCAAAATAGTTCACACAATGCTGCTTCAGTCTATCAGCTCCACACAACTGTTTTTCAGTATTGAGGCATTAAGATGTCATGTCACCTGGGGACAATCCTGCGCTGCACACAGGAAATTATTAGTTTCATGTCAAGACAGTCGGAGGTAAGTAAAATGAATCCTACTGTTCACAAAACCTGGTCTTTCAACAGTTTGATAGGATAAACTCTTCTTTTCCCCACCCACCCATGTGCTGCTGCTGTAGACACACAAACACTCCCTCAGTCGGATCGGATAGTTTTGCTTGACAGAGCCAATCTTCAGATGCGGAGCATACAATTAATGTTCAACATTGTTTTTGTTCACAAAGACCACACACCGCAGAATAATAACTTACAGAATAACAACCGAAATCACCAAAAGTTACACAGTGCAGCTTTAAAAACAAATATCAGTTCTAGGAGTAGAACTGATATTTGTGTATTGTTGTTATGTATGGCCAGTCTATCCCAGAATGAAAACCATTCACTCTCACATTCACACATACGGGCAGTTTAGTATATCCAATTAACCTCTGCATGTTTTTGAATGTTTTTCTGACCAGGTCGGAAACATGGGCCATTTTGCTGCAAGGCAACAGCACTAAACACTACGCCACTGTGTGGCTCCTCAAATTTCTTGACCCATGCTTTTCATCCATCCATGTCTCTGTACTGAGCCCCTCATTTCAGATGAGCATGGACAGGCACATTTGTTTTATACACGACAGATGACTCGGTGCAGACACTCCGTTGATACTGATACATGTTTTAATGTGTTTACTGTCTAACTTTCTTTCAGACTCTTTCTTTTATTCCAGGTTTCTTTGCAAAGTAGGCAGGCTTGAGGAACGATCTTTCCATTGATTGAATCTGTATGTGGAGTGGTTGAAGGAGAACAAGGAATAGGAGTGCCCTCTCTCTCTCTGTCTCTCTCTCTCTATCTCTAACTGCCATGTGATCAGTCAAAGGCTGAAAATGTTCAAATTACCAGGCTCAGACCAGATTTTTTTTTTTTTTGCATGGCTGTGTCTGAACAGAAATCTGATTTTTATATCATAGTATGTAATCTTAGATCAGATCTATGTCCAATATGTGGGGATGTAACATGAATGAGAATGGTCCAAGCAACTTTTTGTCTATACATATAGATACATGTCACTGGCATCTACAGTGCAGGTAAATCAAAACAACAATAAAGCAGAGTGTCATCCTCTAGAGCTAAATGTCACCTAAATATTTACTGTGACAGCTTGTGTTTCTAACTTTTCCCCATGGAGGATCAGTAAAGGTATCTTCTCTTACCTATGTCCCACTTCAGCAGCGAGTGATCTCACAAATCTCACAAATTGCTTTCATGTCTTTTATTTATTTTGTCTTTATTTATTATTTTGTACAGCACTTTTTTTCCCACTGTGGTTGTTTTCAAGTGATTTAGAAATAAAGTTGGATTGGATTTGAAATATGATGTTTTCTGTTACAAAAGATATTTGTGCACATGTGTGCTGTTCATCACGTCAGATGCAAGACACTTGTATTAATTAATGCAAATGCTCAAATCTGATCCGTAATGAATCAGATTTGAATAAATGGAACCAAAGTGACGAGAAAGACTTCCAGAAGAGGCAAAGTCTTAAGAAGTCTTATTCTCTCTCTGATCACTTGATTTAACTTGTACTAAAAAGTATTTATGGAACTATTGATCGGAAGAAAATGCCACCATTAAATGGAAATTAAACACAATTTCTGCTGCCTTTTAGTAACATTTTCTGTCACTGTAGTCACACAGCAACCTTTGAAACACACAGACACACACAAACATTCTATATCCTTTAGTAACATGTCACACCTGTTCATGGTATTCATGGTTATGAACACAGAGATAAAGCAAGCAGAAGTCAGCAGAGCCTGGGAGCTTGTGGCCAGGAAGCAGTTAATGCCAAGGCCTTAGCTACAAAGGAAGACCACGAAATGTCACAAATCAAAAACTCAAAGTTTCACAGCCACTGAGGGGAAAAATACCACAGCACAGCCACACCATGATATTGCCTTTTGGTCTCGACTTGATAGGGGCAAAATGCATATTCATGAAGTAAGCAACTTGTGATCCCAAACAAAGTAAAGCCCTGGCTTAGGGAGATTGGGCCCGCCGTTAATGACTTCTTCGTTTTAAGCCCGCATAAGAAAACCCCCCGATTTCCCTGCGCTTGTAGTCCATGAGAATATTTAATACCGTTATTAATCATTTTTAATCCGTTTGCTTTTAATTAAGAAACAGCATGTTGCTGTCCTATCAGCCTGTGCCAGCGCACAGATTAATTGTAGCTTAAGATAGCCGGCCGTGATTGGTGTAATGTATTAGCTAACAAGACGCCCAGCTTCTAAAGATACTTGTACACTACCTTGGGAACTTGGCACCACTCCAGGGCCTCCCTCTCCCTCCCTCTCTGTCTCACTCTCTTACTCCTCTATCTCGTGTCCCGTGTGTCTTTCTTGTTTGATGCTGCAGTCAGGCATCTTTGGGAAACCTTCTCTCTCATCTCTGTATGCTGCTGTGTTTGTAGCACCATTACTCAGATGGCAGGCCAGGGTTTCCCTGATGAGAGAAAAAAGCCTTTCATTCTGTCCCTGGCCACGGGCGATACTCTGTAACCTATAGCCCCTAGTGCCAGGCACAGGCTTTTCCATATCCGGACAAGTTCAATTTGACTAACTTGGAACCATGTCTGGATTAGGGTGTCAAGAAATTGCGGCTTTATAGTTCCGTTCTCATTAGGCTGCTGTTTTTTCCTCCTGTTCTGTGGTAAGAGGGAGGGACTTTAACACAAGTATGAATGAGATGACCCAGAGAGGAAAACAAGAGAGAACACTGGCAGCTAAAGGATATGACAATGTAGTGAGGTTGATGTAGGAGGGTTTTTTTTTTTTTTTTTTTTTCCAGTAATGGCACATCCCTTCAGTGACAGTCCACTCTGTTTATCTTCTGCTGAGTGCCACGCATGAAGAGAGAGCCCTGGCAGTCATATGTAACTAAACATCATAGGGGACGCTTTGATTGCATGCTGAGTGAGAGGTCTGCTAGGACTGAAAGCTTCATATGCTGGTAATCACTGTAATGCAGCTGATGAATAAAGGGTAAAGTCACATTAAGAACAGATACACATGATTGCATCAGATGGTGTTTTTTTTTTTTTTGCTACGTACCATTTCTCATTTACAATGAACTGCAAAGTCCTCTAGTGGCTGCAGGAATTATGACAAAAGTGATGAGTGAAGGATAGGTCATACTGTTAACCATGAAAATTAGCTAAACTAACAAGCAGACTGAAATTAAATAGACCGTGTTCAGCTCTACACGACGTCTATCTCTTTCTCAGTATGGTAGCTTTTGTTTTTTTTGTTTTTTTGTGTGATGTGTTTTAAATCACCACTGACCAGGTGAGACAGAAGAAGCACACAGTGCAAGAAAAGCTTCAATGGCAGATTCTGCTGCTTAAAATAAACTTGGATAGGACTTCACAATCGTATCACGGGTTTTCACAAACTTGTTCATGCAAATTTGAAAGTGTGTTCTCTCCACCAACACCATTCACACCCTCCCTGAAAAGCTGCCTGACTCCATGCCTGTGCCTGTCTGCCTGCATCTGCACCTGGCAACTCTTATACTGGTTGTATATTGCTAGAGTAAAGGACTGATAAACACATAACTTACTAAAGTAATGTAGAAAAAAGCTCTCTCTCTGTTTGTATTCATGGCCGAGCATGGAAACTATGTCAAATAAGGAGTGCTGTGTTGTAAAAATTACTCATATGTCTACAGGAGGTGACAGAGGTTTAACATCATTTACGAATGAATTGTACACTATTACATTTAGGTTTAAAAGCAAATTAGTCTTCAGATCCAATCATTCGTCATCTTTTAGCATGTGTAAATGCAAATGTGTCCTCAGGACATAACTCACGCTCCTAAGTTCCATAATGATCTGACAGTTTTTTTCCCACTTCTCAGCACCCAAATATTGAATCATGTATCAACTGCCACAATATAAATATTAACATGTTTAACTTCACTTTTTCAACTTCATTTTTTAACATCTTCTCTCTCTTTCTCTTTGTTTGTATCACAGAGACAAAGAAGTCAACACACCATTCAGACCATTCAATTATGTCTATATAGATATAAAGAACAAAGCAAGAATGCTGTATATGTACAGTGGAAACAATAAATGCAAAGTGTTGAATTCATTTCTTCTATGCTGCATGGAAGAAAGTCACAAAATAATCAGATATTTTAAGTTCTGCTCTGATGGAAAAAAAAAAAGCCACAAAAACCGCATTACACAAGTGCCCTACAGTGTGTGAGCATGTGTGTGCACATTGAGCTGGGTGTCATGGTAATTTAGTGTATGAAAGAATAAATAGATGGCTATTTTCAGTGCTAATCTCGGCATCTGCCTCAAAGGGACTGTCTCTCTTTCTAGTGTCTCTCTCTCTCTCTCTCTCTCTCTCTCTCTCACCCAGCCTCTCTCACACACACACACACAAACGCAGGCCAGTCTTTCCAGTGAAGAGGAGCCCATTGTGTGTGATGAGACTTAGATTGGATGGCTCCCTGGGGAGCTGCTCTCCATTAGCTAAGGTGATCTAACAGGTAATCAGCAGATAATTAAAAGGCTTCACTTCTCTGATGGGAGGGGCTGAGAGTCACAGTTTTGTGTGGTGCAGTGTTATTGAGCATGTGTGTTATGTGCACACACACACACACACATATGCACTTTTGCATGTGTACCTGTGCCTATGCAGTCATTCCTGAATGTCATTAGGGCAGGAGGCTCGTGGTCGTTTTGCGTTATGGTTGGACATGCATCACTTTTATAGACAGTCCATCCTTCATGAAAAAGCATCTCAGAGAGGATATTGGAAGGCAAAGTCCAGGTCAAGTTAGCTGGGATGTCAGTTATAAACTGGCATGGATGAGTGCTTCAGACTGTGGTAGGGCCTATATTGTATGTGTGCTTGTCAGTGCCACAGTAAATATAAGGCTGTATTTTCTGTTGCTTTTCTCAAGTACAAAACACTACACTCACTGTGATGATACATACCATCACATGATGAAAGTTAACGGCCACAGTGTTGCTATTTATGAGCTTGTGGGATGTGTGCTTATCACTCAAATGGACACGTGCAGGACATACTCACGACATACTAACTTTACAAATGTTTAATGTACACTCCTTGAAAATGTAAATGGTTCTAAAAAAGTATAACTTATGTTGTTTTCTAACCCAGACACATGGTATATGTATATAAATCATCCTTATTGGGCTGCAGTTGTTTATCAATTATTGATTGAATACTTACTCACTCACTCATCTTCTGCACTTTATCCTCCACATGAGGGTTGACTTAATACAAAATTTTAAACTTAAAAATAATAATAAGAAGAGTATTTTTGCTATCTCCTCTGGACATTTTACCCAAACTATGCAGCAGCATAGTAAAGAAGACAGATCTGAGTTGATAAAAATGTCTGTCCACTCACTGGAGTTGCCTTCAGCTATTGCCTTTCACTCACAGTAATAACCTTAATGAGCAGCAGTGAGTACTTGCAAACCTTTTTGCCCTCAGGCCATTTGCGGGCTGCTCTACCTCACTGGTGAAGGTTGTTGGGGGTTAAAGACAAACCTGCAGACATGACTACGGGTTGAAAAATGTATCCCAATTTTTATAATGCCCTGTCAGCAACAGCCTTAGCCAGAGGCAGTATGTTTCAGGTTGTCCGTACATCCATCTATCCACCGCATTCATGTGAATGAGTCATCTTGCTGAAATCCTTTGAAATTTAGCACAAATGTTCACTTGGTTTCAGGATAGAACTGCTTAGGTTTTGGTAGTCAAAAGTCACAATGACATCACAGTCCTTTTTAGGGGCCGTTTATTATTTTCTGAAATGAATCACATTTTTGAGGGCCTAAGTTTGCATTGTAGTTATCATGAGAATGCTTTAAAGATAATTATTTCAAATTTAAATATTAAATTCCATTAAAATTTAAAAAGAACTCCTCCTAATGTCCTTTAATACACACATCCCTTACCTTGAGGGAAAACATTTTTAAGGTTGAGGACAACAATTATTTTGGATGCTTCAATTCAATTCAATTGACTTTGCATACAGAAATTAAATTATTCCACAAAAACCGGAAACTACCAGGGTCAAAATTATTACCCCTGATGCTAATAGTCAATTTGGTCTCTTTTTGCTGGATAACGGCCTGCAGTTGTTTGGTGTAGTTTTCCAACAAGTCTCTGACTCGCCTTCTGAGGAATCCCAGCCCATTCTTGTTTGGCAAATCTCTCAAGCTCCTCCAGATTTGATGGCCTTCTGGCATGGACCTGTGTATTCAGTTCACCCCAAAAATTTTCAATAGGATTTAAGTCAGGACTTTGTGCAGGCCAGTCAATAACGTTCACTTCGGTCTTCTGGGGGTAGTTCTTCACCAGGAGGGACGTATGTTTTCTGTCATTGTTGTGTTAGAAGAAAATCAGTGACCCAGACCCACTTTTGCTGCTGACCGCTTCAGGTTGTCTTTTATATGTCTTTTATCTTGAAAAGAATTGTTTCTGCATTAATATTTAGCCACACTATTTGGAAATAATCCCAGTTCATACACCTTCAAACACACATACATCCAAACAGAAAACCTACATTGTGTCTTACAAACTATTTTACAAAAACTTTTATCGAACAATTTGGCGGATGACCCAAAAAACATGGAAATATCTGCAGCTGAAGTCAAAGGTTGGGGAGAAGTGACTGCTGTGATTGCCTATTGCCCATTGGTTTTTAAAAAAAAGAAATGCTCAGATAGGTTTGAATCCAATACTTGCAATTGGAATCTTCCCAAAAGAGTACAAACATAGATGGAGAAATGTGTAAAAAAAACTTTTAAGGATTAATGCAAACAAAATATGCCAAGATGAAGCAAGCATTTCTTTTTGACTCCTTGAGAAACTAAAATCCTTGGGCTACAGTGTGAACACTCAAATAGTCTGTCACTGTGTCTACTTCATGTATCTATTGACTCATCCACAGAAATTAGAATAGCCATAAATAAACATGTCAATGACAGTTAAACCAAACAAAGCAAGTCCCAGACTGTCACTATTATAAAATGGTCACATCTGGGTGTAATCTCCTTGATAATATAAACATGCACCATTTATTTCTGCATACACACGTAACCGAACAAAGGCTTGGTGCTGTTCTGGCTGTCCTCGCACATTGTGTCCACAGCAGCTCCTGACAGAGAGTGCTGCGATTAAGCTGGTATTAACAGACAGGTCAATGTCTATTTTCTGCTCCACTTAAAGCTTCACTGCTGTAAAAAGTCCCCCTCTTCCTGAGAGGAAGCACAGTACAAACACAGAGGGAGAAAAGAACACGTGGAGGTGTGTATGGCTCTGAGTGAATGTGTCAATGTGTGACATCTACATGTGGCAGAAACAAGTTAAGGCAAATCAATATTTGCCAACAATGGATTTGATTTGAGGTAAGGGGTGCAATGTTATATGGATGTCTGGACTATTATGAAGCACGGTGAACTTCTGGCCTTGTTAGGATTTTAAGATGATTCATCTTTAGATCTCTAAGAATTAACATCATTGCATAGTGATGCCAATTAAACTACAAGATCATGCAAGAACTATTAGGGACCGAGCACTGACTGGTGCAAGGACAATGTTGAAACTCATCAGGTGATTTTTGTCTGCACATGCATCAGTCATGGTGAGAGACTTTCACGATTTATCGATTATACATACTGTATGATACAATAACCAAACCTCTAAAACATTGAGAGCAGCACCATGGCATGGCTTCACATGGCATGACATCACCACCCATGCTTCTCCTTTAGTTTGTTATGCACTCCATTACTTGAAACATATTAATATGACGGTATCACACCTCTGTATTTCGGAATCGCTCTGTATTTGACTCAGTATAACCATGCAAAATGGCATAAGCAATGTCCATTTGTATCAACACTCCAATGAAGCTATGTACTGTACATTATAAACTCGACCTAAACATTTTCATCCCAAGGGAATAGGGAATTGGTTTGCAGGCAGCCTTTAAATAACAAGGTGGCTGCCACTCTGTTAATAAGCTGTGATTTTACACAGGCACAGGTAAATTAGATTTAGGAGGGTTTCGAAATGCAGTTATGGGCAAAACAGAATTGATTGTTCTGTGTCCTTGGGCAAGACACTGAACAACAAATTGTTTCTAATGTGCAATCAGTGTAGGGAACCAGATGCACATATGAGTGTATGGAAGCACTGTATGAACATGGTAAAATGAGGCCTTGGTGGTTTGTGTTGTGTAAAGCACTGTAAGGGATTAGACACATAATGAAAGCATTTACCACCTTAGTACCAAAACAGGAAATCAGCTGATGAAGTAAATGAGAGAAGGTGTAAATCTGCAATGTGGGCTTTGATAAGGCTCGAGCTACCAGTGCTAGCTAGGCTTGTTAAGGTGAAGAGAGAAAAATTGCAAACCTGGCAACCCAATGTCAGTAACAAGGTGTTGGTTGATAGTAGGATAGTGTTTAAAATGACTGATTAGGACTGGTGCATTGTATGTGACGTGGTTGAGCGCAGCTCTCTTACACTTGCCTATTACAGGAATATTACAGCTAATAAGGTAACAATGAAAGGTCTGTATGTTTAAACTTATATTAACACTATAACAACAGCTAATTAATAGTGTAGTCAAAGTCAACAGACTATATTACAGGTTTTTTTTGCAAATATACACCCACAATCTGGCAATTTATTATGAATTTATTATTTATTATTTAGTATAAAAGCTATATATATATATATGGCACACAACCGTGCCATTGGCATACTGTATGTTTCACATCATTCCAAGAGTTAGTGAATTAAAATGTTTAGATACACATGGTGTTTGGATTTTAAAATCACCAGATCCTACGAAGTTAAAGTAGCTTACTGCCAAACATGGGATATACTAATTTAACATAACCAGTTCCCAATGGTAACCTTGATATTTACAGCCTATTCGACAATAAGCTATGAATTTACAAAATTTAATAAAACTAAGATGATGACGATGAAAAGTGAAATGACTTGAGCCACTATGCAACAGAGAAACATTAGAACTACATGTCAAATATCAGCTGAGTGAAAAGAAATGGTTGACACTTTTTTTTCCCCATGGGTGGGTGGTTGGGTCATTGGCATTAGCACACATATACATGAAACTATTTAGAAAGCATACCTGAAGGCACAGGGAACCCTAAATGCTGGAACACACATGGACTTTTTAACATGTATAGAAACACTTGTGGAGAACACATAAAGGCAGTGGTGAGGTGGAAGGATGGAACATTTAACCTTAACTATAACAAACAGCAAGGGGCTCAAGCTATATGGTGTAATGTAGGCATTTATCTCGGTGGGGGGCAGTGGGAACATGAGCAACGATCCAAAGATGTGTGTGTGTGTTTATGTTCTTGCAATTTGTAGCATGTGTCCCTGCATCTGCATGTTCCTAATGTGTCCAGGGGTTATGGATTTGTTTGCTGATATGCATTTGCTTGTGTTCATGTCTACACACACACACACAGACACACACACACACAATCCCAGCTGTTTTTCAATGTGTTTGCATGCACACATTTTGCTGAGAGGTGGGGGTTAAGCTGGTGCCGAGGTTCCTGTAATGAGTAAGCACTGGGTGGCCGGGGCTAAGATAAATGGTGGGGGCCTGCCACTAGTGCAGCAGTCAGCAGGATGCACCAGGGCCGCAGGCTTGTTTGTGCCAAATGGAGCTCACAAAATATCAAAGGCCAGCCATCCAGAAGACGCAAGCGTCTGACAAATTTTAAATTAGCCAGAAAGAGAGAAGGGGTTGGAGGAGACGGGAGGTTACAGGGTGAAGGGGGATGTGGGGAGTGAAGCAGGAGAGTGAGACGGAGAGGTTGAGAGAGACCGAAGATGCACATTGTGAAAACAATGGGGAGACAAAAGACAAGATATAGTGGGATAGGATGGAGGAAAGTGTGAGAATAAATGAATGGGATGGACAAGGGCAAAAAGAAACAAAATTATGCAATCTTAAAGCAATACCCATATTCCCTGCTAGACCACCTATTGTTTGTGTGTGTGTACCACGATAATAGCCAGTACCATTATCGTCATTAGCTGCTGGGGCTGTTATTATTCCAACTGTGTAGCTACAAGAGTTTGTCGGGTTGGTGAGAGCACAACACAAACAGATACAAACATGCATGAAGCAAACTCATTCAAGCCACCCATGCATGTAAATGAATACACACACACACACACATACGGATAGTAAGAGTTTCTCCAATACATCTGTCTGTGAGTTTTAAGTTTTCAACTATAATGTTTTTCTTTAGTTTTGATTCAGGAAATAATGTGACCTCTTCTTCAAAGAAAATGAGAGGAAAAACAGTTAAAGACAGCATGCTGCACATCAAGCTGGATGTGTTGTGTTTTTATGCTTAACATGGTCAATAAAAGGTGGACTCCTTGCCAAGCTGGAGGCCAAATATGGAAGCAAGTCTTGCATAAGTTGATGTGCAAATGATGCACCTTCCTCCACCTTTGGTACCATGGACGATAAAAGGGAGATGATACCGTGTTGGCCAAGACAAAGAAGAAGCTAAGTTAGAAGCTGAGATGGTGAGACTGGAGAGGACCAGTGCACAAAGAAACTTTTGCTCAGTGGCAGGTCCTGTCAGTACAGTGAGGAGCAACAGGAGCAGGGAGGGTGAAAATGAAAACATAGGCCTAGAATTGGCTGTAAAAATAAAAATGTTTATTGGGTAATATACAGTCATCTACAGTCTTATACAATATGTCAGTAGGCCCATAATTTAAACCCACTGACCTTTGTTATTTATTGTTACTGTTTAATGATTTAATGAGTTTAATGATTGTTGCTGTACCACCAAAACACACACAAAATCATATCCTGTGGACCACTAACTCAAAGTTTACTTTTTTTTCCTTTAATGGGGGCATAGCTAGACTCCATTGTCTGCTTCTGTTTCCACTACAAGACCAGAAGAGATAAGGTAAATTGGCGTGATGATGTGTTTAATGACCCACAGCCATAGGCTGTCCCACTTCAGCCCACCAGGCAACAGTAATGCTGAAGACTATTCAGCACTAATGTCTGTATTATTTACCACAGAATTCCTCTATGCATTCAACTTGAAATATTACATATAACTGTTAATGTATGGCTTTTATGTAAAACAGTTGTCCGGATGAGTGGCACTTTGTTAACTGCCATGTAAAGACACATGCTATATGTTCACTTGAGACACAGTGAGGTCAGGTATCCATCTGCTGAGATTTTGAAGCTACATTCACAGAGAAAGCAACAGTTAGTGAGTTTATACTGATGTGTGTCTGCAAATGTTCTTTTTTTAAATATATACAATATGAAATATGTACATACAACCATATGTTTATACCCTCTCTCTCTCTCTCTCTCTCTCTCTCTCTCATATATATATATATATATATATATATATATGGGAGGGGGTCACCTGTCATATGCCCCATATGCCATGGAAGCAGCCCAGGTACTTATCTTCACTGTCCACTGTTATCTCATTCCTAGACCACAGTGTTCTCCCTGCTCCTATCCGTGGGCATCTGTCCTCCACATGTTTCCAAATCATTCCAGTCACTGCACTGACTCAGAGTTACAGCTTAAATCCAGTTCAGTAGTGTGTTGCTGCTGACCCACAGTGCAGTGAGGGGAACTGTTCAATCTGAAGTCCATTATGAATAAGCTCATCAGATGCCAACATTCTGTACACCTATGTGTGCAGTAATACTCCAAAAGGGGATTTTACAGGTTCTCCTCTACTTTTTTCATGTCATGTTTGTGAACAGAAATATAGCGTAGAATTTTTGTTACTTTGCAGGATGACAATACATTACAGACTGACAAAAGTTCAGCCTGTTTCTGTGTTTAACATACATCTACATTTTGTGCTTCAAGTATGTTTAGTGAAGAGAGAGAAAAAGATCACACAGCAACAGCAAATGTGTGGCTTCATCTTTTAAACACTAACCTGTTTTAACTTTGGGTTTGTTGAGTTGTGTAGATAATATGTCATGCCAATTATTATATTACAGAGGTACACTAGCATTCAAAGGTAAGAAATGACCAGATCTTACCATGCAACAGCTCCCTCTATCAGCTGGACGTATGACTTACAAATGAGAAGATCCAACTGCAGAAGCCAGCTCATTTCAGTTCAAAAAAAATCAGTGTAAAAGAAACTGAAAATGTAAATTAAATGAGAATTAATTTAATTTAATTAATCTGTGTAAAAATGTAAATGAAAATTAAAATCTAAATTTTCTATACTAGAAAATGTAAAGCAAAAAAACAAGATCAAATCACAAACACACGCTAGAACACAAATCATACACTGGGAGAATCAAAGGAAGGACAATGCTGGAAGCCTGACCAATAACAAAGAATCAACTGGCAGGGGACAAAAGAGACTGAGGGACTGAGGGAAGGTGAGCTAATGAGACACAGGTGAAAACAATATGGGACAGATGTGGGTAATCAGGGAAAATACTAGGACAAGAAAGAAAAGTAAAATGACCCACAGGTATAAATTAAAAACTAAAAATGAAAATGAGACAAGAAAGTGAGACACTTAAGGTTATTTCTTTAAAATAAAACATGACTTAACATAAACCACCCAAGGTACATAACAATAACAAAAACAATGTTCAAGAAAATATGAGTAAATTAGAGTAACAAAGATCTGAAACTGAAAACACTGACCCAAAAGATCTACTACCAAATAACTACTACTACTACTATTAGTTCAGTCACAGTTATGGATAGAAAGAAAGACAGAAGAGCAGAGCACCAAGAACTTTCATTTACTGATAAAATATGATAATTTAAATTTAATAAGATTATTTAAGCCTGATTAACTACGTTTTATTATTAAGATTCATTATTTTGATGACAACTACTATGGTTACTTAATGTTGTGCTCACCACTCTAACAACACCAACGATGTATAGTCTTAATGTGTTCATGCCCCCTCTGTGCTTCCCTGTCTTCCAACCCCCACCGTTCTGTTATCTGCACAAGTCTACTGTGTTCACCTTGCAAAATAGTTTTCTTACACTAAAGCAACAGCTTCCTGTAATCTTTTCCTACTCATTACACACACAATTTCAAGGATGTTTAGCCCAGGTGAAGTTTGGTTCCTCGCACTGCGCGCAGCGAGAATTACTATGATTGTTTGTTACTTAATTGTTTGTAAATGTATTAACACTGTTGCTCCCAACCCTGAATCCACCCTCTTCTTTCACAGTGTCCTCACCAAAGCACATCATCTACACTTTCTCTATTGGAGATAATAGAGTAGCATGTAGATCTGTGTGACTGCATCCATCTGTTCTGTTACAGCAGAGCTTTTATTAAGGATTTTTCTGATGTGTTCTACCTGTTGTTGACAGAGCATAAAATATGATCTTTTCATTGCAGCAGCATGTCTTTTTTTTTTGCATAAGCCTAACTTTGCAGCACCTAAACCTTACCATACTCTTAGCACGTGTTTATCATCACTATCCTAATGTGCTCAAAAATGTAAAAGCACTGCAGCCGGCTAAACCTGGAGCACATTTATATGCATGTCTGTAGAGATGTAAGTAAGTAACATCATTTTGGTTCAGATAAAACGTTCCCCATTAAACTTCATTAAGAACATCATTTTTCACTAGGTCAGTATTTTCTTCAACTAAGAAAACAAAACAGACAATCTGCAAAGTACATTTTAATATTTGGCTTTTATTTTTTTGGCTGTTATCATAACTTCAGCTACTGTTTTACTTTTTTTGGAAAAACTGGACATATAAGCATATTACAGTTTACAAGCGTATCTGCATCAGCTCAACTCTATTTCCCATAATTCCCGTAACATGTGGGTTTCTCGTTCAACGACAACGCTCTCTCTTTACCCCCAAATGAAGAAATCTATATAAATAAATAAAAGATATTTATATGGTGTGTCTCTACCCTGTCTGATCATGTAAAATTTCTTGGCCAAGTCGGTTTCCCTTGTTCTTTTTGTATAGTATAAAAAATATCAGGATTGAGTTTGTTTATGTGACCTACTGTACATTAAATATCCTTTTAAGCACATATGCCGATCATGAAGAACTGGAGCTTGCTTTCATTCACACAGAGACAAGTTCTCACAGCTGTCCTTATAAGGACTGGATTAACTTCCATTGCCCTTGAACAGCCTAAACACAGTATTATAACTGTAACAATAACCAGTGGTGAGGTAACCTTTTATGTTACCTCACCACAATTCATATTATAGGCCTCAAAGTCCTTAGAAATTAGGTATTGACTTATTAAGACCAGATTTTGGTCTTAATAAGCCAATTCTGCTGGTCCTGACAAGGTCAAAATTTATGCCATAAAAGGTCCTAAAGTGCTAACAAATACAAGCCCACGCATACACACACAATCGACTATCTCACTCCTCAGAATGAGTTCCCAACAGCGAGAACATGGATACCCAGCAGTCCGTGACGATCAGCGAACAGGACAAACAAAATTAATTAAAGTGCCATCATAACTGACTCCTTCCTGTCACCTGGTGCACAGAAGTAGAAACATGTCCATAGATGATGCACTGTCATGTGGACTGCATGCCAGAAAATCGCCTCATCAAATGTGTGCATGCAATCACACTCACGACACAGAAGGACTGTTCATTATTTTGTAGAATCAGAAATGTACAGTTCACTTTGTGCTTGCACTGGCAGACAGTGAGGTCAGGAACCCTAAGCTACAATCTGTTTTATTTTACATTTAATCCAGATTATCTAAAGATTATTATCTACATTTAATCCAAAGATATCTAAAAAATAGAAGCAAGTGTAGTGAAGTCAAAATTGTTAGTTATCATTATTCTAAAATAGAATAAACACACGCATCATCAGAGTGGTCATCATGATGGGGTCATCATCAGAGTGAAACCTGGCTTTGGCTTATAAACAATGGAATATGTTAAATCAAATTACACCATGCTTTGACCAGAATAATTTACATTTCTTCTCTGTTGCAAAGAGACAGTTTTATCAAGGATTTCCTTTCCAAATCTCTTCATTTATTATCAACAATTAGAAAAACAATCATAATTGAATCTGATACAGGAACTAGGGTTTATGTTTACAGACTGAAACATGCACAGATATTTATACTAGGGGCTGTGTGACGTTCCCATGGTACCAAACGTTAATCCTTGTTGATTTATTACTCATGTTTAATCCACTGTTCATTACCCTCAACGTAGCCTTTGTCAGTCCCCCACTGGCCCATGTAAGTATAATACTATATCTCCAGTTCCAATCATGTCCGTCTCCTTTCTAAATGGACAGGAAGAAGGGTACTTGCAGATGGGAAAGAGGAAGGGACAGTGCAGGCGAAATGACAGGGGGACTTCATATTGGCTCCAAGATTACCGCTGAAGACTTGGCTGCAAATAGTTCCAGGTAATTGTCATGTTTTTCATTAGCAGTTAGATGAGGAGCTGAAAATGAGGGAGGAAATGGTCTCATCATTGCCATTGCATTGTGTGTATGAGTTTGTGTCAGTGCGTGTGTGTGTGTGCGTGTGCACATTTGCTGATCACACCCTTGATCACAACTGTCCCCGGTTACTTCAAAGAGTACAATTTGTTCTCTTTCTCTCTCTCAACAGCAGGCCCGCTATATTCCAACCATTACCTCAGAACATTGGAGGGAACAAGCCGTCGTAAATGACGCAATTGCAAGAAAAGAGTGAGACAGAGGAGAAGGGGGAGGTGTTAGGCCAAAAATAAGACAGGGGATGAGGAAAGAAAATGAAAAGAAATGTCTGCCAAAATTGTGATGAGACGCCACAATCGCACAAGCTTGGATGAAAAGGGAAAATTAGAGCAGAGAAGAATTGAAAGGAGATGGGAAGAGGAGCGGGGAAAGACAGGGAGAGAAATGGAGAAGATAGGAGGAGGAGGGAACGAAAGGCACACAGAGAAGTTTTGGGGTTTCTGTCTGGAACTTTTTAGGATGTGTTCTCCAGCTGACAGGGCAGCGCTATCTAGTGACCTGAATATTTTTTTTATCATTTGACACTATGTAGTCCCACCATGAACTCATTTGTCTTTTTTGATTAGGTTTTTACATCCTAGCTGTATTTTAAAAGGTGGATTAAGCTAATTTTAACTTTTCAACAACAAGTAAATACCCCCTCTTGGTCAGTTCACTGTGTGTGCTGACATAAAAGCCTGCATTGCTACACTGCCTTGCTTTTATTCTATCATCATATACCCCATACACATTATTGTTACTCTTTTATTATTATTACTTACTTACTTAATGTCATGGAAGGGCAGGGTCCAGGGTAATGCTGCAGTCTATAAAAGAAGGTTGGGAGTCTCAGAGACCACCTGACACCATGTTGTTTAATTTGATAACATATGTTTGGTGTGGTACCACAAATTGCAGTGATTTTTTTTAGGCATATTAACCAAGTAACAAAATACCAGTCAACTACAAGTCTGCAAGGTCCATGTTCCAGTTTATCAAGTTTTAAAACAGATATAATAGAGGACCGCCATATTGTCCATATTAGATTGTAGTGTGTCTTTGACCCCATTCAGACTGATCACAAGTGGTCACAGGAGAAACTTTAAGGATGCATTTAATGGCAGGGTTGAACTTTGATTTGCATGCAACCAGACATGAAATCCCGGTCTAATGTGGCCTTTTAACCAGTCCAAGTAACAGGCCATGTTTACTCTACTCTCACCCCAACACATATCCTCTAATTGAGCAGTCATATTGGTTATATATATATATATATAATATGAATATGATAATTGCCCAATTTGTGTTCAGAAATGTTTGCCTTAAAGTTGGAGACAAAATGCAGATGAGCCTTTTATTTTATGTACTGAATGAATTTCCTCATAATGGTATATGGTTCCAGTTTATTCTGGGTCCTGTGCATTGAAAATAACCATGTCGCTTATTATTATTATTATTATACATTATTTGTAGTAGTAGTAGTAGTAGTAGTGCTTGTTGGCTTGTTGTCTGCACATTTCCATCAGCATGTTGCATGACTGGATGTATTTGGTGAAGACGTTTGCTTTCAGAAGTGTGATGGTGGAGAAAGCTACAGCAGTAAAGTGACAAACACAGAAAGGCCTCTTCAGCACTTCTCTCTCTCTCTTCCCCCCCCCCCCCCCCCCCCCCCCCCCCCCCCCCCCATCTCCCTATCTCTCTGCAGTGTTAGCACAACAGCTTCAGAGGTTACCATTCAATTAAGCCTGGCTGTTCATTTACGGCCATGACAAAGACCACTGTCTCTCTTCTACCCCTCTTTCTCCCGGTCGCCTATAACTTGTAATTACAGTGTTGGACAGCGTGCTCCACACTGACACACTGTAAAATATGACCATCAATCTGGCTCTTATCCCTTCATCACCGTTCGCTCTCCTAGTGGGGCTGGTAGATGTTGCTCAACCCTGGCCCCTTCAACGCCACACTGGCCATTTCATCCCCCATTCATCTCACCCCTCTAAAGTGCCATGCAGCATAGCGTCAAGATGAGGAATATCTGTGAGCACTATCTCCCTGTAATGAATTACTTTCACTTTTAACCCCAGACAGATATCCACTTGAACCTACGTCTACAAATCATGGTTTTTTTTCTTCTTTTCTCTGACTTCGCCCCCCACCTCAACACCCAATGCTCCTAAAACACTACACATACTAAATTAAAATATTAAGTCAGTCCATTTGGAAGATGCTGGTGAAAGCATTTGTGTGATGGGATGATTGATAGGAGGCGGAGATGGTTATGAGCAGCTTTGTGTGCACAGGTCGTCAGTCTATGTATATATGTCCAGTAAAGCAGGTAGGATTGTTGTGATATAACCTAAGAGGACAGTAGATAGGGAAGAGTGTTAATGTAGCTGACTGAATACAGCATGACTAGTAAAACTAATGTGTTAAGCAGTCAAGCACATTGATAATGAATGGAGCAGCATTATGTTTATGGGTGCAAGTATGGTTCATTTAAAGGGATAGTTGTTCATGTAAGACTACGTGCTGTATTTGTAGGTGAGTTACATAAAGCTGTCATGTGCTCTGCTAACTCCCTGCACCACAAGTGACATGAGGCAGGTTTTAGATCAGTGAAAAATGGCTATGGACAGGGACACAAGAAAAAAGACAGTTTAGCTAAGGTCCACTTCTATGTCTATGCCATCGTCACCACTTCACTTAGCTGTTAGACTGCCCTATTCAGCAGGGAAGATGAAATATGCGTCACTTTATAAACCAGTCACCCAGAGTCCATAAAAAAATAAATACATGTTTACCTCAGAGAACACAGGAGTGGTTGACCTACCGTTGCTGTAATGTTTTCTTCATTAGTAGCATAAACTTCCCGCAAATGTGATGAATTTCAAACCTTCCATGTCTCAATTTAGGTGTCTTCACTCACTGCCTCCCCTGTGTTTCCCACCTCCTTAATCACCTCCACCTGCCCTAATGTGTCACACCTGCTTCTCATTGTCTGCCCTCTCATTTAGTCTCTGCTCCTGCTTTGTCTCTGCCAGTTTGTCTTGTACTGTTGTGTCAGTGGTCCAGCCTTTTGCCTCATAACATTTCCTCGTATATCTTGACCATTTTTCTGATTACTGGATTTTGCCTCTGCCTTTTGGATATACAGTATCACCCTTGCTGTTTAGACTGACCAACCCAAATTTTTCAGTGAAGACTTTTTGACTATGAAACTGTCTTGGAGGCTGTGTTTGAATCTTTGTCTCCTTGGTTCACTTTACTGCTTTCCTGTTGGGGGTGGCTGTCCCTTTCCACAGCAGACTACTTGAATCCAAAAGCTTTACATTTTACTGACTCGACAGTTAGTGCCTAATAGTGTTAGTTGCCTAATTCTGTTTCTTGTGAAATTACTTTTCAGTTTCTGTTCAGTGAGTCCATTCTTTTAAATAATACTTTTAAAATGAAAAAAAAGGCTCACCAGCACACACGTTCCCTGTGTGAACAGATGTGCATGACATGCACAGGATCAGTGAAACACTGCACAAGGATCTAGTGCTGTCCCAGCATCATCATCAACAAGTTTATTTCCATGTGTAATATTGAACCAGAAAGCATTCAAAAAAATGTTTCCTATAATTTAGTGGAATAGGAGCAGACCATGCTTCTGTCTCTGTACTTTAACAAGTTTTATAAGTCTTCAGTACCCATGATATATTTAAACTGTTAGTGTTTAGAATAAATAAATTCACTTAATTATGCAGATGATAGTTTATACTTAATGGCACCACAGCAAAACCCAGTGCTACAATGCTTCAGGAGGCCATGCTATTGAAAAGACCAACACAGAATAACAAGGCTGGGCACTCACACAATTCACACCAACAGTGAGGATGAGTGGTGCAGACACAGCTGTCTGTGGGACACACAGCTCCATATGCCCCAGTCAGTGGGGGAGAACTAGTCCTCCTAGGCCAGCTAATCAATCACAGAGGCCCCCTGTCCTGTAGAGGTCATTTTGGCTCCACAGGGCAGGGTACAGTACCTAGAGCACTGTGCCAATAATCGCCTTTTCAGCTGAACCACAATGAATTCCACTTCATCGTCTCAACTTATGTCAGGTCAAGAGGAAGAGGGACAAAGGCTTAGAGAGAGTTTGTAGCACAAACTGAATTACTTTTTCAGACCATTTTAAACATCCAGAAGGTTGGGGGGATTCAAGTTAAGGATCTGTAATTAACCATGGCATTTTAAAGAAATGATCCTTTTCTAATCCTTATCATCTTAAAGTTAAGAAACTACCCGCAGCATAAATGACTACTCCAAATCAGAAATACTGCTCACATCAGCTGCTTACCTGTAATTACTGATGGCTGATAGGTAATGGTGCTAATTTGCAATGCCTGTGGTATCTTCCATTTGGCAAATATTTTAACAAATGACTAAACTAACTGTTGACCAATTACTGTCACTGGCAGCTCCATTCAAATGAGCCAGTAGAGACAATACAGCTATTTAAAGTAAGTTGTATTAATGTTTGCTTACTATGCGCAAATCCCATTTCAATCCTCCAAAATACGTCATACCCACAAGTCCTTTCCTTTTGCCAAGCAACCACTAGTCTTTTCAGCAAATGCCCCCAATATGAGAGGATGAAGTTCTAGTGGGAATAACATTATGTTAGGTGATGTTACAGGGTGAAAAAACAGACACAGGTCTTTTACTATTAGAACAAGTGATGTTATTTGTGAATAGCTGTTGGGTGTTTTTAGACCAGAATTAACCATATTTGGAAAAGCAAGGAATGCCCCCTGCTTTGCGTTCTACATGACTTTAAATGAGACTGTAATAGACATGTTATATTTAAACCTTTAGACTAAACACCTTTAGACACCTGCATCTCACAACAAGTAATTTGCTGGTTCACATCTCAGTCCGAGCCTTTCTGTGGGAATTTTGCATGTTCTCCTTGTGTGTGCATGGGTTTTCTCTGGGTTCTACAGTTTCTCCCACATGTCTAAGAAGATGGCCTAGGAGATGTAATAGCACTACTTATCTCCCAATAATAGCAGCAGGACTGGGAATATGTCACCGGGGGACAACCACAAACCCATGCAGTCCCACAAAATCAATACTTCATGCCCCTCAGGAGAACCCTGCTACCCAAGGGGATGTCAATACTGTCGATTGGGTATTAAAGAACATTTCGTCAGTGTTTGTGACAGAAAGAGAGTGGTGCGTGTGTGTGTTGGGGGTCATTGATGGTGTCTATGGTTGACCACGGTGGTCTGAGTATATTAAATCCCCCAAGGAGGCCCCAGGGTGATGTGCCATCCCTCCTCACCATCGACAGATGCCTTGACAAACTGTGTCATATCATTTCACTGCAGTGTGTTGGATTCGCCTTTTAATTTTTATGGAGTTAATTCCACCGATGTTACCATAATGGGAAAGTTGACCTGTATTTAAATATCTCATTCATGCAGCAGAGAATCACTGCCCTCTAGTTTCATTCCGCTGCTGACCAACATCTTCAGTTTACATAATAATTTTTCACAACCATTTTAACATCTGTAATGAGAGTGAGACCTATATAAACCGCCACCAGTGTCTGTTGCTTTTCAATCAAAGCTGGCTGCCTCCTATTCTTACAGACATTGCACTCTACGGTTATTTTAAGCTTTTATTTTTTATTTTTCTCTCGTGAAGATTTCAGTTTGTTTTTCAATTGCCTATTACATGTTATGGGTCACATTAAAAGTGGAAAAAGTTGTGAAATTATTTTTGTGTCTTTTTTTTTTTTTTTTTTTACATCACAAAAACCTGGCATTTAAACAAGGGTGTGTTGACTTTTTATTTTTTTGTAGACATGTGGCGAGGACTGACTCGTTAACTGAAAAACCGGTTATAATGTACTGTTTCCTCAGTATGAGAGGAACTGGGAGCTGAATGGGTTGTAATTTAGCTCACGTCAGAACATCCTTTTGGCTCCTTTTGCATCATCAGCCCATGGAGGTCTGTTCATGTGATCATATATTCGGCCACTGAGCTTGGACCTCACGGACCAGAACATCAGTTTTCCTCCGTCTGACGCTGCTGCTGTCTCCTTAGTCCATGGCAAAACGAAACTTGCAATGCGTCTTGCAGCAGCGCATTTAAAGGTGAGGAGAGGAGCTCATTTGATTGGTGAAGACCCAGTCATGCCTTCTCTCCCTCTCTTTGCTACTTGCTGGTAGGAGAGATGGAGGCGGGACAGAGGAGTAATTGTGCCTGGCTATGCCCGACTGTGCACCCTGCGCTGTGCACGAAACTTGCAAAATGCGCCTGGACACACCCCTTGGCACGGCGCAGGTGGCCTGGTGTACGAAATTAGAGCCCGACCAGGTTGGAGCTGGCCAAAACGCACCTTCAGTGTAACTTTTTGGCATGAAATTCTCACTGCCCCAAGCTGAATGTGTTGACACCTCCCCCTTTTGCTCAGCCACACCCATCTCTGCTTGCATTGGTCGACCAAATTGCCAAATTCTTTGCGCACAGTGTTGCGCTGGACGAAATTACCACTGACTGTGTGTCTTTATGTTCTTGCTTTAAGTGTACTGTAACATCTTACGCTGACTGCATTAGCTGGGACAGATGGAGACTCCCTCACTGAGTGAGTGATTCTGTCAATATGTGTCTGATCCTGTAGTGAGTGACTGACCCTGTAGTGAGTGAACTTTGAGATGAACGAATCATTTCAGTAGGTGACTCATTTCAGTTTGTTCACTTAAACAATTCATTGTTTTGAACAAATCATTCGCAAACGAACCAACACTAGTCGGTAAACATTTTCCTGAGGATATATAATGGAGGTCCTCCATTAGTTGTAATGGAGTTTTAGGGGCAAAGATATTTCTGCACATTATGTCTTGGTACCACTTAACAGAAACGCATGTCTAGCAAGGCATAATCATGACAATGATTTAATTTGTGTTTTATTGAAATGTAAAATCTTTATTGAAATGTATGGTAATGTGTGTTTTGTTCCACAGTAATATTTTTAAGTGGATTGGTTTGTAAAATAGGGCACTGTAACACACCCTTTTTCTTTGTATCACCCAAACGTGAACATTATATAGAGCTGATCTTTTCCTCACCAGGACAGTTGATGATGTGTTCTGACAAAGGCTGGTGTTGTGACGTATATATTGCCTATCACTGGAGAAATCGTGAATAAATAATTTGCGTCATCTGTCTCCCCACCTCATTGTTTGATCAGGCCACTTAGGGGCTAAGTGTGACATGAAATAATGTCTCACTCACTCCATTTAAAAGGAAAATAACATATAACATGTCATGTATGAGTGACACCATGTGATTAACTGCTTGTATCACCCAATGAGTGTCTAGTTGCAGGTGATGTATGAGACTTTTCAGTTTCAAAAACTGTCAAATCACAGAATTCAAGGTTTCAGAATGGAAGTTTGTTTTGCAACCATATGATTACATTCAGTTTTTATATGTGGACTATGCAGGCATATAGGGTATTTAAGGCCACCATAACTTTGACCTTTGGGCCAAAAATACATTTTGCTATTCTTTTTCTGTGAAAAGCAGTCTAATTGTCTCCTCCCAAAAAATAAATAAATAACAGACACTGGGACAGTTTGTCCAATCAGGCATAGGAAGGATTCTTTCTTATGCATTTAAAAAGCCTGTAAACTCAATCAACTGGCTGACTCTGTTTTCTACTAGCATTATGCTGCAGGTGCAACTTTCCATTCAAAAAGAATAATGCAGTCTTTGTTCCAGTGAAAAAGAAAAAGCCTGCATCAGGATTTTGCTTGTTCTCACCAAGCCAAGGCCACAGGATCAGTAGTGTTCTTGCTGTGCCCGCTGTCTATGTGCCCTGCTGCCCTTCTGTCCAGCCACCACCATCTGTTCTCTGGCAAAATGTTCTGCCTCCTCATGCAGGGCACACCCAGTGCGCTGACACCTCACACCACACACACACATAGAGGAGGGAGGAAGTATTTTATAGTTTGTGTTGGTGTTTGGTCATCAACACATATGGCAGTATGATAAAATTACTAAAATTAAAGTGAAAAATGTTGTTTTCATATTGTTCCGGGACTACCTGGTTACAACATAAAAAGAGGTTCAACAGAGGTCTAATTTAGCTGGAATAATGAGGCCATTTACCCCGGAATTCCACTGCATGCGTGTTGCATTGCATGACGGCTCCATCACACTGTTGCTACGTGTGCTTAAGCCGTCAACACTCACCGGCTCCATTCACTGCCCCGACAGTGTATAACATGCCCAGACAGCTAAAACCAGGAGACAGAGATTTCTCATGGTAATTCATAAACTACATATATGTACTGTAAACTCAACAAAAAAAAGGTTTCACTGACCGACCAGAGAATAAGAAGAAAACACTGGATTTGCAACAGTCTCGCTGATGTATTTAAGTGAAATACAATATGGTATCAACATGAGGGCTTTTATTCTTGACTTCCTGCCTCACTTGTGCTGAATTGAAGTGGTGTGTTCCGTCATCTGGCAAAACTATAACAGTAGCGTATTCTTTGCAGGTGCAACAGACTGACGGAGGAACTGACTGATGGAACATTGACTGAGCTGCTACACCACACAAATGGAATTGGTAGAAGATAACACATTGAGGGAAGTGGATGTGTATCACTTCCGATGCCGCAATGGAGACACTACCGACGGATATGCATTCAGGGGAATCAACACTGACCTCCCAGAATGCACCTAATCATTTAGGGCCTGTACATGAGAGAATGATTATGGACAATCTGGAAAAGTTTAGTATCACATCAGCTTTACATCAACGCAGAAACAGCATTTTTAGAGCCCTAAAATGCTCTTTTTGGAAAACGGGTCCCAGGTCTTCAGTGAATTTTTGGGTATACAACCAAAATGCATCTTTGGAAAAACACAACTCAATCTCTATCTTTATTATTTACAGTATACGTGCTTTTTTTCTGCAAGTGTACTACATTGTTCAGAGTTATTTGGGGGGTTTTGTGTTTCTTGAAACAATGCTGTCTTTGCAGAAAACCTTTTTAAGAATGAAAAAGAAAAAGGTAGTACAGGTAAAGTTCTGTTTCCGTGTGGATAAGGCCTTACACAGTAATCATTGCATACTTGCAGCCCAGTATATTAACACACAAGTAGAAAAAGAGACACAAAGAAGTATAACCCTGAAATTTTAACAATATGCACACATTCCCTTTATTTTGAATTTCACACGTTTTTTTTATTATAATTTAAACTTTATATTTGTTTTTATGAGACATTTTGGTTTAATTTTTGTGCAGTGCCAAGACAAATTGCCCATCCTTTAAACAGTCTATGCTGCAGACACAGTTTCCCACAACCAGCATGACAACAATCATGTCTAGTTCATGTTGTGATTGCCCAGGGGTCCAGACAAAGTGAAAGCTTCCGGCAACTGTTTTTTCATCAAGATATATTGATATAGTGAATTCTGAATATGGGTAATATGGGTAAAATAAATCCTTGATGGGAAATCACCTGAACTTTTTTTCATTAAAGATTTATGCAGTTGGCAGCTATAGTACACATTCCCTGGAGGATGTTTCGAGATGTGAGGGCAATCAAGTTGTCATCAATCATACACTTGGGGCACATAAAGTTCCTCAGCAGGGGATCAATAAATTATCTTACTATATTTCATCTTATGATGTGCTGCATTATTGTGTAGCACTATTTGTTTACCCTATGACACATCAGTGAACTTAATGTGCAAGATTGTTAGTAATTCACCAGTGGCATGAAACATTACATAAACATAACAGGTGCCAATCATGTACGGTTGTCAATAAAATTTTCCCTAACCACTTGGCACATGTAGCAAGCTTACATAGTAAAGTGAGAATAAACAGTGATCAGGTAGCACAGTAGGTCAATGGCTTGAACTACATGACCAGTCAGCCAGAACTGCACTTACTGTACTTCACTTGCAAGGTTGAAGGCTGTCCATGTCAGGTTACTATATAAACTAAGGCCGTCACATTTTCCACAAATTAAGTTCAAGTTAAAACCAAAAATTAATCTGAACTCCCCACTGACCACCGCAATATACACCTTGTCACCACTCCCCCAAACTCCAAAATCTTTTTTTTTTTTTTTACTTTATTAACAATTTTATAAATTGTTACATTATTAACTGCTGCTGGTGTTGAAGTATTAATGACATGCATTAGTCAGTCAGTAGAGTGGGATGAAATAAAGATTCCGCTCCAACTTTTCGTTCTTTATCTGAAATGTAATGTTACATCCAGTTGTCATTTGTCAATACAAAAGCTTCATTTCTAGTATTATTTGATAGGGCTCAAAAGATGAGTCAACAAGTGGCCGAGGATATTTGTTTTTTATCGTAATGTCATTAAGTCCACGGTAGGCAATGCAATGACAAAAAGTGCTTCAATTAATCACAGAAGCAGACGTCCAATCAAGGTGAGGGTTGTGACATCTTAACCAGGGGAGACGTAACACCATATTTGTGGTGGTTCCCAGAGATAATTAAAGGTAAGGGCTGAGTCTGATGGGTTACAGTGATTAGGGAACTGCTGTCAATGGCACAAACAGGTCACGGGGGTTCAACAGGAGTTAGGGGCAAGTCTAACTGTCTAACCAAGTCTGAGTCGATAAAATTGTCATCAGCACCTGAATCTAAGAAAACCTGCAGTGACAGAGTGGAGCCCTGGTGAGAAAGTGTGGCTGCTAATGGGGCTAGGTAACAGTCTTACTCACCTGGGTGCTCCTCTCCCCTGGTGAGCTGCCCCCGAGATGCCTGAGTGGACACTAACGTCTGATATGTCCAGTTCGTCTGCAGTATATGCACAGTCCCAGTCTCCTTTGTCCCAGTCTCCTTTGCCCTTCATTAGAGGAAAGACAAGTGGTCCCGAGCTGCATGGTTTCGGCAGCCTGGGAAGAGGTGGTAAATGGAGTGGCGACAGAAGTAGGTCCCTGGAGTGAGGTGTCTGTGGAGGAGGAAGGTGGAAGACCTCTGCATCATACCTCCAGATCTCTCACAAGGAGAGCATCTTTACTAAATTGGACCTCCGTAACACCTATCACTTTGTTCGCATACTTGAGGGGGATGAGTGGAAGACAGCTTTTAATACACCCCTGGGACACTTTGAATACCTTGTCATGCCTTGGACCAACCAACGCCCCTGCAGTTTTCCAGACCCTGATCAATGACATTCTTAGAGACATGATAAATTAATTCGTTTTTGTATATCTTTATAACATTCTTATTTTCTCTGCTAATCAAACCGACCATAACCAACAAATCCGCCTTGTCCTACAGAGACTTCTTGTAAACAGACTTTACGTTAAGGCAGAGAAATGTGATTTTAATGTGCCCTCTGTTACTTTCCTTGGTTACATCCTAGGGGGGGGGGGGCAGCTCAGACCAGACGCCAAAAAGATTGAAGCTGGGCCCAACCCGGGTTCATGCAAAGAGTTGCAACAATTTCTTAGCTTCGCAAATTTCTACCGTAGGTTTATCCGGGGATATAGTAAGGTGGCCTCTTCCTTGATCAGATGAACCTCTACCTTTCATGTGGATTCCAGAGGCAGAGTCTGCCTTCTCCACTCTCAAGCAGCTCTTCACCAGTGCTCTGGTCCTCTCACACTCAGACACTGCCCACCAATTCATCATGGAGGTGGATGCCTTGGACTGTGGCATTGGAGCAGTGCTTTCTCAGTGACCAGAAACTACACCCGTGTGCCTTCTATTTGCGCAAGTTAACACTAGCTGAAGCAAATTATGATATTGGGAATAAGGAACTGTTGGCTGTGGTGCCTGCTTTACAGGAGTGGAGACACTGGCTGGAGGGAGCTGAACACCATTTTATCATGTGGACTGACCATAAGAACTTCGCTTACCTCTGCACCACCAAGCGCTTGAACTCTCATCAGGCTTGCTGGTTGGCAGCACTTCCTGGGACATCGAGACAGCCGTTTGGGAGGCCCAGGACGCGGAACTGGAAGTCAGAATCGCCTCTTCGTTCCTTCCTCCATGTGCTCCCAGTACCTCCAGTGGGGGCACTCATCAAAGCTGGCCTGTCTTCCTGGGGTCTCAAAGACAATCATTTTTTTGCAGCAGAGGTTCTGGTGGCCCTCCATGGCTGGTGATGTTCAGGAGTTTGATGCCTGTACCATCTGCGCCAGAGGAAAATCATCTCACCGCCCACCACCTGGTCTACTCTGCCCACTTCCCATTCCCAGCCATCCTTGGTCACACATATCTATAGACTTCATCACTGGACTTTCTCCTTCCAACAGACTCACTGTTATCCTCACTGTAGTCGACCGCTTCTCTAAGAGTGTACATTTTGTTCCACTTCCCCAACTGCAGATCTCCTTATGGACCATGTGTTTCGCCTACACGGTTTACCTATTGACATTGTTTCAGACCATGGAGCCCAATTCACTACTCAAGTTGGCAGGCATTTTTTGGTTGCCACGGCAGATAATGTGCACACATGATTTGGCAGATTTTCATGCCTTCCCCTGAGGAAGTGCATCTGTCAAACTCTGGGGTAGTTTGACCTGGTGGGGACTTGACTCAGCAACCTTCAGTCTATAAGCCCAGTTCCCTTTCCACTTTGGTCATGGCTGCCTCTTATATTATATGACATAATGTATACAAATACTGACTCATTTCAAAAATGTTGATAAGACAAAAGTGAAGAAGTCCAGTGGTAGTTGTTCTTCAGGCTCAACACTGACGAAGACCCAAGTCAATTCTTGGTAGCTTCTAGGAAGTTGATTGGCTTGGGCTTCCAATTCTTGGTAGAATCTTGGTAGCGGACTGAAAGCTGATCAGCTCTGACTACCAAGATTTACATCAACTCACAGGTGGCAAGGAGTGCCAAGGACTGTGATCATTGGCTGAGGCAAATGCTGAGATATCATTGAAAGACAACACAGATGTTGTGGGTTCGAAACTTGCCGTCAAGTTTGTGTTACTAAACTCACAACCAAACTAAGGACCTTAGGCAAAGAATATTACACATATTAAGATTTTATGTACATAGTCCAATATTTGATAATATTGTCTTGTGTAAATTAAGATGTAGATCTTTTTCAAGTTGAACTATTGTAATACTTTCACTGAAAACTTTTAACAATTATGAGAGGGAGAAACAAATAATCTACCAAGAATTGAATAATACCAATGTTTAACACTTTTTGTTGTAATTAAAAACAATGATCATAAGAAGAGCAGCAAAATAACAATAAACTAAACACAAGTAAATCAAGACAGAAATAAACTTTAATATAAATATAAACAAAATGATAAACCAAAAATAAATGAAGGCACAAATAAACTGTAATATAATTACAAATAAAGTATAAAATAAATAAAGTGAGCCACAGATGAACTGCAATATAACTACAAAGTATAAAAGAAATGAAATAAGGCACAAATAAACTTCTATATAACTACAAATAAAGTTTAACAAATAAATTAAGGCACAAATACACTCAAAAAGGCATCAGTCTTACATGGTTTGTACAATATATTGCAATTATTTACATTAATTTTCTTCATTTTATGAATCTGAGGGTTTTCCTTTTGCTGACTTTTTCCCCCCATAACCTCTCTTTTCTAATTAGCCCTCCATTTGCTGAATGACTGGATCTCAGACTCTTCACAGTACCAGTAACCAAAATACTGACTATGTAGTGGTGGCTTTCCAAAGACAGCGATGGAGGTGAATCCAGTGCAGTTGCACTCCTTCAGGGAAATTCAGAGTGTCTTCAGAGAAGATAATCCTTAGTACTTCAGAGAAGTCCTTGTATGTCATACAAGGAGGGAAATACTATTAGTCAGCAGTGAGCCCTAACAGCCCTAACAGATTTATATTCTCTGTTCCTTTTTGCTGTCAAGACATCAGCTCATGGGGAAGCTAACACAATTAAGTCTTAGGATGGTATTTAAGCTAGATTAAGTTGTTTTTCATTTACAAAAAAATTCAAGAGCCTGTATTTGCTAAATACACGTCTCCACACCTGGTGGCACAATCTTCATTGTGGCTCTGAATCGCCCCTCTTTTAAACTTTTCTTGTGGCGTGGTGGATAAATACTTTTTCTCTTGTCATAGTCTGCCAGTCCATTCCACATACTATTTTTCTGGACACACGCCTCTCCTGTCAAGACAAGACTGTGGTTTCTGAGGCCAACAAAATAGTCTACCAGGTTCTGCACAGCTCCATACCCCTTAATATTGTCCAACAGAATCAGAACAGAACAAAAGTGAATGACTATTTCAGAAGTTCATTTTC
This sequence comes from Brachirus orientalis, assembly GCA_016785285.1. Classification (NCBI taxonomy): domain Eukaryota; kingdom Metazoa; phylum Chordata; class Actinopteri; order Pleuronectiformes; family Soleidae; genus Brachirus; species Brachirus orientalis. The sequence goes on from JAFBJR010000147.1 coordinate 5,315,356, forward strand.
TAGTTGCAATGAAAAAAAATAATCCTGTGAGAACAGAGCCACAATAACACAGATTCTTATATCATGTAAAATGGACTCTTCAGAAGTACCAGTTTCTGATTTAACTGGTCCACTGGGCCTGCATGGAAAAAAATGCAATATTATTTTTAGTTAAAATGTGTCTTTACGTAAATAAATATACATTAAGAGTTATGTGTGGGTTAGTAATGAAATAATGACATTAGTAAAACTCAAGGCTCTGTGTTCCAGGAGTAAGAAAGTTGCTGGTTGTTACTTGGAAAATGATGAAGGGACCACAGTCACTGATGACAGGGAGTTAGATATGAGTATTGGAAGAGGGACTACAGACAGTGATTGTAAGGAGGCAGCTGTTATTGTAGCAGGGGCCACAAACTAAGTTTGCAGGGAGCTAGTTGTTTGAGGCACCACAGACGCTGCCGACATCTATGTTTGTGAGGAGACAGTACATGGGCATTCTGTGAACTCCTGAAACTCCTCACAGTCAGCAAAACCTTCATCCACCTCAGCCTTCATGTCACTGGTCTCTTGACTCTGCAATGGCTGCTTTGTAGTAGAACTTTTCCCATTTGCTGGTACAAGTATTCTACTCCAGTTAGTTCATCTTTAAAATATAAAGACATAAAAAAACTCTTAAACAATATACTGGGACACTGCAGAATAATTCAGTAGCAAAGTGGCAGTTACAAATGTGAATGAAATGGTCACTGAATATGATAGTTGTGTACCAGTGTACTTTCTTGGTCCAACATGAGGGAAGACCTTCTGGCTGAGAATTTCTTCGGAAAGAACGTTAGCAGCATGATGCAGAGAATGACTGTACGAATGAGGCTGCTGCTCATCACTTGAGGTTGCTGCCACAGCCCGGTCCTCGTTCCACCTTGCCTGGAAAAAGGAATCACTTACCAGTGTACCTGTAAAGTAAATTTAAAAATGTAAAGAGACAGAAACTGTTTCTGTCTCTTTACATTTTTACATACATACATCTTTTACTACAAAAATTTCAATATCATAATTATTAATCTTAACAACCAAATCATGTGTTAATATTTCAATTATGCAATTCAGTAACTATTTGGCTGAGGAAAAAAGATTTACCTGGGATGATGTGGATCAGGTGCAGGTGAAACAACTCCAGTGATGTGGTTGGCAGGTGGTGCCCATCCTTCACTGACGTTCCTGTCTGCATGTAGAGCTGCACACCTTGATGAACTTGGATGCAGGTCACATGCTTCTGCTGGTACTTCCAGATCTCAGACGTGTGCGCAGAGTTGATCAATAGGATGCCCAAAGTGTCAGCCAGCATCTCCATCAAAGGACTGGATCAGGGTCTTAATCAGAGCCTGGGTCTTGCTGGTCCCGTGGTGGTCCTCCTGCAATGCAGAACTAACATTTTGACTAATACACCATGGCACATCAGCCTCAGAAGGTTGTTTGTGCCCCGCTTGTAGCTCTCCATGCTTTGCCTCCTTAAGGGCCTTCAGGTCGTCCTGGTCTCACATGAAAATACAGTAACTGAGACGACTCATGAAGGTGAAATACAGCTGGTGGGAGTCGTGCAACCCACAGCAATCCTCGCATGAAGTGCCACATGTCTAAATGGGTAGTCATGCTCTTCCACTCAAACATCCTTCTCAGGAAGGTGTTGCCACAGCAGTCTCAGTCAACATACAGCACTTCAGGAGGAGCCACCCCAGCCACTGTATATCGCTGGATTAGCCCAAGACCAAAATCTTCACTGGCTGTGAGGACTGACTGAGTCCAGTTTCAAAGCCCATCCAAATTGTGAGGTGATGCTGGTCTTAATCTCCTCTGACCATTGCAGGACATCCTAAACATAAACCTGCATCAGCCAGCAGTGCTTGGAAACAGCAAGTATGGCAGGTGCAGGCTTGAATGTCACATACAGGATCAGACCTGTTGTGACAGCTCTGGCAATTCCCTTGCAGTCTGTAAGGTACTGAACTGTCTTCTGCAACCATACCTCAGCATGCTGCTCCTGCAGCTTGTGTTGGATCTGACTGCTGCTGTTGTCCAAACCCTCCAGATGCATCAACTAACCACTTACATGTCACATGCAAGTTTTGATGCAAGGATGTAAGGGAACTGCACCAGTGGCTGATGTCGAGCTTGGAGATTATCTTGTGGCTCCAGCTAATGAACCTCCACTTGTATCCTGGACAGGCCTCATGCTTTGGCTTCCCTCAAGTATTAACATGACACCGGACTAACTGAGAACCACCTTTCTCTTAGAAAAAGATTTTGAGTGGCTTTTGTCAACACATTTAAGACAGAAAATGCACCATAAATTACATTTATGGTTAGGCCAAAATTTGATTCTTTCCTGAAAATATACACGCCGATTAATTTAATGAGATGCAAACTTTGTATTTGAAGCTACTTTTACAATATTTACTCATTTACCCCTTGCACTGCAACCCTTCTTTTTTTTTTTTTTTCAAATTCATTGTTAAATCAAAAGGTAAATGAGGTGTCTCCTGCTGCCTGTAACTTTCCAGTCACTAACGCAGGCAAGAAGGCTGGAGGAGTTTTAACAGTTTTATTAAAATATTGAACAGTGAGAGTCCAGGCTGTGGAGACAGCGTGCTGCTCTAGACGAGGATGGGGACAGTGAAGGCAATGACGGTGATGGTGATACAGATCAGCAAAGGCATTGAATATTTCCCAGAAGTGGTAATGGCAGCGACGAAGAAAACAGTGCAGGTAACAAACCACTCTCCAAAAGGTAGGGATGGGAACTTGAACACAGGGAAAAAAACAGTTGTTAGGCAAAGTCAGTGTCAAAGGATTACTTAGTAGCAGAACACAAGGTAGCCACAACATTACCACACGGAACTGGTTACAAACTGGTTGCAAGATGCTGCAATCCAGCAGCATTTGAAGGCAAGTCACTGATGAGATGATTAGAGGCAGCTGTGCTCCCAGCGCAGATGAGGTGATTGCAGAGACAGGCAGGAGACATGGGTGAATCATGACATACACCTACTACTGTTTCTCTTCCCCCTACTTTATGTCACAGGACAGTATGCAGAAAAAAAATCAGCTTTTTTCCTAGGAAGACCAAAGTTGTTTTCGACAAGGGATCTTGAGGATACCTCTGTCAGGAGCCAACAGATGCAGCCAGGCACCTCAAAGAAACAGAATCAGAATCAGGTTTATTGCCAAGTAATTTGCATTACAAGGAATTTGTCTTGATTTGACGGTGCCTACATAAATATAAACATGAACACACAAGCAGACCTAAACATATAGCATTAAAAACTTAAAAACTATATAAAGAAGAAAAATTATATACATAAAAATAAAAGTCAATGTATTTACATGACCAGTGCAGGTGGTAGTGTGCAAGTTAAAGTGTCCAGTGAAGGGGGGTGTGCTTTGAAGTGTACAAGTTACAAGTTAGAGCCTTAAGCTGAATTCCAAAGCCTGATGGCAGAGGGGAAGAAACTGTTGTTGTGGCGGGAGGTTTTGGTCCTGATAGACCGCAGCCTCCGGCCAGAGGGGAGTGGTTCAAACAGATTGTGTCCAGGGTGGGAGGGGTCAGCAGCTATCTTCCTTGCTCTCCTCAGGGTTCTGGAGGAGTAGAGTTCTGGAAAAGAAGGGAGGTTGCAGCCAATCTCCTTTTCTGCAAAATGTATGATACGCTGCAGTCTGCACCTGTCCTTGGCAGAGGCAGCAGCATACCAGACGGTGATGGAGGAGGTGAGGATGGACTCGATGATGGCAGTGTAGAAGTGAACCAGCATTGTCTGTGGTAGACTGAACTTCTTCAGCTGCCTCAGGAGGTACATTCTCTGCTGAGCCTTCTTGATGAGGGAGCTGATGCTCGGCTCCCACCTGAGGTCCTGGGAGATGATGGTGCCCAGGAAGTGGAAGGACTCCACAGTGTCCACTGGGGAGTCACACAGGATGATGGGGGAGGGTGGGGCTGTGCTCTTTCTGAAGCCCATAATCATCTCCATTGTTTTGGAAGCATTGAGTTCCAGGTTGTTCTCCCTGCACCAAGTCACCAAGTACATGGAGAAGAGCAGGGGAGAAAGAGCAGGGGAGAAAGAACACAGCCTTGCGGGGAGCAGGTGCTGATTGTCCTGGAGTCCGAGATGTGGCTTCCCAGCCTCACATGCTGCTTCCTGTCCGTCAGGAAGTCTGTGATCCACCTGCAGGTGGAGACGGGCATGTTGAGCCATGAAAGCTTGTCCTGCAGACGAGCCGGGACCGTGTTAAATGCAGAGCTGAAGTCCACAAACTGGATCCTGACATAGGATCCTGCAGAGTCCAGGTGCTGGAGGATGAAGTGGGTGGCCAAGTTTACAGCATTGTCTACAGACCTGTTGGCTCTGTAGGCAAACTGCAGGGGGTCCAGGAGTGAGTCCGTGATGGATTTGAGGTGGGACTTGGCTTGTAGTTGGTGATCGGCCTGAGCCCCCTCCTGACAGAGGCAGAGTCATTAGAGGAGAACTGATGTTGGAGTTTCTTGGAGTACAGTTGTTTAGCGTCCCTCACCGCCCTGCTGAACCTGTACTTGGCCTCCTTGTACTCTGCTCTGTTGCCATTTTTGAAAGCCTTTTCCTTGTCAAACATCAACTGTGGCAGTCTGGGTGTGAACCAGGGCTTGTCATTGTTATAAGTCACCCTGGTGACTGTTGGTACACAGCAGTCCTCACAGAAGTTGATGCATGAGGTTACAGTTTCTGTGTACTCATCCAGACCGGTGGAAGCAGTCCTGAAGACATCCCAGTCAGTACAGTCCAGACATGCCTTTAAGTCTTCTGCAGCTTCACGGCTCCACTTCTTGGATGTCCTCACCACAGGTTTAGAGAGTTTTAGTTTCTGTCTGTAGGTGAACAGAAATCAGGTGGACCATGGACCATGTTGTGGTCAGAGTGTCCCAGTGCAGTGCGGGTGATGGCATGGTAGGCATTACTGACTGTTGTGTAACAGTGATCCAGAGTGTTCCCCTCCCTGGTTGCACATTGTATAAACTGTCTGTATTTGGGCAATTCATGACTGGGGTTACCTTTGTTTAAGTCCCCGAGGACAATAACTAAAGAGTCCGGGTTGGTCCGCTCCGCTTCGGTGAGTGCGTGCTGTGTGTCCTGCACGTTGGCCTCCGGTGGAATGTAAACACCGACCAGAATGAAGGAAGCAAACTCACGTGGAGAGTAGAATGGTTTGCAGTTAATAATAAAAGTTTCCAGGAGGGGAGAACAGTGCCATTGTATCACTGTTACGTCATTTCTCCAGCCGCTGTTAATGTAGAAACAAATACCTCCACCCTTTGTTTTGCAAGAGAGCCGTGTGTCACGGTCCGCTCGGTGAAGCTGGAATCCATCCAGCTGTAGCGTGGAGTCCGGGATGTTCCCACACAGCCATGACTCGGTGAAGCACAAAACAGAGGATGAATTAAAGGGCGAATACATCCTGCAATTTGCAAAATATAAGGGGAAATCCTTTAGGTGGCTTTTGGAGACTGATGTAGGCTACACACTGTACCTCATCAAGCACAGAGAAAGAGAAGAGGCTGCAGAAGTAACCATGACAGAGGGGCACAAGAAGGACAGCTTGCGGTCCTTTATAAGTTATGCCCATAGCTTAGATGAGATCCAGTCTCTTCTCTGCTATTCAAACAAGCCTTCAGCTCAAGCAACCTTAGAGGACGACCAGCAAGTTGGCTTTGGGTCTCGTGCAAAGAGCACCTGGTGGGAGGTGTGGGACAGCAAGGCTGATGGCTACGCAGCCTTCATCATGAAAACTCAATGCTTTTCAGGGACTCAAATGTACAGACTGCAGCAGTATCTGAGAAAGATGGAGTCTGCTTCTGTCACCTCTCCACCAGTTCCTGCTTCAAGTGCACCTGATGATACCATTAGTAGGTTTTTCTTCAGTATACACTGAATGTGTTTTTTTCTAGCTGTATTTTTTTTTACATTAAAACATTTTTATTTCAAAATAAGAATATAAAAGAATGTGGAAATCCCAATACTTTATTTGTTTCTATGTGTGTCACAGTGATGGATGACGATAAAGAGCTGGAGAAAGCAATGCAGAGCATATCGCCCACCAAAGAACTGATGGAGTGTTGTAAGTTAATTATGATTTTCTATCTACAGAACATACTCATTTGTAATTAAATACTACACTAAAAATCATTTTTTTCTCTTACCAGCTGCTGCTCCGTCAACATCATTTGCTGTACCAAGACGAGCCACTTAAACAGGTTTTGTTAAAGTTCACACATGTTGTATTGAGGCACCATGAATTGCGCGTCAAAACAGAACCATGAATTCAACCGTTCTGTGTGTGTGTTTTCAGTCTTCTGGCCATGTTCCACTAAAACTGTGTTTGCATGCTGATATTCCTACTAACAAATAAGGTTCATGAACTGATTTCCTCAACATTGAGGGTACGTACCTCTATTTCTCTTCATGTATGGTTATTGAGAATTTAAAAAAAATCATATTGCTTCCCTCCCACATCTATCCACACATACAAATGTGTGAATGTGTGTAGAAATAATTAAGTCTATTACATACAGAACAAGCACTCTTGCCTTTGCAGCAAGAGGTCCCGGGTTCACAACCCGGTTGGAACAAGGGGCCTTCTGCAAGGAGTTTGCATGTTCTCCCTGTGGTGCGTGGGTTCTCACCGGGTACTCCGGCTTCCTTCCACAGTCCAAAAACATGCAGATTTGGGGACTAGGTTAATTGGACACTCTAAAATTGCCCGAAGGTATGAATGTGAGAGTGAATGATTGTCTGTCTCTATGTGGCCCTGTGATGGACTGGCGACCTGTCCAGGGTGTACCCTGCCTCTCACCCTATGTTAGCTGGAGATAGGCACCAGCGCCCCCCGCGACCCCTAGTGGATAAAGCGGTAGAAAATTAGTGAGTGACATACAGAACATACATACAATTACACTCAAATACAGTGACTCTGTTCAGATTTATATCAGTACCATTTGAATTTAAATGCCTTAGCAGGTGAAGAAAAATTTTAGAAATGTGTGCTTTTTAGCAAGAATAAATGTTTTTTTTTTTTACTGACATAATAATGTCTGTTTCAGTACCATCTGCTTCCCTGTCCAGACCACCTGCTGGCACCCACAGTCCAATCCAATTCAATCCAACTTTATTTATAAAGCACTTTAAAAACAGCAACAGCTGAGGCAAAGTGCTGTACATTAGAGAAGAATAAGATAAACTACTGAAACATACTAAAAGATAGACAAAACAGTAAAACACTGTTGATTCTACATATGTACACACATATACAGTACATCTGTGCAGAAGATGAAATGGGCTATATACACATACATATGCACAAACATGCATGTGAAACATACATACCTACATACACACTGCATACATACACATAATATATATACTCACACATACACTCTCTCTCTCTCTCTCTCTCTCTCTCTCTCTCTCTCTCTCTCTCTCTCACTCACACACACCTGTGTATACACAAAACAAACATAAAACCAATAAAAACGTAAAATCAATGCCTCATACTGGGTTGAAAGTGATGCTTTTTAAAAACAGACAGGCCCATCTGGCATATCTGAACAGCATACAGAATGTCTGGGATGCTGAGGCTGGGGTTTATGGGCAGAAGACCCTCAGTCACCTCATGAGGAAGGATGAAACACCGCAGTCTTTTGGAGCCTATGATGACGCAGATGGGTGGTGTGGAGTCTCTGTTTCTGCTTACTACCTGACTGAC
>JAFBJR010000148.1:0-14334 GCA_016785285.1 Brachirus orientalis
TTCGGAGTTTCGTGCTCGTCTGTCGTACGACAACAACCGGGCCAATCGCGTGTGTGTCGACTGTTACGTGACACTGGTGGGCGTGTTTCCCTCGCCCGCCGCACTGAGCAGCAGCACGCACAGGAGGCGCTCGATCCTGGAGGTTAGTGTGACATCATAGTGACATTACAGTGACATCATAGTGACATCACAGTGACATCACAGTGACATCACAGTGACATCACAGTGACGCTGCAGTGACATCAATGATGCTGCAGTGACATCAATGATGCCGCAATGACATCACAGTGACGCTGCAGTGACATCACAGTGACATCAGTGATGCTGCAGTGACATCAGTGATGCTGCAGTGACATCACAGCGACATCACAGCGACATCACAGTGACATCACAGCGACATCACAGTGACATCACAGTGACATCACAGCGACATCGCAGCGACATCGCAGTGACGCCGCAGTGACATCACAGTGACATCACAGCGACATCACAGCGACATCACAGCGACATCGCAGCGACATCACAGTGACATCACAGCGACATCGCAGCGACATCGCAGTGACATCACAGTGACATCAGTGATGCTGCAGTGACATCAGTGATGCTGCAGTGACATCACAGTGACATCACAGCGACATCACAGTGACATCACAGTGACATCGCAGCGACATCGCAGTGACGCCGCAGTGACGCCGCAGTGACATCACAGTGACATCAGTGATGCTGCAGTGACATCACAGTGATGCTGCAGTGACATCAGTGATGCTGCAGTGACATCACAGCAACATCACAGTGACATCAGTGATGCTGCAGTTACATCAGTGATGCTGCAGTGACATCAGTGATACCACAGTGACATCACAGTGACGCCGCAGTGACATCAGTGATGCTGCAGTGACATCAGTGATGCTGCAGTGACATCACAGCGACATCACAGTGACATCACAGTGACATCACAGCGACATCACAGCGACATCGCAGTGACATCACAGTGACATCACAGCGACATCACAGTGACATCACAGTGACATCACAGCGACATCACAGCGACATCACAGTGACATCACAGTGACATCGCAGCGACATCGCAGTGACGCCGCAGTGACGCCGCAGTGACATCACAGTGACATCAGTGATGCTGCAGTGACATCACAGCAACATCACAGTGACGCCGCAGTTACATCAGTGATGCCATAGTGACATCACAGTGACATCAGTGATGCTGCAGTGACATCAGTGATGCCATAGTGACATCACAGCGACATCACAGTGACGCCGCAGTGACATCACAGTGACATCAGTGACGCCGCAGTTACATCAGTGATGCCATAGTGACATCACAGCGACATCACAGTGACGCCGCAGTGACATCACAGTGACATCAGTGATGCTGCAGTGACATCACAGCAACATCAGTGATGCTGCAGTGACATCAGTGATGCTGCAGTGACATCACAGCAACATCACAGTGACATCAGTGATGCTGCAGTGACATCACAGCAACATCACAGTGACGCCGCAGTTACATCAGTGATGCCATAGTGACATCACAGCGACATCACAGTGACATCATAGTAATGCTGCAGTGACATCACAGTGACGCCGCAGTGACATCACAGCAACATCACAGTGACATCAGTGATGCTGCAGTGACATCAGTGATGCTGCAGTGACATCACAGCAACATCACAGTGACATCAGTGATGCTGCAGTGACATCACAGTGACATCAGTGATGCTGCAGTGACATCACAGCGACATCACAGTGACGCCGCAGTGACATCAGTGATGCTGCAGTGACATCAGTGATGCTGCAGTGACATCACAGTGACATCAGTGATGCCGCAGTGACATCACAGTGACGCCGCAGTGACATCACAGTGACATCAGTGATGCTGCAGTGACATCAGTGATGCTGCAGTGACATCAGTGATGCTGCAGTGACATCACAGCAACATCACAGTGACATCAGTGATGCTGCAGTGACATCAGTGCAACATCACAGTGACATCAGTGATGCTGCAGTGACATCAGTGATACCACAGTGACATCACAGTGACGCCGCAGTGACATCAGTGATGCTGCAGTGACATCACAGCGACATCACAGCGACATCACAGTGACATCACAGCGACATCACAGTGACATCACAGCGACATCACAGCGACATCACAGTGACATCAGTGATGCTGCAGTGACATCACAGCAACATCACAGTGACATCAGTGATGCTGCAGTGACATCAGTGATGCTGCAGTGACATCACAGCGACTGACATCAGTGATACCACAGTGACATCACAGTGACGCCGCAGTGACATCAGTGATGCTGCAGTGACATCAGTGATGCTGCAGTGACATCACAGTGTCATCACAGTGACATCACAGCGACATCACAGCGACATCACAGCGACATCGCAGCGACATCGCAGTGACGCCGCAGTGACATCACAGTGACATCAGTGATGCTGCAGTGACATCAGTGATGCTGCAGTGACATCACAGCAACATCAGTGACATCAGTGATACCACAGTGACATCACAGTGACGCCGCAGTGACATCAGTGATGCTGCAGTGACATCACAGCGACATCACAGTGACGCCGCAGTGACATCACAGTGACATCAGTGATGCTGCAGTGACATCAGTGATACCGCAGTGACATCACAGTGAGGCCGCAGTGACATCAGTGATGCTGCAGTGACATCAGTGATGCTGCAGTGACATCAGTGATACCACAGCGACATCACAGTGACGCCGCAGTGACATCAGTGATGCCATAGTGACATCACAGTGACATCAGTGATGCTGCAGTGACATCAGTGATACCACAGCGACATCACAGTGACGCCGCAGTGACATCAGTGATGCTGCAGTGACATCAGTGATGCTGCAGTGACATCACAGCGACATCACAGCGACATCACAGCGACATCACAGTGACATCACAGCGACATCGCAGTGACGCCGCAGCGACATCACAGCGACATCGCAGCGACATCGCAGCGACATCGCAGTGACATCACAGTGACATCAGTGATGCTGCAGTGACATCAGTGACGCCGCAGTGACATTACAGTGACGCCGCAGTGACATCAGTGATGCCGCAGTGACATTACAGTGATGCCGCAGTGACATCAATGATGCCGCAGCGACATCACAGTGACGCCGCAGTGACATCAGTGATGCTGCAGTGACATCAGTGATACCACAGCGACATCACAGTGACGCCGCAGTGACATCAGTGATGCCATAGTGACATCACAGCGACATCACAGCGACATCACAGTGACATCACAGCGACATCACAGCGACATCGCAGTGACGCCGCAGTGACATCACAGCAACATCAGTGATGCTGCAGTGACATCACAGTGACGCCGCAGTGACATCAGTGATGCTGCAGTGACATCAGTGATGCTGCAGTGACATCACAGCGACATCACAGTGACATCACAGCGACATCACAGCGACATCACAGCGACATCGCAGTGACATCACAGCGACATCACAGTGACATCACAGCGACATCACAGCGACATCGCAGCGACATCGCAGTGACGCCGCAGTGACGCCGCAGTGACGCCGCAGTGACATCACAGTGACATCAGTGATGCTGCAGTGACATCAGTGATGCTGCAGTGACATCAGTGATGCTGCAGTGACATCAGTGATGCTGCAGTGACATCACAGCGACATCACAGTGACGCCGCAGTGACATCACAGTGACATCAGTGATGCTGCAGTGACATCAGTGACGCCGCAGTGACATTACAGTGACGCCGCAGTGACATCAGTGATGCCACAGTGACATTACAGTGACGCCGCAGTGACATCAATGATGCCGCAGCGACATCACAGTGACGCCGCAGTGACATCAGTGATGCCGCAGTGATGCTGCAGTGACATCAGTGATGCCGCAGCGACATTACAGTGACGCCGCAGTGACATCAGTGATGCCGCAGCGACATTACAGCGACGTCATAGTGACATCATAGTAATGCTGCAGTGACATCACAGTGACGCCGCAGTGACATCAGTGATGCTGCAGTGACATCAGTGATGCTGCAGTGACATCACAGCAACATCACAGTGACATCAGTGATGCTGCAGCGACATCACAGTGACGCCGCAGTGACATCAGTGATGCCATAGTGACATCACAGCGACATCACAGCGACATCATAGTAATGCTGCAGTGACATCACAGTGACGCCGCAGTGACATCAGTGATGCCATAGTGACATCACAGCGACATCACAGCGACATCAGTGATGCTGCAGTGACATCAGTGATGCTGCAGTGACATCACAGCAACATCACAGTGACATCAGTGATGCTGCAGTGACATCAGTGATGCTGCAGTGACATCAGTGATGCCGCAGTGACATCACAGTGACGCCGCAGTGACATCAGTGACGCCGCAGTGACATTACAGTGACGCCGCAGTGACATCAGTGATGCCGCAGTGACATTACAGTGACGCCGCAGTGACATCAGTGATGCCGCAGCGACATTACAGCGACGTCATAGTGACATCAGTGATACCACAGCGACATCACAGTGACGCCGCAGTGACATCAGTGATGCCATAGTGACATCACAGCGACATCACAGCGACATCATAGTAATGCTGCAGTGACATCACAGTGACGCCACAGTGACATCACAGTGACATCAGTGATGCTGCAGTGACATCAGTGATACCACAGTGACATCACAGTGAGGCCGCAGTGACATCAGTGATGCCGCAGTGACGTCACTGTGACGCCGCAGTGACATCAGTGATGCCGCAGCGACATTACAGCGACGTCATAGTGACATCAGTGATACCGCAGTGACATCACAGTGAGGCCGCAGTGACATCAGTGATGCCGCAGTGACATCACAGTGAGGCCGCAGTGACATCAGTGATGCCGCAGTGACATCACAGTGAGGCCGCAGTGACATCAGTGACGCCGCAGTGACATCACAGTGACGCCGCAGTGACATCAGTGATGCCGCAGTGACATCACAGTGACGCCGCAGTGACATCAGTGACGCCGCAGTGACATTACAGCGACGTCATAGTGACATCACGTACAGAAAAAGGACAATGTCTCTCTCGCTCTGTTGTTGCCATAGAAACAGGCCTCGCTGGCAGCAGAGAACAGCGTCATGTGTAGTTTTCTTCACCACATGGAGAAGGGAGGGGGGCGGGGCTGGCAGAGGGCGTGGTTTGTCATCCCTGAGAACGAGCCGCTGGTGCTCTACATCTACGGAGCGCCGCAGGTAGGTGGCGATGACACATTACCCATGATGCCCTCTGATAAAGCAATGATCCATGTTTGTCTCCATGTTTGTCTCCAGGATGTGAAGGCGCAGCGCAGCGTTCCTCTGATCGGCTTCGACGTCTCACTCCCCGAGTCATGTGACCGTCTGGAGAGACGCCACACCTTCAAGATCTCCCAGAGTCACCTGACCCTATACTTCAGTGCTGATGGGGAGGAGCTACAGCGGCGCTGGATGGACGTCCTGTCCAGGGCTGGGAGGGGGGAGGAGCCTCAGGTCCAACGGCCAATTGTGGAATGTCTAGAGGAGGAGGGGGAGGAGCTTGCAGAGATTGAAAACACTTGATTTTATTGGACAAGAAAGAATGACAATGAAGAAGGCGGGGCCTGATGAAACATACACATTGAACCTGTGTATATTTAAAGTTGCATGACTCCGCCCACTGTTGACACAACATGGCCTCTCTTTCTCTCTCTCACCTTGCTTCACCATATCTGACCTGTGTCAGGTGACCTGGGCGGAGCCTCACTCTCTACAAACACCCTACTACACACGATTTTCAGCTGCCGTTGCCATGGAGACGCCGTCTGCCACAGAATCTATTCCACGACTAGAAAATGTGACGTAGTTGCACATCTCTCACTGTGATTGGTCGTTTGTAGTGATGACATCATCAACCAGCTGTCTGTCAGCAGCTGATCTCTACTGAACCACGCCCATGTTTACGCCTCCCTGTGGCCAGTCACAGTACTGCAGCTGTTTGTCCCAGTGGTGGAGCAGGGTACTGCAACACAACACAAACAGTCACAAGTCTTATTATTATTTATCACATAGAAAATATAAAGTTTAACCCATACAGATTTTATACATTCAGATTTTAATCAGTAACATTATATAATATATACATTTATATATAACAGGAATTAATGGTGAGTTCCAGTTACAGTCGGAAAGTCGGACCAACCTCACAACCCCCGACACAGGATTACAAAATGGCAAAATGTCTTATCGTTTCACAGTAAATCATAAACATAGAACTGTTTCTTTTTTATGTGGAAATGTGGCTACGCTGTTTACATGAGCAAAATACTGTTTAGATTGTTGTTACCGACTGTTAATGCTAACAGTGGCTAACACGACTCTCAGTCCCAACTTACCATGTAAATGGAACACACCATAATAAACAGCTCTATCAATTAAATACAAACTAAAAGACAATGTCCTCTAGTTTTACTCATGGACACAAAACATACACATTTACTATATATACACATATATACGTACATATATATAAATAAATAAATGCTAAAAACATAAATGAACAGATGAAAAAGAGATTAAACAGTTAATGCAGGAAAGAAACAATAATTATACGCATATGTATGCGTACATATGCATACAGTATGTATACAGTGTCTCTGCTCTGTCAAAGACATAAACATGGACACCATGAACATCCCAGTCTTTACAGTCACGCAGGACAATGACTGTGTTTGTGCTGAAAACATTCTGAGTCTGTGGTGATGTGATGTCATTATGGAGGTGTGATGTCATCGCAGAGGTGTGATGTCACCACAGAGCCGTGTGACACCAGTGGACATGGTGTCCCTCCTGAAGAAAACTCCACACAGATTTTGGTGTGAACTGTAGAAACTCCTCCTCCTCCTCCTCAGTGATGTCACAGCTGCAGAACTACACTTCCCAGCATCCTCTTCTCTGAGGAGTGACACTGCAGCTTCTCATCGCTGCCCTGAAGAACCTCCTGGATGACAAAACTTCATTTAAATCAAATGAAACAACATATTTGTTTCACGGTCAGTTTATTTATAAGAGTCAAATTCAAATGATTTAATATCACGTTTCCCTGGTAAAGTTTCCAAATCTGAAATTTAAAAGGTTTATATGTAAAACATGTTGAACATGAAAATGTCCTGCTTCAGTTTTTATTGTCAAGTTGATGAAGAAAATAATGATTGATATTTAAGAATC
This sequence comes from Brachirus orientalis, assembly GCA_016785285.1. NCBI lineage: Eukaryota > Metazoa > Chordata > Actinopteri > Pleuronectiformes > Soleidae > Brachirus > Brachirus orientalis. The sequence goes on from JAFBJR010000148.1 coordinate 7,260, forward strand.
ACTGATGATAAAAATAATAATAACTGAGACGTGAGAGGAACCATGACCTCTGACCTCCTCAGGTCATGCACTTGCTGACGTTCAGTTGAAGAAGAGACTCGTTGGTTTTGACGATGACGTTGTTGTTGTTTATGAATCTTGTTGTTGATATTTCTGTGTTTATGAATCTGCCTTGTGTTTGTTTGCTTGGTACAAGAAGAAAACAAAGAGTCAAGACTTTTGTAAATATTAATTTATTCTCCTGTGGCCCCACCCCCCAGTCATGTGACTGTGCAGAGTGGTCAAAGGATAGCGTTGGTTGTTCCTCCCACAGCCAGAGCCCAGCGGGCGGCCATGTTGGCTCCACAAGCTGAAGGTTACATTCTCTTTCACATTGTGTTTGTTTTGCATTAGCCTAGCGTAGCATCAAGACCGAAGCAGGAGTGAACTGAGCGTTAACTTAGCTTAAACCAGCTACATCATACACATTAAATGAGAGAAAACACCTCATGCTAATGATGCTAACCTGGGTTAGCTGGTAAGCGTGTACCAACTTGACGTGTGTAGTCCATAATGGTTTCACTGTGATAAGACTGCACCAGAGTAAGGCTAACAGTTTAGCTTCTTATCCAGTCTTTGTGCTGAGCTAGGCTGAAAAGTGGATTTGTCACAGTGATGAACTGTGTGGTGCTCAGTGTGTGTGTGTGTGTTTGTGTGTGTGGTCTGGTTGTTACAGCGTGTTTTAAGCATGTTTTTAGCGTGTCCAGCAGACTCCTCCCACTGAAATAGCATTGTCAAGTGAAAAATGTTTGAACTGATGAGTTGGTGTTTCTGTTCATCCCTGTTCTTGTTTGTTACAGACATTTAAAAACGGTTCTGGTTCTGGTTCTGATCGATGCAGCTTCAGTGACATAACAGTGAAGATAGCATTGTGGCTAACAGTCAGTTTTAAATGCTGCTGAACAGACTTAAATGTTTTATTACAGCCAGTTCAAACCGGCTTGGACCGGTCTCATCTGACCAGCTCGTGTCAGACCTGACTTGACATCAGTCGGTGGTTTTGTATTTATTTGTGTGTGTGTTTTGTTTTGTTTTTTTTAACTTCCTGTTTATGCTGATTATAACAAGGGCGTTTTCCTTCATCACATCATTATGCTCTTCATTAATGGCTGCTGTTACATGGGTCACTGAGGTCAGGGGTCACAGGTCAACATTTCAAATTTGACATGTGTTGTCATGATGTGTTGTTGTGCTGTTACCATGGCGACATCAAGAGTTTGAAACAGACCAAACGCTGTTTTTACCACAGCTGTCAAAGAACCAATCAGAGGAGGACGAGGCCATGATGTCATGAGGTCATGTGACTGACCATGCTGACCTCGCCCCAAAGTCTCAGTCCTTAGAGTCTCGTTATCATGACGTCCTGCAGGTGTAACAGCAGCATGTCTCTGCTCCCTCTGCTACTGTGTTGTTATTGATTATTGATTGACTGATTGATTGCAGGTTATTGGTTAGTGGCCGGCCACTGCCTTCCATCCTGTCTGTTTTCCCATCATGCCTTTCTGTAAGAAAATGTTTATGAGGATATAAATAAAATGAAAACACAAAACTTACTCTAAATACTGTCGTTACTACAGTTGTGCAAATACAAGTCAGATTTAAATTTCTATGACTGTAACTCATGAAGACACAGCGCCATCATGTGACTAAGGACACACTATCATTACAGTAATAAAGATTTTGACAAAAATCAACAAAAAGTGTATCTGTGACGTCATCCCGCTGATGTAATGCTGTAAATTGAAGCTAATCTCTCCCCCTTTCTTCTTCTTCTCTCTGGTTGGTCGACTGTACTGTCACGCTTCATCAGCTGGGCTGACGTCACCACACGCCCCCCCCCCCCCCCCCCACCCCCGCCCCCGGGACCACTTCCCGTAACCACAGATCAAAACAAACAAAATGTCTGACTTTCTCTCTGAGCCTGAAGGCAACAGCAGCAGCTGATTGGCGGTTAGAGAATCAGGCGCGTTCCTATTGGTCAGTGTGTGTGTGTGTGTGTGTGTGTGAGAGACATCTGGAACTCCCCCTGTTTCTCCTCCTGTCCTGGTCCTGGTACTGGTCCTGGTCCTGGTCTTCCCGTGTCTCATTCCGCTCCACTCCGTCAAACGTCTCTTATCTGTGCGGAAATGTCAGCCTATAGCCCGGAGCAGCTCCGAACCGGAGAGCCGGACCGAACCGCAGCCGAACCGGAGCAGCACGGAGAGGCAGGGATCCTGGAGCCGCAGACCGTGTTCGTCATCTTAGACTCGGCTGAAACTCTCAATCTGGTCCGGTGAGTCCGGACGTCCTGTGTACAGGTTCAGGACGTTGTTTTTCACCAAAGCCCGTTTAAAAAATTAGTGATTTTAGCGCCGCCGTGTTTTAGCGGCAAAAAGACACATGTTTGTGACGGAGTGATGACATCCTTAAGAAGAGTTGGTCCTTCTGGTGGGTTCGGCTCAGACTTGACACACCACACTGGCTCTTTTAATGATATATTCACCAACATCCCCTGCCATGGCAGCTGACAACATCACAAACAGGAATATCACTTCATAAGGTTTAAATTCTTAACCGAACCAATGTTTACAAGGCGTTTGACCCATGTCGAATAGAAACGGGCTTTATGAAGAGAAATAAAAAATAAGATTTCCTTAATAATGTAATTAAATTAGAGATGGGTGCTTTGATTTTTTAATAGAGGAAAAGTTGAATGAGGTTTGGTTACATTGACAGTGACCGCGATACATGTGCCGGTTACACAGCAGAGGTGCTGAGACTGATGATGATGATGATGATGATGATGAAGATAAAAAAGAGTCTTTGCCTTTGTCATGATAAAAAAAAAAACCCTTGCTAAAGTAATTCTGAATGAAAATTACGTCAGATAAAATTTTACCTATCAGGAAGAAGAACCGAAAGTTACCATTTCGTCTTTAGATAAAACTAAATCACTTTTATTTTTGTATCAGCTGATGTTTGTGAGAGACTATTGTATGTTAAATTACAGAAAATATGAATGGAGTTTGGTTTGAGCTCCTCAGATGGCAGACAGTCTGTCTGGGGTTGTTTTTGTTACTGTCTAACCTCTGACCTCTGATCCTGTTTTCCTCCTGTGATGAGTCATCCAAGGTCTCTCTCTCACACAGACAGACAGACAGACAGACAGGTACTTTCCCAAGGGAAGCACAGAGACAGGCTCAGACTAGATGTCCTTAGTTGTTCCTGAAACACACACAGTAAAGTAAAAACAAGCAGGAGAAAAACTGTTCACTGTTTGTTTTTCAACTGGTGACTGAAGGAGGAGGTGATGAAGACTGATGTGAACTGATGACCTTTCACCTCTGTTTTACAAACTTTACATGGAAAACACTTTTTTAATGAATGTTTAATTGTGAACTGTATGAAGAGTCTCTTCCCTCCTCCGGTTGAACAATGTGGTGGGACATTAAAGGTGGCAGATTATTTTCTGGAGTATTTGTTACTGAATTACTTAAAATCCTCTTCACACATCGACTGTAACCAGTTACTTAATGCATTGTCACAGAAATGAAATGAGTGCGTCACCTGTGGAGCGAACAGGACTGTAAAAAACACCGTCCATCTGCCGTCCACACACAAACCTACACCTTTGGTTAGAGGGAAGTCTGAGGAAAGGGGCTGGGACTTAAATTTTCCAGCATCTCCCACTCTACCTTTAACTCTGGACACTTTCTACCTTTAATGATCTTTTATCATGTTGAAAAATGTCCATTTGTCCATCGCATATTAAACTGTGGAAAGGACAAGGACAGTCAAACTGCTGACTGTGCAGGGGGCGGGGCCTGGAGCAGTGAGTGGGTCAGCAGGAAGTGAGTCAGCAGAAACACACGCACACACACACACACACACACACACAGGACTCTGCATTGACTTCCATTCATTTAAACAAACTAATCAAAACCTTATCACTAACATTAACCATAACCACAATTCAAATCAGTCCTAAACTTAACCAGTTCCACAGAAATGAGGTTCTGCCTCACAAGGACCAGGTTTTGGTCTCCATGAGGAATACTGGTCCTGACAAGGTCAGTGTTTATGACAGAAAACACACACACACACTGGTTTCCATGACTTCAGAGGACATCCCATTGACTTCCATTCATTTCCTGCAGACTTACTCTAACCTTAACCATAATTACTAGTGTCCTAACCCTGACCCTGACCCTGACCTTAACCTTAACCTAACCCTAACCTCAGCCTAACTTTAAAACATGTCTTCACCTTAAAATGGAGTCATTTACGTTATGGGGACTTGATTTTTTTTTTTCCCCATAAGGAAGACAAGTCCCCATAATGTGAGTGTGGAGACACATGTAGGTCCCCACAACATGAGGAAGACCAGCTACACACACACACACACACAGAATCATGTGACAAGGTGGATCACATGACCGGTCACTTACGCTGTGCAGGTGTAAACAGGAACAGCTCAGACTGTAATAACGTCCTCCTCCTGCAGAGGGCGTCGTTTCTCTTCTTTATGTGAATGTGCTGCCTTTTCGAGGCGTCTGATTGGTTCTCTGTGATTCAGGGTGGAGTCTGGGATTGTCGCTGACATCGACGTCGACAGTTTGCTGCCGTCAGGCTGTGACACCTTCTACCAGATTAAGAGTCAGCCAATCAGCATCAGGTAACACACACAAATACAAAAACTTTATTTATACAGTTTGACACTGTTTCTGTGTGATGTCATCATCATCTCTCTCTCTCTCTCCTCAGTGCGTCAGCTGCAAATTCCTGTTCTTCCTCATCATCATCATCATCCTCACTGCCCTCAGTGATGTCATCCAGGTAACACACACACACACACACACACACACACACTATCTAATTTAAATATAGTTGAGGAATGCATATTATCTTTAATCCAGGTTTAAACCAGATTTATAACAGCTTTAATCCAGATCAGCATCATCTGTAACCCTGTCTCACTCCAGATTTAATCCTGTTTCACACCAGTTTTAGTTTACTTACAATTCTGTGTTAAACTAGATGATGATAAACAACACCTCCTCTCCTCTCCTCTCCCCTCTCTCCTCTCCTCTCCTCTCCTCCTCTCCTCTCCTCCCCTCTCTCCTCTCCTCTCCTCTCCTCCTCTCCTCTCCTCTCCTCTCCTCTCCTCTCCTCTCCTCCTCTCCTCTCCTCTCCTCTCCTCTCCTCTCCTCTCCTCTCCTCTCCTCTCCTCTCCTCTCTGCAGGGTGTTGTTGCGTCAGGACCTCATGCGTCAGCAGGCTCTGGAGGAGGAGCAGAAGGAGGTGCAGCAGCAGCAGCAGCTCCGCTCAGCAGACTCCTCCTCCTCCTCCTCCTCCTCATTGCCCATCTCAGTGTGCGTGTCCTCCTCCTGCAGACCTCCAGCTCAGGTTCCTGTGGAGGTGCTGAAGGTGGGAGGAGCTTTAAACATCTGCCAATGTAAACTTTGCTCTTCTGAACATCTAACATTTCCCATAATGCACCTGTGCCTCAGGTGCAGACTCACCTGGAGAACCCGACCAGGTATCACATCGAGCAGGCGCAGAGGCAGCAGGTGCGTCAGTATCTCTCAACCAATCAGATACCAGCTGCTCCCCCATCAAGCCACTCCCCTCAGCTGAGCTCCACCCCCACACTGAAACCAGTGGACAGTAAACAGGAAGTGAGAAACTCAAATACATAAACACTGTTCCCATGACGATCTGAAGTCGTTGAATTCCTCAGGTCTAAAGATGGCTGACCTTTCCTGTCGTCTGATTGGTTCATTCAGATGGAAGAGACCGTCATTGATGACATCATCAGTTTGGAATCGAGCTTCAACGACGAATTTCTGACGCTGATGGATTCTGGACTTCAGATCGCGAATACGGTACGACGATCTGGTTTCAAACCACATTTAATTAAGTGTGAATCTGGATTAAATCTGTGTGAACCTGGACTCAATGTGAAGTGAATCTGGATTATGTCTGGTGTGAATGTGTATTAAATCTGGTGTAAATCTGGAGTAGACCTGAATTGAATGTTTTAAAAATGGTGTGAATCTGGATTACATTTGGTCTGAATCTGGATTACATTTGGTCTGAATGTGGATTAAAGATAGTGTGAATCTGGATTACATTTGGTCTGAATGTGGATTAAAGATGGTGTGAATCTGGATTACATTTGGTCTGAATGTGGATTAAAGATGGAATAAACTGGTGTGAATGTGTGAACCTTTTATTAAATACGTTGTGAAACTGGATTAATTTGTATATTTTTAGTTCAAACTAAAGATGGAATTGTTTAAACTGAATCAGATCAGAGAATCAGCAGCTGTGTGTGTGTGTGTTCTTGTACTTGCTGCAGAGTGAGGACATTTTGTCTGGTCCTCACTTCTTTAAAGGGCTTTTTCAGGGTTAAGACCTGGTTTTAGGGTCAGGGTTAGGCATCTAGTTGTGATGGTTAAGGTTAGGGTAAGGGGCTGGAGAATGTATGATGTCTATGAGGGTCCTCACTATGATAGAAGCACCAACATGTGTGCGTGTGTGTGTGTGCGTGTGTGTGTGTGTGTGTGTGTGCGTGCGTGTAGCTGATACTGACGCTCACTGGGAGGGATTTTCTGTTTCTTAAAGAGACGTTTCCTCATTTTTTAACAGTCAAACACAGAAAGAGGAAGAGAAGCTTCTCAGCCCGACTCTGTCACTGTGTGTGTGTGAATGAGTGTGTGAGTGTGTTAGTGTATCAATGTGTGTGTTTGTGTTTGTTTGTGTGAAATCATAAAAAGATGAGGATTTTAGTTTTACTTCCAGATCATGAGAAGAGGAGGATTAAATCTGAGGTAAACTCAATTTGTTTTATTGTTTTAACATGTTTGTGTGTTTGTGTTTGTGTTTGTGTTTGTGTGACCTGACCACTAGTCCTCATACAGACTGCTCCAAGTTTTGGTTCTGGTTAGACTGAAATGAATGGATGTCACTGCAGTGTGTGTGTGTGTGTGTAGCTGGTCTTGCTCATGTTGTGGGGACCTAAATGTGTCTCCACACTCACATTATGGGGACTTGTC
>JAFBJR010000148.1:16898-37755 GCA_016785285.1 Brachirus orientalis
GTGTTTGTTTACACCTGTGACGTGTTTGTTTACACCTGTGACGTGTTTGTTTACACCTGTGACGTGTTTGTTTACACCTGTGACGTGTTTGTTTACACCTGTGACGTGTTTGTTTACACCTGTGACGTGTTTGTTTACACCTGTGACGTGTTTGTTTACACCTGTGACGTGTTTGTTTACACATGTGCTGTGTTTGTTTACACCTGTGACGTGTTTGTTTACACATGTGCTGTGTTTGTTTACACCTGTGACGTGTTTGTTTACACATGTGCTGTGTTTGTTTACACCTGTGACGTGTTTGTTTACACATGTGCTGTGTTTGTTTACACCTGTGACGTGTTTGTTTACACATGTGCTGTGTTTGTTTACACCTGTGACGTGTTTGTTTACACCTGCAACGCGTTTGTTTACATCTGTGACGTGTTTGTTTACACCTGTGACGTGTTTGTTTACACCTGCGACGCGTTTGTTTACACCTGCGACACATTTGTTTACACCTGTGACGTGTTTGTTTACACCTGCGACGCGTTTGTTTACACCTGTGACGTGTTTGTTTACACCTGTGACACGTTTGTTTACACCTGCGACGCGTTTGTTTACACCTGTGACACGTTGGTTTACACCTGCGACACATTTGTTTACACCTGCGACACATTTGTTTACACCTGTGACACGTTTGTTTACACCTGTGACGTGTTTGTTTACACATGTGACGTGTTTGTTTACACATGTGATGTGTTGGTTTACACATGTGACGTGTTTGTTTACACATGTGATGTGTTTGTTTACACCTGTGACGTGTTTGTTTACACATGTGATGTATTGGTTTACACATGTGACGTGTTTGTTTACACATGTGATGTGTTTGTTTACACATGTGATGTGTTTGTTTACACCTGTGACGTGTTTGTTTACACATGTTCTTATAGATGTGGAGACCAAAGCTCTGATCAAAGAGAGACAGAAGAAGGACAATCATAACCTCAGTGAGTTCTGTGTGTGTGTGTGTGTTTCTTCTTCTTCTGTGGTTGGAACACACCTGCAGCTGAGGCTCCGCCCCCTCATCGTATTGTTTGTGTTTCAGTTGAGAGGAGGAGGAGATTCAACATCAATGACCGAATCAAAGAGCTTGGAGCTCTGGTGCCCAAATCTACAGAGATGTCAGTGACCACACACACACACACACACACACACACACACACACACACACACACACACACACATGTTTGTGCTTCTATCATAGTGAGGACCCTCATAGACATAATGTGTTCTGTAGCCCCTTACCATAACCCTGAAAAAGCCCTTTAAAGAAGTGAGGACCAGACAAAATGTCCTCACTCTGTCAAAATGTCCTCACTCTGTCAAAATGTCCTCACTCTGTCACTGTGCAGCAAGTACACTCACTCTCACACTCTGCACCAGCTGTAGTATTTATACTGACTTCAGTGTTAGATATTAGATAGTGAAGATGATATTTATATTTCACTGAACCAATTAGACACTGAGGGGGACATTTCCACGGTAACAACTAATCACACTGTGTCTATAACAGAATAAATCAGGCTGAACATTATGGGGAGGGGCTTAGCTGAACCCACCTGCTTAGGTCTGTATGTTAAGGAGGTGTGGCCTGTGATGTGATTGGTTGCTCAGGGAGACGCGGTGGAACAAAGGAACCATCCTGAAGGCGTCGGTGGATTACATCAGAAAACTGCAGAAGGATCAGCAGCGAGTCCGAGACATGGAGGAGCGTCAGCGGAGGCTGGAGAGCGCCAACCGCTCACTCATGCTCCGCCTCCAGGTGAGGAGGATGGGGAGGAGCCAGGGGAGGAGCCAGGGAGGGGTGTAACGCTGTCATGTGACTCTCAGCTGATGTTGGTTTGTGTTTCAGGAGCTGGAGCGTCAGGCTCATGTCCACGGCCTCTCCTCCTGCTCCTCTTCTTCCTCTCCTCCCCCCGCCTCTTCCTCTTCCTCCTCCTCCTCCGCTCTGGTCTCCCCCTCCCTGCCTCACCCCTTCTCCTCCGCCTCCTCCTCTCTGGTCACTCCCTCTCTGGATCTGGACGTGCTGAGCTTCGCGGAGCTGGACGAACCTCAGGCATCGGCTTCCGTCTTCTCGCCGGACCTGATGTGCGGCGTGTCGGAGCTGACGCCGCTGCACGGACTGAACCACCTGCTGATGGAGGAGGGGGGAGGCGGAGGGAGCTGTGACCCGCTGCTGTCCTGTGGAGCGTCCAAGAGCAGCAGCAGGAGGAGCAGCTTTAGCATGGATGAGGACGTCTGATGATGTCATCACTCACACAGAGAGGCGATTGGCCAGAGCCGGAGGCAGGACTAAGACCAACTCAGATCCTTTTTTTTAATAGTAATATTTTTAAATGAATTTTCATCTTGACTCGAACAAAAGTGGGTTTTCAGTAATGTTAGCGTTAGCATTAGCAGCTGTTTATTTACAAACATGATCTGCTGAGGTTCGGCATGCTAACAGCTAGCCCACATCTGCTGTGTTACTGTGCGTAGTTGCTCATGCTAACGTTAGCGCCATGTGGCTGATCCCAGCCCCGCCCCTATCTGTGACATCACAGCTGGAAAAAAACTGAAGTTACCATGACAACCACACGTTCTGCTGTCACTATTTTCTGTTGGAGGTGAAACTGTAACTGAGACATCTTCATCATCTCCTTCATCATCCTCATCAGTCCAACCCGAGACTCTGTCACTGCAGGGTTGTTTTTGTCCAATCAGAGCAGAGAAGCTTCTCACTCAGACACCTCCGTTCACCTGCTGATGATGTAACAGTAAATATCAGTAACAGTGTGACATCATCACGGTGTGACATCATCACGGTGTGACATCATCACAGCAGCGAATGTCACTGTGAAGGAAGGAAACCTTAAACCGACGACTTTCTCTATGAGGTTCTGAATGAAGCTCTGGATGACATCATCCTCAGTGATGAGTGATGTCATCATCTGATGTCATCATTTTCAGGGAGTGATGTCACACTGAGACTCATTGTTAGACTGATCTCTGAGAACAACCACTGTGATACATCATTGGAGTGTCTTGTTACCATAGCAACATAAGAAGGGATTCATGTCTTTAATGTACATGTTAGTGTTTTTTATATATCAAACTTTTATAGAGAAATAAAATCAGTGAAGATCTGACTCTGTGTCTCTTTCACAGAACAATAGCATAGTGTTACGGTGTATAAAGTTAACAAATCAGGTCAGAGGTCAAAGGTCAGGAGTAGTCCATTGATATCGCATGATGTTTGAGTCAGCTTCTCACATGAACACCAGGGGGCAGTTTCTCCAGCTACAATCTATCACTGTCTGTGGTCGTGTTTAACCTCTGACCTCCTCACGGGCTCCGCCTCTCATGTTTGAACGACCATGAAGAGTGAGTGTCTTTTGATGTTGGTTGTTCCGTAGGTCAGAGGTCAAGTGGCATTGTCATTTCAGTGATTTCCTATTTCCTGTTTGGATGTTCTGGCACATTTGCCTCCACCAACACATACTTCCTGCCCCTGCTAGAGCAACTTCCTGTCCCACCCAGCCCCACCCCCACCTCAGCTGTCAGTCACAGACAAACAGTGGACACGACTGGACATTCAAAGCAGAACACAGTCCAAGCTGTCACTCCACACCAAAGTCCATAGAGAAAATCAACGATTTTAGCTCACAGGGACACAGGAGTTGTTGATCCACTGCTGCCTCCATCACTAACTTCAAATGTCTTATTTTGTCACTTCAGTGTTTGAAATCCTTTGTTCAGATTGACCTCAGTGACACAAAGTGACCACACGAGGCAGCAGTAGACCAGCAGCTCCTGTGTCCCTGTGAGCTAAAATCACTGATTTTCTCTATGGACTTTGGTGTGGGAGAGTGAGTGGTTTACAAACTTCACTTTCCTGTTGGAAAAGTCTGTCTGACAGTGAGATAAAGACGTGAACATGTTCTGAAGATGTTATAGACTTAAACTGATGTAGATGTTTAACCCTGAACTGTGAGTGTGAAGCTAAAACCCAGTAAACATCGGTTTCGCAGAGGAAGAACAACTGTTAGCAACAGGGGACAGTTAGCAACTGTTAGTATAACTCAACTTAAGCTCCGCCTACAATCCTGTTTACAGCAGCAGGGACATGATGATAATTGGATAAATTAACATCCACAGTGAGACGATCAGATACACAATGACATCATCTGTGACATCATCCTGACGCTCCACTCTGATTGGCCGCTTCATGAGGGGAAGCAGATGGAGCAACATTCCAAACAGATCTCCAGACAGTCGGACGATCCGCAGCAGTCCTCCAGTATCCCACAATCCAACACGGCCTGACACGCCTCCTCCGTACAAGCCGCCTCCCCCACCGCCTCCACGCAGCAGCTGCAGCAGCTGCAGCAGCCAACCGCAGCGTCACAACAGCAGACTCCGCCCACTCCACACGCAAGACACTCCCCCACAGCCGAGCACATGGACAGCAGCTCACAGAACAGACAGGCCAGGAGACAGTGGACGCAGCAGTCTGCAGAGACAGAGACAGAAATAAAGACAGGGACAGTGGACACAACAGTCTGCAGAGACAGAGACAGAAATAAAGACAGGGACAGTGGACACAACAGTCTGCAGAGACAGGGACAGAAATAAAGACAGGGACAGTGGACACAACAGTCTGCAGAGACAGGGACAGGGACAGTGGACGCAACAGTCTGCAGAGACAGAGACAGAAATAAAGACAGGGACAGTGGACGCAACAGTCTGCAGAGACAGGGACAGGGACAGTGGACGCAACAGTCTGCAGAGACAGAGACAGGGACAGTGGACACAACAGTCTGCAGAGACAGGGACAGGGACAGTGGACACAACAGTCTGCAGAGACAGAGACAGGGACAGTGGACACAACAGTCTGCAGAGACAGGGACAGGGACAGTGGACACAACAGTCTACAGAGACAGAGACAGAAATAAAGACAGGGACAGTGGACACAACAGTCTGCAGAGACAGGGACAGGGACAGGGACAGGGACAGGGACAGCCTAAATCTCAGTCTCTGCTCTGGGTGTTTTTCTCTGTGTTTCTTCTTCTTCTGTGAACCTGCATTTTTCTATTATATCTGGGTCAAAGGTCAGGGGCGTCTGGACCAGTCTGGGTCCATGTCCCGTAAACACTCTGACTGTTTCTCTGGACTGTTGGCGGTGGGCGTGGTCATCTCTCTCTCTCTCTCTCTCTCTCTCTCTGTCTGTCCAGCAGAGATAAGCTGAACTGGATGTTGCAGATAAACGGATGAGTCTGCCCCGCCCACAGAGTAACATGTGACCACACCTGTGACCACAGGGGGCGCTGCTGCAGCGTGGACCTCAACAACAACCTTCTGTAAATAACAACGCATCACATGACATCACAGACTGAATTTGATTGGCTCACCGTCTCCAGCAACTTCTTTGATGTGAGCAGCGTCAGTCTTTAAGGAGGCGGGGCCTCTAGAGGAGGAAAGACGCTTCTGATTGGTGCTCTGATGATGATGATGATGATGATGATGATGACAACCACAGCTGTCTTTATTATAGGAGGACAACCGAGGAAGGGGCGGAGCACAAACGGGGGTGGGAGCCTCTGATGATCCGGCCTCATCTGAGGGACACAGAGATGACATCAAACGATGACATCACACCCCCAAAATTTGGAGGCGGAGTCCAGGTGTCTCGCTCTCACCTGTGTGTTTGTGCTGTGTGGCAGCAGGGGGCGACAGTAACAGTGGAGCAATGTCATTGGTGGGGGAGGAGCCTGTTACGGAGTCATCACTGAGGTCAACTTCCTCAGACCTATCAGAGAGAGGGGGCGGGGCCTCCACTGCAGAAATGTGAACGTGACATCATACCTTTATTTCAGTGACCTCTGACCTCTGAAGTGTCATGTCATAATGACATCACCTGATCTCACCTGTATTCTGATGTGGCAGCATCCCATTGGCTGTCGGCTGGGTCAAGACGCACTTTGATTGGTTTGGGTTCTTCTCAGCTCCGCCCCCAGTGATGTCACAGCAGTGTGATGATGTCATTTCCATCATAATGGTGCAACAAAACCAGCTGCAGTGTGACAACAATTAACACAAAATCTGTCATTTGTTCTTTAAATATTCAAATGAAAATCAAAAATCAAACAAATTTATTATTTTATTTCATTATTTGAACTAGTTGTCTTCCATATTTTTTATTCCATGCTCAAATGAAATTAAAGAAAATTAAATAAATAGGATTTGACCAAACCTGATTTAATGTATTTATTTAATTTCTCCTGAGACAAAGGTTGTTTAGTCACGTCTTCTTCAGGTGTTTGAGTAAATCCACAGTAACTCCAGATCGTTTCCCTTGAACAAGATGAAACTGTCCATGATTGAATGTTAAACACTTGTTAGACCAGCAAATCTACAGAAGCCTAGAAGTGCCACAGACAGTTACAACGTTTCTCACCTGTCACACTTTAAGCTTAAGAGCCAGAGTCAGATTATGTGTTCATCCATGTTAATCCATGTTAATCCATGTTAATCATGCATGAATTAGAGAAATGAAAGATCAGGTTCCACATCAGGTTCTTCTAAATCTTTTTGTTTGATTTGAGCACAAAATACAAAACCCTTATTTTACTTTTTTCTTTCTGATTGAGGTCATAAAACAAACAATGAAATGGTTCTCAGTTGAACATTGAAAAAAACTAATCATACATGGACTTTACAACGGTGTAACAACAATGTAATAACAGTATATCATTTACTCTGCTCTACTGCAGTAATACATCAATAAATCAATACACTGATTAGAAACTGAGTCATTACATCACCTTCATGTGCAAGAAAATCATTTTTCTGATAATTTATTGTATTTACTTTGAAAATGCACAAAAACAACTTGATGACAATTACAGCTCAATAATACGACTAATAATCATAATGAAAATAATGAAATTAAATGAAAATTAATATAAATGTAGATGATAAAGAGATAAAATGTCAAAGAAGAAAAGTTTCTACCTGATTCTTTTTCTTTTCTTTTCGTTCTTCTCTCTTTGTGAAACTGTCTCCTCACATCAAACTCATCACAGTTTTGTCAGAGGTGTGTGTGTGTGTGTGTGTGTGTGTGTGTGTGTTAGTGTGTGGCTTCCTCCTCCTCTTCCTTTGACACACACACACTCACGCACACACACACTGACACACACTCACGCACATACACACACACATTAATAATAATATATTGACTGAAGTAATTTATTTTCACTGCTTCATATATAAGTCAATATCTAATATTTGATCAATAACCTTTAAAGGAAAACATTTGAAGATGATGTGTTTACAGTGATAACTGTATCTGAGACGTCACAGTGACGTCAGAGGGTCTGCAGGAGGTGTGTGTGTGTGTGTGTGATAAAGAGAGCGCTGCCCTCTGCTGGACAGACTTTGATCTGCAGGTGGTTCCGTGTCAGAGCAGCAGGGGGCGCTGCAGCTGCCGCTCTGTTTTTCCCGCTCAGAAGAAGAAGAGGAGGAAGAGGAGACAAAGAGATGAAGAACATCTGAAGAGAAAATGACTGCGATTCTTCATCATGGTGAGTCTGACTAAACACTGGACCCGGACCCGGACCCGGACCCGGACCCGGACCCGGGCCTCAGCCTGGCTCTACGTCCGCGTCCAGGTCCAGGTCTCAGTGCTGCGGGTCTCGGTAAGGGTTAGGTCGCTGCTGAAGCGGATCAGTCTGATCCAGACTGTTATACAGAGACCGATCTGCAGTTTTCATTTCTTCACGAGCAGAACAAGGACCGTCCTCAGATCCGTATCTGACCCAGACCTGGTTTGTTTGTTTGTTGTTTCAGTCTGAGGAGGCGACAGGAGCAGAGCGAGGTCCTCAGGAGGAGGAGGAGGAGGAGGAGGGAGAGGGAGGAGAAGATGAAGGTGAAGCAGGAGGAGGAGGAGGAGGAGGAGGACGGGTTGCCATGGGAACCCCCAACGCTCCTGTTTATTGTGTCTGCAGGAAACCAGACATCAACTGTTTCATGATGTAAACAAAGATTGTCTAAATCACAACAACTACAAAAGATTGTCACAACAACAAACATCAACACGTGTGTGTGTGTGTGCGTGTGTGCGCGCGTGTGCGTGTGTTCAGAGGCTGTGACAGTTGTACTGAGTGGTTTCATGGAGACTGTGTTGGAGTTTCAGAAAAAGCAGCTAAAGCCATCAGAGTGTGGTACTGTCCGTCCTGTAGAGGTCAGTGTGACACAAACCTCCTCCTCTTATCTCTGTGTCTTATCTGAGTGTTAGCCTTTATCTGAGTGTTAGCCTTTAGCTGTGTCTTATCTGAGTGTTAGCCTTTAGCTGTGTCTTATCTGAGTGTTAGATAGTTTGTATGTAGTTTAGGGCGGCCAACGTTAGCAACTGGTTGGGATGGATGACCAGCATCGCTTTTTACCAACTTTGCTAATATTAGCCAGCAACAACAATGTTAGCAACAGTTGCTAACATTAGAGATGTTAGCCAGCAGTAGCAAAACTGCTAGTGTTAGCAACCCTTTAGCTGTGTCTTATCTGCATGTTAGCCATTAGCTGTGTTAGCTGTGCCATATCTGTTAAACATTAGCTTCGTTGTGTTTGCAGACAAAGACCCCTCCCTGGAAATCAAATTCCGTCCAAAGAAAAACAAGGAGAAGATGGAGAAAGAGGCGGGGCCAGAGAGCGATGACAAACCTGATGGAGAAAGTAGCCCCACCCCTCAATCCAAGATTGACAAGAGGCGCGTGTCACAGGTAATGTAGCAACTGGTCTGACGATGTGTTCCTGCTGACAGATCGAGTCCAGGGTTCAGGGTTCAGGTCATGTGACTCGCTTCCTGTTTCAGATCAAACGCTCGGCGCGGATGTGTGGCGAGTGTGACGCGTGCCTCAGGACAGAAGACTGCGCTCAGTGCGACTTCTGCAAAGACATGAAGAAGTTCGGAGGTCCCAACAAAATCCGACAGAAGTGTCGTCTCCGTCAGTGCGAGGTCCGAGCCCGGGTGAGTTCTGAGTCATCACAGGAGGAGGGGGCGGAGCCAAGTGGTCCGTTTGGTTTAGTTTCATGAAAAACACCCTGGACAGTTGGAGGGAGTCCACTCCATTCCAGACTCTGGTCTGGTTCCAGGTTTTCTCTCTGATTGGCTGACGTAATGATGACATCATTTCGTCTCTGAGCAGAAGATGCTTCGCGTCAAAGATGAGGAAATGGGTCGGAGCGGCAGCAGGGGGCGGGGCCCACCGAGGAGAGGGGTGGGGCATCTTACAGAGGAGGAAGAAGAGGAAGAAGAGGAGGAGGAGGCGGGGTTTAGTGAGAGCGAGCTGGAGCTGTACGAGCAATACAGAGCAGCAGGATACGTCGACCTGGTCAGTGTGTGAGTGTGTGTGTGAGACAGGAAGTGTGAAGAGTCACTTCCTCTCTGTGACACGTGTCCCTCTTCACAGGTGTGGCAGAGCGAGGACGAGGACACTCAGTCGGACTCTGTGAGGAAGAAGGCGGTGAAGGTGAAGCACGTGAAGCGTCGAGAGAAGAAGCCCGAGAAGAAGGTGAGAACGTCATCATGATGACGTCACTGATGATGTCACTGATGACGTCACTGATGATGTCACTGAAGACACCTGTCCCGTCCCGTAGAAGTCCGTGTCTGTCCCTAAAGAGGAGGCGAAGCCGCGGCGTCACAAAGTGAAGCAGCGTCACAGGGAGCGTGTGCGACACAGCGAGCGGGCTGGAGAGGGCGGGGTCAAAGAGGTGGGCGGAGCCACAAAGCAGTGTCTGGGTCCTGGATGTGTTGAACTGGCGAGGACAAACTCGAAATACTGTTCTGACGACTGTGGCATGAAGCTTGCTGCCAAGTGAGTTGCTGTTGGACAGAGACGGTGAAGACAAAGATGTCCTACTGTCCCACCCTCACTCCTGTCTGCCCCTGTCTGTCCCTGTCTGTCCCTGTCTGTCCCTGTCTGTCAGTCGTATCTATGAGATTCTTCCCCAGCGGATCCAGCAGTGGCAGCAGAGTCCCTGTGTGGCTGAGGAAATGGGGCGGAGACAGTTGGAGCGAATCAGGAGGGAGCAGCAGGCGGCAAGACTCCGCCTCACACAGATGGAGAAACGTTTCCATGAGCTCGAAGGAATCATCGCTAACGCTAAACTGCAGCAGGTCCAACAGCACGAGGAGGTACGAGGACAAATGTGACGCAAACATCTAACTGGACCGTTCACAAATCACACAGATAAGCAGTAGGTCTGTCTCTGTCTGTGTCTGCACCTGTCTGTCTCTGTCTGTCCCTCCTGTCTGTGTCTGCACCTGTCTATCTCTGTCTCTGTCTGTCCCTCCTGTCTGTGTCTGCACCTGTCTGTGTCTGCACCTGTCTGTCTCTCTCTGTCCCTCCTGTCTGTGTCTACACCTGTCTGTGTCTGCACCTGTCTGTCTCTGTCTGTCCCTCCTGTCTGTGTCTGCACCTGTCTGTCTCTCTCTGTCCCTCCTGTCTGTGTCTGCACCTGTCTGTCTCTGTCTGTCCCTCCTGTCTGTGTCTGCACCTGTCTATCTCTGTCTCTGTCTGTCCCTCCTGTCTGCACCTGTCTCTGTCTGTCCCTCCTGTCTGTGTCTGTGTCTGCACCTGTCTGTGTCTGTCCCTCCTGTCTGTCTCTCTGCAGGTGGCTGAAGGTGATGGTGACGACACAGACTTTCAGATCTTCTGTGTGTCCTGCAGTCACCCTGTCAACCCCAAGGTGGCGCTGAGACACATGGAGAGATGCTACGCTAAAGTCAGTGCTAAAGTCCGATCTGGATTCTTTCGATAATGTCTTTATAAAAAAGTGATCTGATCAGACCTGTCTGTCTCTGTCTGTCCATCTGTCCCACAGTATGAGAGTCAAACATCATTTGGGTCCATGTACCCAACACGTATTGAGGGGTAAGTTGACTGACTCACACGTGACTCACACGTGACTCACACGTGTCCCTCACGTGTCCCTCACGTGTCCCTCACGTGTCCCTCATGTGTCCCTCACGTACGTGTCCCTCATGTGTCCCTCAGAGCCACCAGGTTGTTCTGCGATGTCTACAACCCTCACAGTAAGACGTACTGTAAACGGCTGCAGGTTTTATGTCCCGAACACTCCAGAGACCCAAAGGTTTGTCTCCGCCCACATGATATGATGTCACAACACTAAACCGCAAACACTAATATTAGCACTAATGCTAATCAGAGTGAAGTTAAGACAAGTCAGTGACTCTGATTAAAAAAGTGAACGACTTCAAAAAAGTTTAATCTGCTCAGTAAACATTTGCTAGCTGTTAAGCTCCTGGATTAGCTCTGTTAATCTCATATAATTCAAGATTCCATTTGTTAACACTGCATAGCAGACATGATGGCTAATGTAACTAATGCAGCTAACTTGTCAACATTAGCCAGCTAGCTAAAACGTCTTATAAGTTAAAACAAACTGGTGCTAATGTTCAGTCTAATTAGCATTTTAGCTAGTTATGTTGCTAACAGCTTTAACACTGACTTAGCATTTTTCTTCATGTCAGGAAATGGACATGATAAATGCCATGTTTAGCAATATGCTAATACTGCACAAACTCAATGCTACAGGCAACTTGGATGCTAATGTTGGTTTTATTAGACTCTGGTGATGTAGCAAGCTAACAGGCAGCTAACAAATGTATAAAAATGGTGAAGATGAGACTTTTTCCTCAGACTTTTTCTCGAAGAATAACTTTCACGACGTTCACGATCAGCACTGCTGCTGTTTATACATTCACTTTATCATATCCCATATTTGTGTTTGGAGTTTATACCATTACATGTTTATGTAATTGGAATTTGTAGATGTTTTATATTCCACACCAAGAACCACTCAAGAAAATACTGAGCTCTGAAGTAGAAACGTTAAAATACAGTGGTGTAAGCAAAGTCACAGGAGGCAGATTTATTCATCCTGCTCCTCTTCCTCACATAGACTTCACACACTGGTCTAATCTGTTTTTTATTCTTGTCTATACTTTAGGACAGTATGTTTCTATGTTCTATTACTGATGTGTATTTCTGCTCTAACATGACAAATATCTATCACAGTTAACATAACCAAGTAACTAACAACAATGATCACGTGATGAAAGTGTGATGATGTGAGCGTCCGTGTCGTCGTCAGGTCCCAGCTGACGAGGTGTGCGGTTGTCCTCTGGTGAAGGACGTGTTTGAGCCGACAGGAGAGTTCTGTCGCGTCTCCAAGAGGAAGTGTAACAAACATTACTGTTGGGAGAAACTGCGACGGGCCGAAGTGGACCTGGAGAGAGTCCGCGTGGTAACGACACACACGTCTCTTTATTGACCTCGGTGATGCCGATGACGTCGTCACGGCCACGACTGACCACAGGACGTCTCTGTCTCTGTCTCTGTCTCTGTCTCTGTCTCTGTCTCTGTCTCTGTCCTTCAGTGGTACAAACTGGACGAGCTGTTCGAGCAGGAGCGGAACCTGAGGACGGCCATGACCAACCGAGCCGGACTGTTGGCTCTGATGCTGCACCAGACGATACAGCACGACCCCATCACTACTGACCTGCGCACTGCCAAGGACCGCTAGACAGGGGAGACATACAGACAGACAGGTGGAGACACAGGGAGACATACAGACAGACGGGGGAGACACAGGGAGACATACAGACAGACGGGGGAGACATACAGACAGACAGGTGGAGACACAGGGAGACATACAGAGAGACAGGGGAGACACAGGGAGACATACAGACAGACAGGGGAGACATACAGAGAGACAGGGGAGACATACAGACAGACAGATGGAGACACAGGGAGACATACAGAGAGACAGGGGAGACACAGGGAGACATACAGAGAGACAGGGGAGACATACAGACAGACAGGGGAGACATACAGAGAGACAGGGGAGACATACAGACAGACAGATGGAGACACAGGGAGACATACAGACAGACAGGTGGAGACACAGGGAGACATACAGACAGACAGGTGGAGACACAGGGAGACATACAGACAGACGGGGGAGACATACAGACAGACAGGTGGAGACACAGGGAGACATACAGAGAGACAGGGGAGACACAGGGAGACATACAGACAGACAGGGGAGACATACAGAGAGACAGGGGAGACATACAGACAGACAGGGGAGACACAGGGAGACATACAGACAGACAGGGGAGACATACAGAGAGACAGGTGGAGACACAGGGAGACATACAGACAGACAGGTGGAGACATACAGAAGACAGGCGGAGACACAGGGAGACATACAGACAGACAGGGGAGACACAGGGAGACATACAGACAGACGGGGGAGACATACAGACAGACAGGGGAGACATACAGACAGACAGGTGGAGACACAGGGAGACATACAGACAGACAGGGGAGACATACAGAGACACAGGGGAGACATACAGAGAGACAGGCGGAGACACAGGGAGACATACAGACAGACAGGGGAGACACAGGGAGACATACAGACAGACAGGGGAGACATACAGACAGATGGGGGAGACATACAGACAGACAGGCGGAGACACAGGGAGACATACAGACAGACAGGGGAGACACAGGGAGACATACAGACAGACAGGGGAGACATACAGACAGACGGGGGAGACATACAGAGAGACAGGGGAGAGACAGGGACACATACAGAGAGAGACAGGGGAGACACAGGGAGACATACAGACAGACAGGGGAGACATACAGACAGACAGGGGAGACACAGGGAGACATACAGACAGACAGGGGAGACATACAGACAGACAGGGGAGACATACAGACAGACAGGGAGACATACAGACAGACAGGGGAGACATACAGACAGACAGGGAGACATACAGACAGACAGGGGAGACATACAGAGAGACAGGGAGACATACAGACAGACAGGGGAGACATACAGAGAGACAGGCGGAGAAACTAACTTTTTGGAATTTTAAACCAACACAATGCATCATGGGAAACATTATATCTTCAGAAACTGTGTGTGTGTGTGAAGCTGATTCATCATCAGCGGTTTTTAAACAACAGTGTTAAACTACATTACCCACAATCCTCTACAACAGAGGACATGTCAGTCAATTTAATAGGAACACTACACTGTGGTTGTTTTTATGTCTTCTTTGTGTTTTTATACTTTGTGTTTTTATACTTTGTATCATTGTTTGATTATTGATTCTCACTCTTCTCATGTTTTATTTTTTTCTGTTATGAAAATGTCTTTTTTTTATATATATACAAATGAAACCATTTCAGAGAACCTAAATAAACCAGAGGATGTTCACCAACCTTAACATTTGTTTTGTTCTCACTCACTCAAACAACACCGAAAACAATTCATGAATAACTACTACTTCTAATCAAACAATATTACCTGTATTTATATGTTTATGTTATGTATCACTGAAACGTGAAAGGATTCACAATTTATACTATAGGCTTTAACTAACAGTCCAACCAGGCGGGGACATTTGTGTCCCCAGAGGACAGAAGGACGACAGACACGGAAGGACGAGCGTCGAGGACAAAGTGTCTCACAGACCTGATCCGTGTGAAGGTGTCCCTCATAAACGTCTGTCTCTGTACAGTTCATCCCTTCTGTCCCTTATGTTTAAAGAACCTTAACAACCGTACTCTGACAGCGTGGTGACGTCAGTACGTGGCGACCGCCCGGTGACGTCATGTCAGCGCGACTCTTGTGTTGGCGCTGAGCAGCAAAAAGAGAAGAGACGAAAAAGGAGGAGAGAGGAGAAAAAGAGGAGAAAAGTTGAAGAAAATGGAGAAAAGGGAGGTGAGTTTGTTTTCCACTGTTTGTCTCCGCTGCTACAGGAAGTTAGCAAGACAGCGGCTAACACGTTAGCTTAGCTACACTGAGCTCTCTGTTACATTGGCACAGGTCTTGGTCCTGTTTGGGTCTAAGTGCAGGGGCTGGTTCTTTCCCTGGTCCTGGTCTGGGTCTTAGTTCACAGGATGGTTCTGATCCTGGTCCTGGTCTGGGTCTTAGTTCAGGACGTGGTGCTGGCTTGTTTCTTAGATTAGGCCTGGTTCTGATCCTGGTTTGGGTCTTAGTTTAGGGTTTGATCTTGTTGTTTGGGTCTCAGTTCGGGGACTGGTTCTGGTTTGGGTATCAGTTCGGGCCTGGTTCTGGTTTGGGTCATGGTTCTGGTTTGGGTCTAAGTTCATGGCCTGGTTCTGATCTTGCTTCATATTTAATGGCTTTAATTATTTTTTCTGGTCTGAGAGTTTAAAAGAACAGGAAGAAGCAGAAAGAAAGATGGAGGATTTAAAAAAAACAGATTTACTTTTATCACAGAAGAGCCTGTGAAGATGAAGATGATGATGATGTCACAGCTTCACTGTCACCTGAATAACCTGAATAATAACCAGCTGTGTTTCTGTGTTTCACTTCATTTTGTTTGTCAAACCTGGAAATGATGACGTTCTCAAATGTCTTGTTTTGTCCACAAACTAAAATGATTTAGTTTTAATGATTTCTTTTTTATTTGGAGCAAAGAAACCAGAAAATATTCAAACTGAAGAAGCTGAAAAATCACAGAAACTGGTTTGAATTATTTAAAGAGAAACAACAGTCAAATTGGTTAATTGATTATTAAAATAATTTAGTAATTCATGGCAACATAGAATAATCCAACGAAGAAGAAAGAGGAAATGGCAGAGATGTGATGGTAGGCTCTTTTTGGTCTGTGAAGGCCACCGTAGGTCTCTCACACACTTCAAGTCTCACCATTAGATGTTACTAATTAATTCCTGTCAAATAAATGTTCAAATGGAAAAATACATGGCTAGTGACTGAATGTGTGAAATTACACAAATAAGTCAAAATCTGCCAGAAATGCCCTGTATTTTTTATAGTCTAAGATCGTCTCGTTAATCATTTGAAATGTCGTTTATAAAAACACATAATTTACATGAGCCTTTCATTATATGTGTGTGTGTTTTCATAGATGCCGTCTGGACCAGATCGTCCAGGGTCTGGACCAGATCGTCCAGGATCTGGACCAGATCGTCCAGGATCTGGACTGAGGTCCGTCAGAAGATCTCCTCGTCTGTCTCCTCAGGTTAGTGACACACAGTTTGACTCGGTGTCTCATTAATGTTTAGTCCTGAAAGTTAAAGGATGACACAGAAACTGTTTGTGGTGTTAATAAACAATCAAGTTAAAGGGATATTTCACGGTTTTCTTACCTGAGGACAGATATGTCTATTTGAAGACAGGGGACTGTCTTGTTTGTAGTTAAACAGTCACAGGTAGAGCTAGGTGATATGACCTATAACCATTATTGTGATATTTTTAGGATATCTCCTCTACATTACTGTATGAATGTTAAATTGACATCTTGGATGCATAACACTGACGTTTTTTCAATATTTGCATACAAAAATGGGAAACTCATGATCAAATTAAATTAAAAAATTATACATTTATTTTGAACAGCCTAACTCACACTCTTAAACAACATAAATATTAACATGGTAGGCCTTCCTAATGTGCAGTCGCTCAATACCATAATTGAACAAACAGAGTTTATCAAATGAAAAGTTTAAGTGCACATTTTTCTGCTTGATTGTATTTTCAACAACAGATCATTTCAGAACAGTAAAAAACAATAATGAGTACAGTGGTAGAAGTGCATGCTGGGGGGGGGGAGCAGTGAGCATGAGAGGGAGACTCAAGAGAGTAACACATGGAAACATAATAATAATGTTCATGTGACAGTTTGTACTCAATGGTTGTGATATTAACAAATAATATATCACAGGTGGCCCATATCGCCATATATTGAGTATATTTGGTGTATCGTCCACCCCCAGTGATGGACAAAGGTCAAAGGTCAGTTTTAGCATGAGAGTAAATGAAGGTCAACAAAAATGACTTTAACATGACCAGCATCAGCTGGTTGATGATTATTGTCTGTTCAATCATCTACCTGAGCTGGACTTTGGACGTCTGTGTCCTCTCCTGCTGTCTCACCTGCTGTGTCTCATCGAGCGTCTGTGTCCTCTCCTGCTGTCTCACCTGCTGTGTCCTCTCCTGCTGTCTCACCTGCTGTGTCTCGGTGAGCGTCTGTGTCCTCTCCTGCTGTCTCTCCTGCTGTCTCACCTGCTGTCTCACCTGCTGTCTCACCTGCTGTCTCACCTGCTGTGTCCTCTCCTGCTGTCTCACTTGCTGTCTCACCTGCTGTGTCCTCTCCTGCTGTCTCACCTGCTGTGTCCTCTCCTGCTGTCTCACCTGCTGTGTCTCAGTGAGCGTCTGTGTCCTCTCCTGCTGTCTCACCTGCTGTCTCACCTGCTGTGTCCTCTCCTGCTGTCTCACCTGCTGTGTCCTCTCCTGCTGTCTCTCCTGCTGTCTCACCTGCTGTGTCTCGGTGAGCGTCTGTGTCCTCTCTTGCTGTCTCACCTGCTGTGTCCTCTCCTGCTGTCTCACCTGCTGTGTCTCAGTGAGCGTCTGTGTCCTCTCCTGCTGTCTCACCTGCTGTGTCCTCTCCTGCTTTCTCACCTGCTGTGTCTCAGTGAGCGTCTGTGTCCTCTCCTGCTGTCTCACCTGCTGTCTCACCTGCTGTGTCCTCTCCTGCTGTCTCACCTGCTGTCTCACCTGCTGTGTCCTCTCCTGCTGTCTCACCTGCTGTGTCTCAGTGAGGAGGACAGATTTGTTTCTCTTTGTGTGTGTTTTCAGAGCAGCGCTGGTCAAGGAAAGGAGACAAGGAAAGGAGGCAGCAGCCTGCAGGAGGTGAAGAGGAAAGGAAGGATGGAAAGGAACCGAGAGGAGGAGGAGCTGAACAACAGCCTGAAGAAACTGGTAAACAAACAAACAAACAAACAAACAAACAAGCTCTCTGTGGGTATGTGGTTCAATTCAAGTGTGTGTGTGTGTGTGTGTGTGTGTGTGTGTGTGTGTGTGTGTGTGCGCGTGCATGTGTGTGTGTAGGACCTGTCCTGCACATCAGCTGTTAGTGGGACAGGCCTTGTTTTCTCTGACGTCTTCACTCATCACAAGAACCTGTGGGAACCCAGGTAACACACACACACACACTCATGTTTGTGCTTCTATCATAGTGAGGACCCTCATAGACATAATACATTCTCTAGTCCCTTACCCTAACCTTAACCATCACAACTAGATGCCTAACCCTAACCCTAAAACCAGGTCTTAACCCTGAAAAAGCCCTTTAAAGAAGTGAGGACCAGACAAAATGTCCTCACTTTGTCAAAATGTCCTCACTTTGTCAAAATGTCCTCACTTTGACAAAATGTCCTCACTTTGTCAAAATGTCCTCACTCTGCAGCAAGTACAAGAACACACACACACCCCTGTGTAATAATTATCCTTGTTAATATAAAATATGCTCTAATTTCTCTCACTGTAAATTCTGATAGTTGTTGATTATAATTTTGTTGTTATCACTGTTAATGTGTTTCATGAGACTTGGCATCTCATCAATCAATCAAACTTTATTTATAAAGCACTTTTCATACACAGCATAGAGTGCTTTACATCATAAAACCAGACAGAGAACACCCCCCCCCCCAATACACACACACATACATGCTCACGTCAGACGAGGAAACACCTGAGAACAGGCAGAAGAAGATAAAAGATAAAATAAGAAGTGGGTCATTAAAGGATAAAATGATCAAAATAGCATAAAAAGATAGATAAATAAAGGGTGTTTATATGAATAAATAAAATTCAGTTACAAGTCAGAGTAAAAGGTAGGTCTTGAGTCCCACTCTCTGCTGTCCTCATGTCCTCAGACAGACTGTCACCGAGACGTTGACCAGAATGATAAAACAGACTTGACTGTACGTCTTTGTTCTAACTTTTGTTTTGGAACGATTAAAAGGCCACTGCCTGAAGACCTGAGCGTTCTGGACGGCTCATACGCCAAGGCCATTAAGAGCTTTAAAACCATTAAAGGGATCCTAAGATGGATTCTGAAGCAGACAGGTAACCAACACAGAGACTTTAGAACCGGTGAATGAGAGCTCTCTTTCTGGTCCTCGTCAGCACCCGTACAGCCGAGTTCTGCGGCAGCTGCAGTGTAAGAAGCATTAGTGTCTGTGTTGACAACAAGATGGTGGAATTTAGGTTAGAAATGTAAAATAACCCGGAGGGTTTTCACCTGCTCAGACGTGTTCAGACCCAGGACTTTTGTCTCTGTGTGCCTCAGGATGATAACGACAACTTAAGTTACTTGCCATCCGCCTCCAAGTGGCGGCATATAAATAATAAAAAGTGTAGGACCTAAAATTGAGCCCTGAGGGACACCACAATTCAGTTGATGTCAGAAGAAGAACATTCATCCATACTTATAGAATATTCTCTGCCAGTCAGATAAGATGTAAACCAGTTAAACCAGTTAAAACAGTACCAGAGAGGCCAGTGATGTATGAAGAACTGTGTGGTGGACAGATCCTGCACTTAGGTTCACTAAAACACCAACAGAAAGTTTTCTCATATCCATGTTACATCTCAGGTCCAGCTAACATAGGGTGAGAGGCCCTGGACAGGTCACCAGTCCATCACAGGGCCACGTAGAGACAGACAACCATTCATTCTCACATTCATACCTACGGGCAATTTAGAGTGTCCAGTTAACCTAGTCCCCAAATGTTTGGACTGTGGGAGGAAGCTGGAGAACCCGGTGAGAACATGCAAACTCCTTGCTGCAAAGGCAAGAGTGCTAACCACTTCACCAATCGTGGGCCCTCATTTAAAGGATTATTTAACTGATTAAAAACAAGCTTTTCTAAAGTCTTACTTAAAAATGGCTGGTTTGATACAAGTCTGTAATTATTAAGAATAATTGGATCTAAATGATTTTGCTTCAAAAGGGTTTGATTATTGCACCCGTCTGAAGAGAAGAGTCTTAATCTAAAAAGCAATGGATGGAAATCAGAAAATTCTCCAGTGTTTCTTCACCTACAAGGACAGGTTCAAATTCAGAGTTTTACAGTAGTGCATGTTTGACCTAATGGTGTCTGTTTTAGTTTTAAAATGGGCTGCAAACTCTTCACACCCCAAACCGGGTGACAAACTGTTTGCATTAATCAAATCATGACCAAAGGAATCGAAACGTATTGTGAGATTTGCTGCCAAACTTGTGCTGATATTTTACTCTCCTCCTGTGATTTTATTGTTGACAGTTTTAACAGTAAACTCGGGTCCATCCTTTAAAATTAAAAAAATGATTTGTAAACCAACACCACCCTGGAGAAATAATGAACTCAAAAAGCTGAGGAGAAACTGGAGGAGGAATAAATGAGTCCTAAATGACCAAATCCATCATCTTAGGAAGCAAGACAAACACTTTCCAAACCTGAGAAACGGAACAACCCAGAGATTCCTTTTTCAACAAGTGACCGTCTAATCAACCTTACTTTTAGTAAAAACTATTTCAAAATAATTTTGAAGTCCGGATTTTCCATGTAAAAGACGGGTCTGTGGCTGATGTGGTCTGGGTTTGATGTTGTTGTGCTCAGTCATGTGGAGAGTCCAGACAGAGTGACGTCCATCATGGAGGAGCTGCACACTCAGGAGCTTCTGTCCCTCTGTGTCACAGTGGAGGTGAGTCAATCAACTGACCACTGGGGAGTCGTCACACTGGTCACACTGGTCACACTGGTCACTCACTGCGTCCACACTGGTCACACTGGTCACTCACTGCGTCCACACTGGTCACACTGGTCACTCACTGTGTCCACACTGCTCACACTGGTCACACTGGTCACTCACTCTGGTCACACTGGTCACTCACTGTGTCCACACTGGTCACACTGGTCAC
>JAFBJR010000150.1:0-58869 GCA_016785285.1 Brachirus orientalis
AATACTTGTAATGTCGGAAATAGACACACCTCCTACAATGACGTGAGATAAACTAATAATTCTTCTCCATTGGGCTGATAAACACATGTCACACCTCTTGACCGTCAGGTATGCAGATCCCATTTTTTATGACCCCCTTTATGATCCCTTTCTCACACACACACACACACACACACACACACACACACACACACACACACCCACGCATACACACTCACACACACACATCCTCTTTTAATGGATTCATGATACCTCCTTAAATTTAAAAACAGGATAAACTAATGATTCTTCTCCATTGGGTTGATAAACACATGTCACACCTCTTGACCGTCAAGTATGCAGATACCATTTTATGACCCCCTTTATGATCCCTTTCTCACACACACACACACACACACACACACACACACACACAAACCCTAGTTATGATTTATGATATGTCAAAAAACGGTGTGTGCGTAACATGCACGCGCATTGCGCGTGCCCGTGAAAAAATGTGCATCTTAAGTACTACTTCCACTCATAACAGTCAAAAAAACAGGTTAACCAATAACAACATGTTATGTTGGAGGATGACAGTCTGCCCCGGCTTTGGTGTGGTGATGTTTATACCATTTTTAGATGCCCATGTTTCCTCTGTGGATGATGATTGCTGAATTCCTTGGTTTTCATCTGATGGAGAGAGAATGACAGACTCGTCCTCTGAATCCTCCTCGTCGTAGGAAAATTGACAATCTGGATCATCAATAACATTGTCCTAAGTCTCTGAAAGATCCTGTCTCTGAAATATCTTCCTCTGCATCACTATCCCAGTTCAATATCCGTGATAAAGCTTCTTCAGCTGTAAACCTTCTGGAGCTCATTTTTGGTGTGTATGTCAAAGAGATGACATGAGAAGAGTGACAAGGACAAGTGAGAGTGTTCCTCCTCTACAGACACCTGGGTCTCTGGGTCTGATTGGCTATTCAAAGGCAGTCATAACAAATAATAATAACAAATATTTGGGCAGTCAAAATAAAGAACATAAAAGAAACATGTTTATTCTGGATCTGAACAGCTATATACCCACATTAAAGTGTCCGGGTCGAAATGAACCGCAACATCAGTTATTTATACTTTATTACACAAAATTCGCGCCCCAGTCAAACGTTTGTCACACGTTGTCACTATAGTAGAATTTTTAAGATAAGACAAAATTTTTACATAATTAAGTTTGAAAGCATAGCTGCTTGGTCGTCTCGTCGGATGCGACACAGATACAGCAAACTGCTGAGGATGAGCACTTCAGGTGTCAACCACGAAAGTCGTTTTTTCCGCCTTTTCCAACTAAAATTACAAGGGTAATAAAAACTTCATTTGAAATATTACAGAGCAAGATTGTAAATTAAGACTATGACAATTAGAAATAATTAAACAAAGTCAATTCATAACATACCCGTCTATAGTCACATCAGTCGCATCAGATGTATCATGAAGCAGGGCTGCTGACGAGTACTTCAGGTGACCAACGTTAACTCGGAAAGTTGGCTTTCCGTCTTTTCACAACTAAGATATAAGAGTAGTCCTAACTTCACCATAAATATTACACATTGTGAATACCCCATTCAATTGTTTATCACAGCAAGATTAGGAATGAAAAAATGGACAGCAATTTTAGAAAATTAAACAAAGTCTAGGTCACAACACAATAACTGTATGTTTTATCTTCCCTGATGCAAAAGTGTGGCTGAGTGAGAGCACTGTGTGAGAGAAGTTAACTTTGAAAGTTTTACCTTTCCCGCTTCTCCCAAGATGACTAAGTAACTAGAACTTTAAGCCCACATAATTAATCTTAATAAAGAAATATAAGTTGTAATAACTCACTAAATAGTGTTGAGGCAGTCAACTTGTTTGATTTGTTGGACTGATTTACAATTCTGACTCATAGGTTAATAATTGATCATTTTAAGTCTTGACAACTTAAAATGATTTCTCATGACAAAAAATGCAAGTTGTTATTTTTACAGTGCAGAGGAGCTTTAATTATGCTCACTTTAATGTCCCACACTAACAAATTGCGTGAATGTCTGAGCTGATAAATGCAGCACATTTGCCAAAATAAACGATTAAGACACAGGTGTGACACAGGAGTCTCATAAATGTTACTGAAACTTTGTGTTTTTCCTTCACAAATCCTTAGGAGATAAATGGTTTAAATTTATGTTTGTGTGTTTTAAATTTAGACGTATTCTAGGTTTAGTGGATTTGGGCACACAGACCAGGCCAGGATTGTGACAATGTTTTTACTTTTTTAGCTTTTGGGGAGTGGTTAGCACTCTTGCCTTTGCAGCAAGAGGTCCCGGGTTCACAACCCGGTTGGAACAAGGGGCCTTCTGCAAGGAGTATGCATGTTCTCCGCGTGGTGCGTGGGTTCTCACCGGGCACTCCGGCTTCCTCCCACAGTCCAAAAACATGCAGATTTGGGGATTAGGTTAATTGGACACTCAAAATTGCCCGTAAGTATGAATATGAGAGTGAATAGTTTGTCTCTATGTGGCCCTGTGATGGACTGGCGACCTGTCCAGGGTGTACCCTGCCTCTCACCCTATGTTAGCTGGAGTTAGGCACCAGCGCCCCCCGCGACCGTCAGTGGATAAAGCGGTAGTGAGTGAGTGAGTGAGTGAGTGAGTGAGTGAGTGAGTGAGTGAGTGAGTGAGTGAGTGAGTGAGTGAGTGAGTGAGTGCTTTTGGGGAATGAATCTTACGATCGTGCACATTTCAACTATGAATGGAAGAGAATAGGTTTTGTGTGTTAAAATGAATTAATCCGTTGGAGTTGCGGTTTTGGTTACTGATTGTACTTTTTGTTCATTAAAATAAATTAAAAAAGATGCGCTCTGGTAAACATTTCTTAAATTCTTCAATCAAAATCATTTGTAAAGGC
This sequence comes from Brachirus orientalis, assembly GCA_016785285.1. Classification (NCBI taxonomy): domain Eukaryota; kingdom Metazoa; phylum Chordata; class Actinopteri; order Pleuronectiformes; family Soleidae; genus Brachirus; species Brachirus orientalis. The sequence continues at coordinate 2,923 of JAFBJR010000150.1, forward strand.
TTCAGGAACAAGTACACAAGCTTGCGACACGGTCTTTTTTTCACGATCGTAGTCTAGGCTCTGCTCAATTGAGAGACTAGAGTACACTTCTTGGGCCTTTTCTACTAGCTTGCACTGGAATAAAAGGGACCGAAGCTCTTTGGGCCAATTCAAAGCACAAAAATATGAATCAACCTGAGATACACGCAAGGGTGAGGCTAAAGTAATATGCTTATTTATGTCAAACCAAGCAGACGCGACAACAGGATTCTGAAAAATAGGCGTGGAGGAACAGACCCCTTTTCAAACTCAAGAGCCCTGATTCTTAGATGCGGGGCTTGCACTTCCATCTCCTTTATGCGGAGAGTTAGAAGGAGGTCCTCTGTGGTCATACCTGATTGAAGACCAGAGATTGGGTCGAGCTCCACCCCAGTAATGGGTTTTCCAGCAACATCCGCCACTTTATTATTTTATTACTCTGGGAAGGTCGCCAGTCCATCACAGGGCCACATAGTATTTTAATATATTTAAAAAATAAATTAAAATAAATAAATAAATCTGACACTTTAGAGTTCACCTCCTGCATTGCATCCTTCCCTTCTCCATCCTCACAGCGACAGTTATTATACCTTTTTTCACCACATAACAACACTTCTATATTGAAATTGTTAGCCACAATAAGAAATTCTGATCTTTTACATTTATTTCGTTTTTCCAACGTGGATTTCCCCCCCATTTTTTTGTTATTACTGCCAAACAGAGTAATGAGCAATCGAACTTACCACGAACGAGCCCCCAATTTATGTTGTGTCCCGTCTAGGGGAGGCAGAGGCAAAACAAAAATACTCAACTTCCTCAAGATTCAAAAATATGACCAAATGGCTTCAGGTTAGGCAAAGGCCAAAATAAAAAACAAGCCTAACTAGACAATGAACACACCTTACCTTACGAGTAAAAGATCGCAAATGACCTCCCTGATTAAACATAAACAGGAGAAACCGAAGTCAAAGCAACTGGCTGCCTATCCCTACGAAGTTCAAAGAATTAACAGCAGCCCAATGGAGACTTCGTGCACACAACTATTTTGCAAACACACACCTGAAGCACAACACCACTCCATTCATTCATTCATTCATTCATTCATTTGTTCACACATTTTCTCACTCACTTTACAATTTACGTTTTGTTTTCTCATGTTCATGTTCAGCTATACACAATATCATATATTTATTTTAGCTATACACATTACATATCTATTTATTTTGAAATTTGGGACCGATTTGAACCAAACTGCATTGACCCGGTGTCAACATAACTGTGGATGAGCAGCTCTTTCTCGAGAAGTCAATATCGCTGTTCACCAAATAGGTGCTGAAAAGTATAAATCACTCATTGTCTACCAGTGCAAACCAAAGTAAATTGTCTGCATTTAGAGCACTGGCCATACAGCTGTGGCTATCAGAGTGGGAGGTAAAGCCTAAACCAGACACGGTAACATACTACAACAGCACCAAGTTTGGTGTTAATGTGCTGGATCAAATGGGAAGAAAAAAATCAGTCACACGTAGATGGCCCAGTGGCGATTTTATAATGTGCACGACATCATAAAACACTGCATTCATCATACATTGTAATGGCTGCAGACTCAGCGCTTAAAAAAAATGAAAGATCCCAAAATAAGCGTATCTCAGCCGGTTGACACACCTTGATATAGCAACACATCCAAAAGTGGTAATGACTGCAAACTCATAGTCTGTGGATAAATAAGCATGTTTTAATAGATATCAACAGAATTTTTTGTGGTAGCATAAAAATGTAAAATCCGAAAATAAGCGTATCTCAGCCAAATAACAGACATTAAAGTAGCAACACATCCACGTATTGTAATGATGCAAACTCATAGACTGAGTGCAAATAAGCATGCTTTAATAGAAATTGAGTTTTATATCATGGTAGTGCACAAACAATGAAAAATCCGAAAAATAGCGTATCTCATGAGCGTATCTCAGCCAAATAACACAGAGTGATAGATATACCAACAATAAAATAATAATAATAAAAAAGATAAACCAACACATCCACACATTGTAATGACTGCAAACTTGTACCCTGTGTGTAAATAAGCATGCTTTAATAGAAATTGAGTGAATTCCACTTTTTTACATCCTGGTGGTGCATAAACAATAAAAAAACCCCGAAAATAAGCGTATCTCAGCCAAATGACACACATTGAAGTAGCAACACATCCACACGTGTTGATCACAATATGTGAGGTTTACATCATTGCAGAGGAGAAATAATTAAAAAGTCGAAGTAATGTTTCAAGTTTGTATCTGTTATTCGTCATTTAATACATTTTATCACGCACTTGTTACAATTTACATTTTGTTTCCTTTGTTTTATGACCAGCTATACTCACATTACATTTGCACACACACACCTGACGCACAGCACCCACTCAATCCATTCATTCAGAAGAGAAGAAAAAACAAACAAACCCACAAACAACAGGATGTTTAACTAAAAACCACTAGTTATCACTTGAAAGGGCATCAGCAATGATAATTTCTTTACTTTACTTATGGACAATATGCAAATTAAAATTTTGAAGGAGGAAGGACCAGCGCATGTCTTTGGTTGGAGTTGCGCATATGGGAAAAGAAAACTAACGGATCATGGCCAGAAAAAACATCTACGAGCTCCGGGCTTGATCCAATTTCACTTGGATTCAAAACTTTAAAGGTCTTTTTTTTTTTTGAAAAATAACAAACAGGGTGATCCTGCAGAGGAACTGCACCTGTCCCGCATGCACTGGCATCGACCTCGAACAACAACGCTTTAGCGAACTCAAAAGCAGGCTGACATGCGGGAAACCAAACAAACGTTTTCAGCGGACTAACCAGGTTTGTCAGGGGAGCCACTATGTTTTACAAAATCCGCGATAGTAACCACAAAAACCACACCACACAAATCAAGAAACGGCTTAATGTTGCGGGACCGGAAAGTCGACCACTGCCAGTATTTTGGCCGCAACAGGACGCACCTGCCCTTGGCATGGAGCCACTCTTCTCCATTAAACCACCCTCAGAAAAATGATACAGGGGAGGAACAGCAGCACACGCGCAGCTCGCAGTTCGCGGGTTGTGATGGAGACGAGCATATTAATGTGACAAACACTGCATTTTCGTCTTCTATAAAGAGTTTGGATTACGTAATTTGTTTCACGAATTTTCCTCTTGTTAAAATAACTGTGAAATATTATACTGCACACATTCTGTTTCAGCACACATTTTGTTTTGTTAAACATTGTACTGCACTCATATTCTACTTCAAGGACACAGAGCAATGGAATCTTCTAATTGAGAGACACTGTCCTTGTTTTCATCACTCCCGCACAGATAAGACACTGTCCTTGTTCTCATCACTCCAGCACACTCTTTGATAACTACAAACCAACTTTATTATAAGAACTCCATATATGGGCAGTCGGGAGTGGCGATGGCAACACATATATTCCTTTACTGTTCTTTGTTCTGGGTCTGTTTGCCCTGACTCCTAGAGAGGGAGACACGATCCCATTGAGGTGACCTGTCTGTCGGACCACAGAGATCTCTGTAAGTTTGTGCACAAATAAATTGTATCTGTTGAAACTTTCATTCCATTGTTGTGCTTTGGAGTCTCTAGTATTAACCAAAGGTTTTTCCTGTTTATCTCTGATCACGCACCAACGGGCGGTTGGGCCCCGCGGGTCCTGGAGGACCCCAAAACCCAACACTCTCCACTAAATAAGGACCAGAAAATTTGGCATGCAGGCTGGATCCAAGTAAAAGAAGCAGCAACAAAACCTTTTCACCTGGGCAAAATGAATGGATCACGTAATTTTTATCGTGATTTCATTTCATTTTAGACTGGGACTGTGCAAGACTATCTTGGGCCAGCCGACACAAACACAGTGGAGACACTCACGGAAAGTGCTGACATGATCTAACACATTATGTTAAACATTACGGGTTTCTTGACAGCCATTTTTCTTTAACGAGCCGAAGGGGACAGCGCACAGTGTGGCCGAACACAAGATCTGCGAGACTAAATCCTAAGGATTCCTGTGTGGTTTCTCTAAGAGCAAACAATAAAAGTGGAAGACCTTTCCACTCTCTATCAGACTTAAGGCAATATTTTCGTAACATGGATTTTAGTGTCTTGTGGAAATGCTCTAGCGCTCAATTGGACTCTGGATGGTAAGGACTGGATTTTTCATGTTTTATTTTGGGTTCATTCATGACTTGTGAGACCACTTTTGACATAAAATGTGTGCCTTGGTCAGTTTGAATTGAGATTTTACGTTAGTTCTGGCTTTAATTGTGCTTAATGGAATGGCTTCCAGGTAACACATTGTAGCACACATGATTGGTTTTTGGGAATGGGCCACACAGTCCAACAAAACTCTCTTTCCCACTATTTGACACATGTGACATGAACGGCAATATGGAAGTTACACAATTAGTTTTTTTTTTTTTTTTGGCACAACCGTTCACAATATATGAACCAGGAGTCCACCTCCTTATTAACACAGATGTACATGTCTCCCTCTAGTGACATTTAAGCTCATTTCTGCCTTAGCAGGAAACAGTTGACACTTTTTCACGTTTTCTCTCACTCACTCATTTTCTACCGCTTTATCCACTAGGGGTCGCTGGTGCCTATCTCCAGCTAACATAGGGCGAGAGGCAGGGTACACAGGGTACAGTCCATCACAGGGCCACACAGAGACAGACAACCACTCACTCACATTCATACCTACAGGTAGGTATGGGACTAGGTTAATTGGACACATTTAGAGTGTCCACTCTAAATGTGTCCAATTAACCTAGTCCCCAAAGGGCAGAAGGGCCCTTTGGGGACCAGGACCTCTTGCTGCAAAGGCAAGAGTGCTAACCACTACACCAACCGTGTGGACTTGGAATAAACTTGGAAAAAGCACACAAGTGATGAAAAAAGTATACACTTAGTAAGGAAAGAAAACTTATTGCCGGAGTCATCTGTGAGTGCCGCTAGTTGGGATATGATAGGCTTCCAGCTTCGTTGCATTGTATGGAGTGTAATTAATGCCACAACCTGACAGTGCCAGGACATTACAGTAGAGCTGAAGTAAACTAAGTAAAAGTAAAGTGGCCACTAATTAAAAAAAAAAAAAAAAAAAAAAAGAGAAGAGAAGCAAATAAATAAGTAAATCAATAAATAAAAATATAAAGTGAAAATAATGAATCAGGACAAGCAATTGCAAGGAGCTGCAGCGGCACCTCCAGATCCTGGACCACCAACATGGTTGAAAATGATGTTGGATCAGCAGGCCCAACAGTTCCAGCAACTCGTATTACTAGTTTTGCAGCATGTGGCAGCAGAACAGAGAGCAACAGCCAGAGCCGTGCCATCGATGTCAAGCCATCAAACTCAACATGCTGGTGTTGTGCCCCATCCATTCACATCAGAGGTTTTAGAACATCTCAGTATACACAGGGATACGCCGTTTGCCGCAGAATTAGAGGTAATTCGACAGAGGTCACAGAACACTAACCCCTCCTCAACCTCAACTGTCCTCGATCCAGCTTTGAGACGCAGAGATGAACGAATGCCCCAACGCTCTGCTTCAACTCATATTGATACTCATGAAACCTATGGCACACGTACTCAAGGTGGGAACTGCCACGACATGATGCGACAGCTGCCTCTTGAAGCTTCCAAAGTTAAGGTAGCAACATATGATGGCAGAGAAGACTGGGATTCCTTCCTGTTGCCTTTTGAGCGTCAGGCCCGCGAATATGGATGGAATGGTGCAGAGCGTGTAGATAAACTTCACAAATGTCTGAGAGGAGTTGCTATTCACAATGTCTGTTCTCTGCCAGAACACATCCATGAGGACTATACTCTCCTTAAAGAGCAGCTTACCCAAAGATTTGGTGTAAAAGATCCCCCCACAACCATCCGCTGCAAGCTGGGAGAGGTGCGTCAAGGTAAAGAATCACCGGCGGAGTTTGCTGAAGAGGTGAGACGCCTTATGAGTACGGCTTATCCTGGAACTGACTTACCACTGTAAGACCAGCTGGTTATTGATGCCATCTTAAAGGGACAGAATCTAGCTGAGGCCCACAAGCATAACTTCAAGGCAACTTTAGGCCGTGATGCTGGAATGAGAACAGGAAAAGCCAGGCGTATATCTTGGGCAGATGAAGAAGGTGACTGACCTGATGAGCTGTACCCTGCCTTCAGACATTTACAGAGCCCCAAGTATGTTACAGAGGAGAAATTTAAATTACTGCTTGACAGAGTGGAACAACTGCACCTAAAGTTGGAATGCTTGCAACCTGCTAGAGATCAAGGAACTGTTGGATTTGGGCACCGTGTACAATATGGAGATAGAACCCAGGAGCAAGTAAGAGGAAGGAGACCTGGACCAACACCAGTCACTCCAACTGCACAAAAACAATCACCAAGCCCAAATCAATCAAGTAAAGTTACTTGTTATCGGTGTGGGGAGGCAGGACACATTTTGAGAGAATGTTCACGGTCACCTAGCCCAACCCCTCGCAAAGAGAGTTCTACAAATAATAGGTGGGGAGCTTCTGAAAAACCCGCGGACAAAGATAATCAACTACCTACACCACGGCTAGGCCGCACAACTGTAAGAGGCCCCAGTTTGCAACTTGAAGTGACAGTGAATGGCCTTCCTGTCCAGGCGATTGTTGACACTGGAGCAGAGGCCACAGTGATATCAGAGGATGTCTATAGCATGCTCCCAGTGGAGAGGCATCAACCCCTCAACAAGACGTCTTTGCAGAACGCTGGAGTTGGAAGCAAAATGTCTGCCCAAGGAATGTTGGATGTGACTTTGGAGATTGGAAGTCGGAAATGCAGGCTGCTGATATGACAGTCTTTGCTGGTTGCCAAGTGTTTGTTGGGAAAGAACCAGTGCCTTCCCGGATGGAGAGCAATATGCTGTGGCACGTGTGCTCTTGGAGGACAAAATTATCCTACCAGCTAAAAGTGAATGCCTTGTGTGGGGAAGAGTTGATAAGCCCAAGCCTGGTCTCTCAGCAGTCTTGGAGCCATTAAACATAGCAGAGACTGTGTCTTCAGGGGGTGTTGTTGTCTACCTTGAGCCTCAAGTCCCTGTCCGGCTCTGTAACTTCTCATGCACCAAAGCTTCCCTGCCCCGTGGCGTTTGTGTCGGTGTCTTAGTTGAGATCTTTGCCAATGATCCCCCTGTTCAATCAGACCCAGACCAGCAGGACAGTGAAACGGGAAATAAAGGCAGCAAAACAGCAGAACAGCAAAAGCAATTGAGCTCCCGGAGCACTTACAGAATCTGTAAACCTCATCAAGTGAGGCACTAAACGAGGATCAGCAATCCACATTGGTTGAGCTTCTCTTGCAGTACAAATCCCTCTTTGCTTCTAGTAATACAGACCTGGGCTATCTTTCTGTTGTCACCCATAAAATAGACACTGGTTCTGCTCGTCCAGTACGACAACCAGTGCGACGGACCCCTCTGGGTTTCCAAGGGGAGGAGGAACAGCATCTCACAGATATGCTAGAAGCAGGGGTAGTGGTACCATCCTCATCTGAATGGGCATCACCAATTGTCCTTGTCCGCAAGAAGGATGGAGGTCTTCGATGGTGTGTTGACTATCGGCGCCTAAATGCCCTCACAACAAAAGATGCTTACCCATTGCCCAAAATAGAGGAGTGCCTTGATGTTCTTGGGGAGGCCACAGTTTTTTCTACCCTAGACCTTCAATGTGGATACTAGCAGATTGCAGTGGACCCAGACAACCGTGGCAAAACAGCATTCATTACCCGTTATGGCCTTTATGAATACACCAGAATGCCATTTGGTCTTTACAATGCACCTGGGACATTTCAGAGAGCTATGGAACTAGTCCTCAGAGGATTCCAGTGGAAGACATTGCTTATCTATCTGGATGACATAATCGTCTTGGGGAGAGGGGTTGAGGAGAACCTCCAGCGGCTGGCGGACTTGTTTGAACGCCTTCATCATTATGGACTAAAACTTAAGCCAAAAGGAGAGTGTTAAAATAACTGTGAAACATTGTACTGCACACACATTCTGTTTCAGCAGACATTCTGTTTCAAGGACACAGAGGAAGGGAATCTTTTAATTGATACACACTGTCTTGCTCTCATCACTCCCGCACATTCTGTGATAACTACCCACACATCCTGTGATAACAACAAACCAACTTTATTATAACAACTACATATATGGGCGGTCGGGAGTGGCGATGGCAACACACATATTCCTTTACTGTTCTTTGTTCGGGGTCTGTTTGCCCTGACTGCTAGAGAGGGAGACACGATCCCATTGAGGTGACCTGTCTGTCGGACCACAGAGATCTCTATAAGTTTTGTGCACAAATAAATTGTATCTGTTGAAACTTTCATTCCATTGTTGTGCCTTGGATTCTCTAGTATTAACCAGAGGTTTTTCCTGTTTATCTCTGATCACGCACCAATGGGCGGTTGGGCCCGCGGGTCCTGAAGGACTCCAAAAAAACAAGTTGGTGACCCCGACGTGATATCAGGGTGAGAAAATTCGATCACCGGATTGAAAAGGTGAAATTGGACTGAATGTTTCTGACTGCGTTGACCACAAAGCAGAAGGGCCCTACAATAAAAGGTAAGCAGTGACCTTTTCTTAAACTACTGCATATTGGCTATTCTAAATCAAGCCATTGTGGAAAACGTTCCCAGAAATAGTTAAATAATCTCAAAGAAAAATAAACATTGGAGTGATTCAAGAGATACAATATATTAAAATATTTAAGAAAGTATTATACAAGGTTTGCCGAGGGGCACATAAAGACCTGCTCGAAGGTGTTTGCCGGGGGGGGGCGTTAGGCTCTGCTCGAGGGACATGACCTGCCGTGAGTCCATTAGGGACAAAAATCGTGGGGTCAGGCCTGCCGTGAGACCAATAGGGTCGAGACCAATAGGGTCTAATAGGTTAGTTTAGCTTCAAAAACTGTGTGTGTGTGACTGTATGAATGCAGTGAGTTGTGTTTGAAGCAGCGGACAGCCTGAAACCTAATGGTGTAAGCGTACAGCTGTTGCCTGTTGAAGTAAAACACAACATAAAACACTGATTTGGTATTAGGTGAATCAACGTACTGATCTAAAACAATTTCTGAGGTCTGGGAAGGACCCCCAGTGAAAGACCGGATTCAGGAATAGCCTGGACCTAGAAGCTTGTCTTTCAGGACCAACGAAATTGCTCTGAAATAGGAGATTTTTGCTATGTTGTTCACAGTAGTAGTTTGTCAAAATAATAAATGTGATTGATGTAATAAAAGTGCATTGATCGTGATAGTTGAGCAATCTGACAAATAGAATAAATTAAGCAAAGAGAAATAAAAGCTGACACTAAAAGTTATAAAAATGGGGACATTTAAAGAAAAATGGGATCATTTTAAAGCAGAGATGGCTGACCCAAACAAGAAAACATGGCCACACTTAAGTGCTGAAAGCATTAAGATATTTGAAAAACATGAAAGAGGCATATAAAAGGCTGGGAAAAGCTGGTCCACTTTGCAAGAAGGTACAAAGCTTAGAGAATAAATTATCCCTGTTGAAGTTAATAACCAAAGCCATGTGTAAAATGGAAGAACAAGACCAGCACCAGAGCGCAGAAACAGGAAATACTCCTTCAGAGTCAAAAGGAGAAATGAGAAAAGGGCAGATTGACATAGAGGAGGGTGCAAAGCCTGCAGAAAACTCCCACTGCTGTGGCTCCATCTGGTGACCAAATTTCTAAATTACACCCTACAAGTGAAGTGTATGAACCATGTGCTGATTCGATTGAAAAAGAAATAGCCACACTTACAACACAGCTACATAGGTTAAATGTAGCTATGAAAGCTACATCTGATGGGCTGGAAAAGCATGAATTAGATGAGGACATACAAAAGGCTAGAGAAGATTTGAAGCACCTCCAATGGACACAAAACAGAAGGAGAGCTCAGAGGGCAGATGAGGAAGAAGCTGACAGAATAAGAATAGCAAGTGAATTACGATGTGAAGCAGGTAACAAGCGACATAAAACTGTGGCTCATGAAGAGCAGTCAGACGATGATGGTGATGATGAAAGTGAAAGTGAAGAAAGTGTTAAAGTAGTAACTGAAGGAAAGATGACTAAAATAAAGACACAGAAACAGAAACCTGAAAATGACAAAGGCTTTTTCAACATAGGTAAAAAAGAGGACTCTGTAACTGTTACAGAGTTTCTCATAAACAAATGGATCCCACGTCATGGGTTCCCAAAAGTAATCGGATCAGATAATGGCTCTCACTTTAAAAATTCAGACTTGTGAAAGGTAGAGACACACTTTGGTATCAAGCACAAATTCGGCACCGTATACCACCCCCAGAGTCAGGGACTAGTTGAATGGGCAAATGGGGTGCTAAAGACCAAATTGGCTAAAGTAATGGCATCGACAGAGCTTTCGTGGGTGGACGAGAAATTGTTATTTTGTTACGTTTATGTATAACTATTCTTTTGTTTTTTTTCGAGACTCTGTGTAGTCTCGAAGGGGGGAAATATGAGGTATCTAACATTCCATGACTAAATGCAACCAGATGGTGAAGAGCTGTTGTTTGGAGTTCATGGACATGAGTGATGTCTGTTTGACTCTGAAGGTTAAAGGTTAGTTATGGAATTAAGCTCACTTTCACTGTAGGTGGTTACACAGGGGGCCCTAGTACCCTAAAAGAAGCAAAAGCTGAGTGTATATAAGGAAAGGAGTAGAAGCTGAAGGTAGAGGTATCACATTGGTAGCCGATCCTCTCACAGACAGCACCGGGATGTCTGGTTAGATGCTGTGTTTCCTTGTAATAAACATTGTTATATGCAAGAAATACAGTGTCGGCGGAGTCTCCTTCATCATCTGCACATCACCATACAAGAGAAACAACAGCTTTCAACCCAGTATGAGGCATTGGTTTTATGTTTATTTTTGTGTATATACATAGGTGTGTGTGAGTAAGAGAAAGAGTATGTGTGAGTGTATATATATGTATATATATTATGATTATGTATGCACTGTGTATGTAGGTATGTATGTTTCTTATGCATGTCTATGCATATGTATGTGTATATAGCCCATTTCATCTGCTGCATGGATGTACTGTATATATGTATACATAAGTACAATCAACAGTGTTTTACGTTTTGTCTATCTTTTAGTATGTTTCAGTAGTTTATCTTATTCTTCTCTAATGTACAGCACTTTGCCTCAGCTGTTGTTGTTTTTAAAGTGCTTTATAAATAAAGTTGGATTGGATTGGATTGGATTGGAAAACTTGTCTCTTGCACACCCAAAAGTGTATTTTCTTTGTAGTACTGGTCGTCTTGAAATGACCCGTATTGACCTGGTTTGCTTTCTTGATCAAAAACTAACTTCTTTGTAAAATATGACTCTCTCAATAATCTCTCTAGAACATGAATAAGTGGAGCATAAACAAAACTTTTTTAATTGGTATATTTATATGTGTATTCAGTTGGTGCAATCAACCAAAGTTAAGAAGTGCTCGTTAAAATAGATATTCCTCCTGTAATTAGTGAAAAGAGCACCTTTTGCTTCAGTGCTTACAATAAGTGGATTTTTTTTTACAATTGCATCACTAATTTCGTCAACAACACAATCATCTACTTGAATGTCGTGTTTAGTTAGCACCTCTTTGATTATTTGTAGAGAATGACATTTAATGAAATGGAGGATATCGTTCAATTCTTCAACAATTGTCTGTAAAGTACTTTTTGAAACATGTAATACAGTTTGCATACGCAGAAAAAGAGATGCAATTTTATGTTCTATAGTGTCAGTGTCCATATACTCTTCCTCAGCCCTGTCATTTGAATCCTCACTTTCAACACAAATATCTGACGGCTGGTTCACATTTTCAGGTTCAATGGCACATGCTACATTTTCTCTAACACAAGTTCTAATGTCCTGTGTATGTTTGTGTTTTCTGCTTCTGTGTGAAGAGAATGTTTTTAAATTGCTAGTTTTAAACTCACACCGTAAAAAAGGGCAATGCACAGTCTGTCTATTTCTTAAATGATGTGCAAGATGGATGAAAAATGTGTGTTGCGTGCAAATTTCTCTGAATTCACAAGACTCACAAAAAAAGTGCACGTCTCCTCCCTTCTCCTTGTCCTACAATGTGATCTTGTAAGATGTGTTTTCAGTGCTCCATGGGTCCTGAAAGTGCACACACAGTTGCTGTAAATACAGGGCCAGTTAGCTCCTCCTCCGTGCCTCAGACGATAGTGCTTGAAGAGACCCTCTTGGTTTGTGCAGGCAAAATTACAAACTTTGCACCTCATAGGACAACTGATTATATAAACAAATAAATTTAAAAAAAATTGCAAAAAAAAAATGTGCAGCATATAAGACCGCCCCTACACAAACTTGTCAGTCCACCATTTAGATTGTTTCTCTGTTGGTGCTGTCTCTAGTATGTATAATATGTGTTGTCATACATACCAGTGGTGTAAACTGATTAGATACATAGTTTAATTTTTCAGTTCCTACGCATTTGTTTTCACTCTGGTCCAAACCACATCACTGACATAGCGTCATGTTTCCATGACGACTGACCGGAACATGACGAGAAGTATGTCATGTTTAAATGACTCTTGTAAAAATGAGTCTCTGAAGTAACACTAAACTTTAACATCAGAGACACACGTATGCAGTATACCGGTTATTTGCAGCACTGCTCATTTTGTTTAATAAATGAGCTCCAGTTTGACTGTAGCAGCACTAGCGGAGCTAATGAAGCTAACGTAGCTAACTGGTTAAGAGATGGACTGTAGTATTCGCTGATACTGATGTCGGCATTTTTGGCAGTATCGGAGGCATTTCTGATACTGGTATTGGAATCGGAACAACTCTATTCCAGTCCAGTGTTATATGTTTTGATGACTCTGGCTGTTTAATTTTAACTTGGTAACACATTTTGAGTTGCTAAGGGGCTACCTTGCTGACACGACATACACAACGTGTACACAGCCCCCATACAACCACCCAGGTAGGGAGTGAGCTCAGTGTGTCTGTGTGCTCCCCAATGCCCGCTCATACTAGGCTGTGCACCCATTTAACAATGTTTATTTAACAATGGTTAAGTTACTAGCATATTTAAACGAGTCCTTCACATTTAATTTATACATGATTTATGCACTGAAAGAACTCTCTTTAGCCGTGAGAGGGACATTCTCCGGACCCTAGTGTAAAAAGGCCAATGAATATATATTATAAAATAAAGTGTATATATATATATATAATAAAGTATAATCTACACGCGTGAACCCAGACTTACTCACCTTGAGAGAAAAATGTCTGTACATGGAAGCAGTGTGGTTGTTACTGAACCCCTGCAGATATGCATTGGAGACCCCCAGTTCTTGTTCTGTAGTTTTCTAGAACTTGTCCTGACCTCAAATGCACAGTTTTGAGGTTTGCTAACTCAATGTATTAAATTAGGCCAACTTTAGCCAAGAAACTTGAAAAAGATAGTTGAAATAAATATGTTGATTAGTTTACAATACAACTCAATCTTTTTTTGTTTAGTTAGCTGAAAAAATATGGTAAGGCCGATAACTTTAAGTCTTCATTTTTAGAGTGTACTGTTATTAGTATGTGCACATTAGATCATTAGTAACATTAAATATAGCACAATAAACCATAGTATATTAGTAGGCATTTCCTTAAGTCTTTCTGATAGTTTTCTACTGGCCGCTTTGCAACAACAGTATAATGATATCCTGAAATTACGGCTTTTAGTTTTGGGGTGCCACTTCAAGATTTTAAGTGTCCCCATCTGGCCACCCCCATGAAAAATTTCTGGAGGCGCCACTGATGGAAGGGCATCACTCAACTTAGCCCCATCATTCATAATAAAAGAATGGCCTCATTTGAATATTTGGCCCAGAAGCATGGCATCAAGAGTAAACAATTCCTGGAATACCTGCAGCTTACTTCAACTATCCAAAGTAAAAATTAATATCCAGACGGCAAACCTAGACAATCCCCCACTCATCTCAGAATTGATTAACATATCCTCCCCCCAGAAAATTCTCTCCAAAATATATAAAATAATATCACAATCAGAAAACACTTTAAGTGTACCAGTTAACAAATTTGAATCAGATCTGTCCATTACTCCCAGTGCTGGCTTCTGGACCCAAATCTGTAAAAACATCTATCTCATGACAAAAAACTTACTCTTACAACTAATACAGTACAAGGTACTTCATAGATTTCACTTCACCGCACAGAAAATGTCTAAAATGGGTTTTGGCTTGTAATGGAAAATCCCTATATCTATCACAATTTCAAAATATCAACCATGTTTTTCATGTATCTGCTTCATTTTCGTCTCAAGGCCATTCTCCCTGCGCTGCCAGCAGTGCTAGCCTCTCGTATCTGTCTACCTCCCATTTGATTCATTTAATAATCATGTAACCATCTTTGTCTATAAGAAGCTGTGACTCACTAAAAACATAAAAGACAACTGGTGGACTCTCAAACTCTTTATTTCTCTCTCACTCGGGAACACACAAAATTTCCACAACAATTTGGTGTCAGAACGCCGACGCCCACAAGGACACCAGCTGACTGACACGGCGATCTTCGAACAACAAAAATTTCCTGAACCCGATGAGAAGTTGAAATTTTAATCTCTTAAATTATATATATATAAAATAATAATTAAAATCGAATTTTAACAACCAATTAAAAAAAGAAAAAGAAAATAAATAATAGGTAATGGAATAATTATTACTTAAATTAAAAGACAATTTTGCTCACAATTCAGACTTTTTTTGAAAGTCTGAATTGTCCCAGAAGGACCTGTAGTAGACATTATGGTACACAAATAAGGTCCAGAGAGTTTAGAATGCTTGCCAATCTAGACAAAAGATTTTGAGTTTCCACCGAAACGTATCAAGACTGTCACAGTTAAGAGAGAAACTAACGAAGGAAAGAGAAAGTGTCAAAAAGAGGAAAAGTGTGCCGGTAAAATGGTTAGGAAAAAATGGAAAAGAAGAGGTTTAGAGAACAAAAGAAATTGAAAGGTTTAATGACAAATTTAAAGATTAACTCAGATGAGAAAGGAAAGGCTGAAAAAATCTACCAGTAAGAAAAACAGCACACACACATCCTCTCTCTAGCCTCCTCTTTCAGGGTTTGGCAGGCTGCTCCTCAACGCCTGCCAAACCCTAAACTTCACACTCCCTCATTATATGTGTATCAGTGGTCTCTTCAGGATGACGTAACCTGCTATCTGAGAAAGGGAGATCCCTGACGCCACACACACTTGAATTTATGAGCTCATATTATTTACACTGCACTGCTCATGTTTCACATGATTTAGACCAACTTTTTGAGCAACAGTTATTTACTGAATTCCATGACACACTTGAATTTTGTGCAGTTTCTGTAGATTTAAGTGCTGATCAGACTCCACTCTTTAAAGTGCCTAATTCATTTCCTCATGTCTCTCTAGCCAAACCACATGACAGACAGTGGAGAGACATTGGACTACTCATTAAAGAATGCCATTCCGTGATTGACTGGACGATGACCTCTGACCCTGATGTGTGTTTTTTTTCCACTGCACAAGCGTACTCTACCTCTTTTCCACTCAGTGTTAACACACTGTGTTCTTTTCATTTGATAGATGAACAATCATTTTCAAACTTAACAATGACTAAGCTCCTACTCACAGCTACAGAGATATCTCCTGATTTGGCAGAAATTCCAGATTGCTTATGGGCAACGAACAAGTATGCTGCTGGCCTGATCAGATATTGTGAACCTGTTGTGATAACACCTAAATCTGATTACAGACCTAAGAAATATCAGTACCCACTCAAACAAGAAGCCATTGAAGGCATAACTCCTGTTTTTGACTCTCTTTTAAAGGCAGGTGTCATCATTCTTTGTCCTGATTCTTCAGAAAAAAAAAACTCCCATTTTCCCGATGAAGAAAATCCGTGATCCAGACCAACAGACTGAATGGAGGTTTGTGCAGAACCTACAAGCAGTAAATGCAGCAGTCCATGCCAGAGCCCCCACGGTACCAAATCCACACACTATTCTTTCACAAGTTCCACCGGAAACTTGATCTGTCTAATGTTTTTTTAGTGTCCTTGTACACTCAGACAGTCAATATTGGTTTGCCTTTTGGTTTGCCTTTAACTTTAATGGGAAATCATACACTTGGACTGGACTATGTCTGGGCTACACTGAATCTCCTACCATTTACAATGCTGCAATTCGTGAGCCTGGAGTCTCTTCAACTCTCTCCTGGCTCTGCTCTCATTCAGTACGTTGATGACTTAATGATTTGTGCACCTACTGAAGACCAGTGCAGAACTGACTCTTTAGCTTTACTGAAACATCTTGCTGCTGAAGGTCATAAAGCCAGTCTTTCCAAATTACAGTGGGACCAAAAACAAGTTACCTTTTTAGGACACATCATTTCTGATCAGGGCAAAACCATATCTCCTAAACACATTGAGGCTCTTATAAAACTTCCAAACCTGTAACAAGAAAAAAAAAAAAAAAACACATGATGTCTTTTCTTGGAATTTGCTCTTATTGCAGAAACGTCATTCCAAATGATTCAACACTTGAGGCTCCACTGAGCGCCCTCATTCACGGCAGAGGCCTGGCCGCACATGATCGCGTGCAGTGGACCCCTGAGGCAGAAAAAGCATTTGTGAAACTTAAACAGGCACTCCAATCTCTGCCTACTCTTGTGAAATTGACACACAGGTTAGACCATGTGTCAAAAGGGGGAATGATGAACACTAACACTAACTAAGTTTAGTGTTCAAGTTAAGTTTTTCACTCTAATTTAAGCCCATTTGAGATTCACTTTGCTGCCCCACCTTATGTGGACATCTCCCACCCTGCTCATTTGGCTCCATCTACGGCACTTTGCGAACACAGTGTTCTGTCTTATTGTGCTAATCTGACTTCCTCCCTCACCAACATCAGGAACACAGTGTCTGCAGCCCTCCCAAAACCAGCAGAGGGTCTGCTCCATAACCTACAAGCAGGTGACTTTGTGGTTGTAAAGGACTTCAGGAGAAAAAACTACCGTGTAAAACGGTGGCTAGGACCATTCCAGATACTGCTGACAACACACACTGCTGTCAAGGTAGCTGAACAAGCAACCTAGATTCACGCCAGCCACTGCTGGAAGGTGCCACCTCCAGCAGATCCTCCCACTGCCGTGGTCATCTAAGCCCTGAGCCAAGGACTTATCACAACAATCACTGGACTTTTCACACATGCTTCATTTGTTGTGAAGTGAGGTGGAAACGGTGCCAACGTAAACCTCACTCTCACTACCGTCATTTCAAATTTCCAAAACCTGGAACCTGAATGAACACTCACTGATTTTGACTAATTTCCTATTTTTTGAAATATATTGTTATACCACTGTGAACTGGATGCTTTAAAAACAAAACTGTTTTTTCTTGTTCGTTGTAGTGTACTGTTTATCCTCTGTATTACTTTGATCATATTTCTATTGTATCATTTCAAGTAATTGCTTGTATCACATTCTCTTTTTACCCATTGAATGTACACGTCCATGGCATCCTTTCCGTCACCCAGGCTTATGTGGCCTACGAGGTACAATGTGTTGCATCATGATGATATCTATTACTGTTGTTGTCCCTTTAAGAATGTGGTAATTTCAGCTGTAGACTCAACTTCTAGCATCTCACACAAAACTGGACCTGACCCATCCCTTGCTCAACTGACTTCACAAAATTCCTCTGATGACTACGTACCTGTGCGCACACGTACACGTACAAGTCGTTCTGTAACCCATTTAACCTTGACCCAATGGCTCAGAAGTGGTTGATAAACAATTTATGGTACCAATTGGCTAACTACACCGCAGGCACAACTACGCAATCATCCTGTGTAGTGTGTTTGTCTCCTGATCCTGTCAAGTATTATACAGGCTTGCCATATGGAGAGAATCCTTTCACTGACTGCACCTCCTTGTGGCACGTTCTGTATTACTATAATTCCTCCGACTTTCCATTCACCTTTACTCCATTTTCTAATCGCTCCCATGAAACTATTCAGCTTGTATCTTATACTTTGGACCAAACCTTGTACTTGGAATTTGTTTTGTGTAAGAGTCACATCCTTCTAGCTGTAGGTAGCAACTGGTATGCTGCATATATGTATGGTACGTTCGCTACATCTCATAAATTAAAATTTCGCAACATTCTTCAACCATCCACCCCCCAATGGCCCCAGGTGCTGTAATTACTTGCTACAGGCTTACTCGCACCAGTCCCCATGTGAAAAATGTGGTTAACTTTCAAGGCTACTGTAATTACACTGTAGAGGTTCCTTCTGAAACTGACTGGCATATGTCCAAAGCTCTTAACATGAATAAACTAGACAGTGCTGGATATTTGTCTTTCCTAACCTAATTCATAATTAGACACGCCCATTGCCTGATGTCTATTGGATTTGTGGTGACGGTAAACTGCGTCAGACATTACACACATCTCGTACCAAAAGATCTGTTCCAGGCAGCTTTGATGACAAAGTGTACATAGATTCAATTGGCGTTCCTAGAGGTGTCTCAGATGAATTCAAAGCTCGTAATCAAATTGCTGCTGGATTTGAATCTTTCGTTTGCTTTTGGTGTACGGTGAATAAGAATGTAAATTGGATTAATTATTTGTTTTACAACCAACAACGGTTCATTAATACTACATTGTGCCCCGAATGGGATAGATCAAGTGGCTCCCATGAGTCTATACCATCCTCTTCACTATAGGTCATTTATGACAGATCTCAACTCAACATAGTGGACTTTTGGCGCCTCCGCAATGACAAAGTTAAGGCCTACTTATTTTATTCTGGGCACCATGGCTCCTCCTCCAGAATAGATTATATATTTATTAGTCCATCTATTACAAATAACATCAGTCATATTAACATGCTTCCAATTTTAATCTCTGACCATGCCCCGGTAGCCTGTACCTTACAACCAATTATTGATCACCCTAAAGTACACAGGTGGAGATTTAATAACTCTCTACTTAGTAATGATGCCTTTTTATCACATATGAAATGACAAATAAGTGACTTTACTAGCCACAACAAAGAGAGCTGCAGCAATGCCCAAACATTGTGGGAAGCAACAAAATGTTTCATAAGAGGTGTGTGTATAGGTTTCTCATCTAAGTTGCACTCTGGGCATAACAAACATATGAATGAAATTGAAAGGGAGACTGAGAGATTAGAGCGAGAGCAACTTGTGACTTCTTCAGCAACCAATACAAAATTACTCACAGCACTGAGAGGGGAATATCATAGTTTATCCCCAGCAAAGGCAGAGTTTATATTACATAGAACAAAGCAAAGATACTACTATGATGGTGACCGTCCAAGTAGATTACTTGCTCTCAGACTTAAACAATGTGAGTCCAAAGCAATGATTAATGCAATTCGGACAAAAGAGGGCATGGTTGTGACACAGCCTGATACCATAAATAAAGAATTTAAAACATTCTATTACCAACTCTACTCATCAGAAGGCCAATTGAATGCTGAGAGGTGTGCGTCATTTCCTCATAGCCTCTCTCTCCCCAAATTAGATGATGAAGAAATTGATGGCCTAGAAAAGTCTATCTCAGTGGAAGAACTTGAATCAGCAGTGAAATCATTGAATAGAGGTAAATCCCCTGATTTGGATGGCCTACCCCCTGAATTTTATGTAGTATTTTGGGACCAGGTAGGGCCATTGATATTGGACTCCATACATTTTGCAATCAGGCAGGGATCATTTCACAGGGATCAAAGACATGCACTAATTACTCTCCTCCTTAAGAAGGGCAAGGACCCACTAGAATGTTCCAGCTACCGGCCCATCTTACTGATCTGTGGGTATATTAAAATTTATTCTAAGGTGTTGAAAATGTAGTGAGTAAACTCATAAATTTTGATCAAACAGGGTTTCTTAAAGGAACGGTGGCATCAGATAATCTGAGAAGGCTCTTACATATTATTGACATTGCTGATGCTCACAAAGAAGATTGTGCTGTATTTTCACTTGATGCGGAAGAGGCTTTTGACCCCTCAGAGTGGGGTTACCTGTGGATGGTCCTGGAGAAATTCGGCTTTGGGCAGAAATTCATTTCCATGTCATTTCTGTTGTTTGCGCTTTCATTAGAACCTCTGGCACAGGCCATTAGAGAAAGTGAGGTAATATCACCCATCATTGTTGATTAGTCTAGACACTACGTCTCACTATATGCCAATGACTGCCTACTCTTTCTCTCTAATATTCAGGAGTCCCTACCACACCTCTTAACTCTATTCAACAATTTCCACAATATGGCAGGATACAAAATCAACTGGTCTAAGTCTGTCCTTCTCCCTCTGAACCAAGCAGCTAAGAAGGCTTCCCTACCAGCTGGCATCCCTGTGTGTTCATCTTTTACTTACCTTGGTATAGAAATTTATCCTAACCTTCATAAAACCAAAAAACTTTGGTGTTAAAAAGAAAATAGCCAATTATCTACAGAGATGGGGCTCTGGCAGAGTCTCAACCATCAAAATTAATGTCCTGTCCCATTTTAACTTTTTGTTTTTCATGATTCCCCTTGTCCCCCCCAACCAACTATATCTGTGATGCATTCTCTCATCTCAAAATTCATCTGGGTAGGAAAACGTGCCAGAATTTAACTAGCAATGTTACAAAGAAGCAAGCTCACTGGAGGCCTGGCTGTCCCAAATTTAAATTTCTACTACTATGCCTTTCAGCTAAGACCACTGCAGGTATGGAGATGCCAAGATTCTCAAGTCCCATGGAGGGAGATAGAGGTGGCACGTGTGAAACCACACCGGTTAGAGGACCTACTGTTAAGGTTTACACTGGGCATGTATGGACCAACGAAAGGAGAGCGGGAGCCAGGTTGAAAAAACAAAGTGAGCAAGATTTATTTACAAAAGAATAACAAAAAACCCAAACTACTTGAGCCAACAGAAGATAACAAAAAGTGAGGAGACTGACAGGCTGGCTGGGCGAGGATCTCCCAGGAAAAACTAGAAAAAGGGAGCAAAGGGACATAAGAACGAGCAAATCTGAGTAAGAACTGGAGTGTTACAGTACCGGGTAGCAAGTGAGACGCGCTGACACCTGCTGCAAGAAGGAGCCAGCTGATAAAGGCGAGGAGGAAATCAGGGAAATGAGCAGCAGGTGTGTAAGGAGGAAACTCCACCCAGCAGCCTGGTTGTCTCCTGAAATGAAAAGGCAAAAACAGGGTTGCACAGGAAAAAGACAACTTAACAAAATAAAAGGCAGGAAGCAGGGAAACCGGATCCTGACACCTACTTTACACAGGCACAAGTTGCAAAAATATCCAGCTACGCTATGGGAGCATTATAGTTAACTCTCTCAATGTTTGGAAAAAACAGAAAAACTCCTGGGTGTAACAAACCTATTTCATAAAACAACTCCATTGTGGAACAACCTTTATTTTCAGTCAGGTGGGAAGCCTTTTGTCTTTTCCCCATGGGCTCAGAAAGGAGTCCATGTTTTGGGGGATTTATTTGATAATACTCCTCTGCACTCATTTGTAGACATAAAAACTGATTTTGATCTGTCAAATACTTCATATTTCCTTTATCTAAGACTGAGATCTGCTATGAAAGCGTATGGGGTGCCCTGGTATCAGCCGATTCCAGTGCATCCTATGGAGAAATGGGATGAACCAAAGCGGAGCTCTAGAGGAACTGTAACAGTCATCTACAATGCTTTGATCTTTCATCATTCCAAAGCCCTAGCTGTAGAGAGGGTGTGGGAAAGGGACCTGAGCACATTTGGTATAGAGCCATCGTGGGAGGATATATGGTAAAACTTAAACAGTACCAAAAATGCCAAAAATCTTGCACACCAACTTATTCATTTTAAACTAATACATAGGACTCATGCAACTCCCTTGAAATGCTTTCAGATGAAATTAATAAGCCCTAATTGCACTCACTGCCCAGGTCAGACACTAGGCACAGCATTGCACATGTTTTAGGAGTGTGTGTGCCAATCAGACACTTCTGGACTGAAATATTCTCTGTAATTTCATTACTAGACCTGTCCACGGTGTACCCTGCCTCTCGCCCTATGTCAGCTGGAGTTACCAGCGCCCCCTGTGACCCTCAGTGGATAAAGCGGTACAAAATTAATGAATGAATTTCATTACTACTGGATACTGACTTACAGCCTAACCCTTGTTTATGTCTACTGAATGATGATTCACATCTGCCCCTCACTCTCATCCAGTCCAGACTGCTCTCAGCAGGACTCACAGCAGCAAAAAAAGCTATATTAAGGCTTTGGTTTTATCCTACTTTACCTCTGAAGTAATACTGGCTAACTTCTTGGACTCTGGATATGTTGTATATTGTGTCGTACTGTAGTTCGTGGTTTGTTGTGATGTTAAACTGTAAATGTAAAATTATATATTGTCTAATAAAAAATGTTAATCATAAAAAAAAATGTGTGCTGTTTCCAGCAGCTCTTGATGGTTTGGGCAGTTTTCTGACAGTCTGATTTTGTTCATAAACGCCTTTTGTTCCTCTCTCAAATGCAGCCAAATCGTCCAAAACGCAAAAAAAGTCATAGTATAGTATGTCATCCAAAATGCACCAAAAAGTCACACTATAGCATGTTGTCCAAAATTTGACCAAAAAGTCACACCACAGCATGTTGTCCAAAATTTGACCAAAAAGTCATACTAGAGTTTGTTGTCCAAAAATGCACCACAAAGTCATAATATAGCATGTCGTCCAAAATTTGAACAAAAGTCATAGTATAGTAAGTCGTCCAAAAATGCATCAAGTCATAGTATAAGCATGTGGTCCAAAATGCATCAAAAAGTCCTAATATGGTAGTATCGTATATTTGACCAAAAAGTCATAGTATAGTATGTCGTCCAAAATTTGACCAAAATGTCATAGTATAGTATGCTGTCAAAAATTTGACCAAAAAGTCATAGTATAGCATGTTGTCCAAAAATACACCACAAAGTCATAGTATAGCATGTGGTCCAAAATGCACCACAAAGTCAGTATAGTATGTCGTCCAAAAATGCACCAAGTCATAGTATAGCATGTGGTCCAAAATGCACCAAAAAGTCATAATATAGTAGTATCATCCAAAATTTGACCAAAAAGTCACACCATAGTATGCCATCCAAAATTTGACCAAAAGTAATAGGAAAGTATGTTGTCCAAAATTTGACCAAAATGTCATCGTATAGTATGTCATCATAAAAATGCACCAAAAAGTCACAGTATAGTATGTCGTCCAAAATTTGACAAAAAGTCCCAGTATAGGTTAGGGCCCCACAACAACAATGCATGGACTAGTGCATAAGTGAATGGACAACAAACAAATGAGAAAGTGAAAAGTTATCGAGGACATGGACCACAATGTTGCACATAATGAGCATTTACATGCCATTATTATTGTAATGATTATTGATATTTTTCAATTTAAGCACATTGACTTATTCCAGACAAAATAAAGTTTAAATGGTAAACATTTAGTTCTGAATACACATAAAAGATAAGATAACCAGTTATTTTCCCCCTCTTAAGACAGGTAATAAATTCTGTAGTCCTATGGGGCTCAGGGATGGAAAAAGGTGTCGCACCAGGAAGAGAATGCATTGTCTGGTCAGGGTGCGTGTCGAGGGAGACGGAAAGGGAAATGTGATAGTCTACACTTCTTGGGCAGCCTCAGCAGTGTCCGTGAAAAAGGGGGGGCTGCTTTTTCACATCCTCCTATGGCGACCATTTCCTCTGATGATGCGGTTATTGACGGAGCTGAGTGGCCAGAGGAGGACCCGGGAGAAAATAAAATAAATCTGGCACTTCCCATTTAGGTGAGACTCTCTGACAGGTCGGAGGGTCTTCAGGTCCTGGTGGTTGGCGCCTAATTGGTGGGCAGGAGTCAAGGTCAGGATCCAGTTTCAGTGCAGTGCAGAGAGGAAGTATGGGGTGCTGCTGTCACTGCTGTGCATATTTTAGTGTTAGTGTGTGTCTTTGGCAAATGTTTCTGCATTTGTTTTCTTTCTCTAGTTTTAGCTTTTTTGTCCTACATATTCAAACACTCTTTGTATCTTTCACATTCTTCTAAGTCTTTCACAAATATTTTATTTCCCTTTCATATGTTCTCTTCCTCCTGTAAGTTCCTTTTTAACTCAGAGGTCTCTTTGATACTCAGAGAAACTCTTTCTGGAAAACCAAATTCTTTAGCCCAATCCTTTAAAAATCTAATTGATCTATCAATGTATGTCGCCCTCATTATGTCCACTATGGGACCCCTAGGGGCTTCCTCCCCCTTACTACTTTTGCTCCCCATGGCGAAAGACTGTGCATGGTTACTACAATGCAGACATCTCCGTGTGGACTATTCTCACCACCCGACCACTTGAGAAATGTGGTTTATTCTCACCCAACCACTTTGGTTTATTTTTATAACCCTCAAGTGTCTGCACTCTTTGTGACACAAATCTTGGTTATACGGACTATTACCACAATTAGACAGGTTAGGGGCTCCATCAAATAAGGTCAAAATGAGGTTTTCTCGATTTCTGAGTCATGTCAGTTGGAATCGAGGTGATGGAGGACCATCAATGTGCATTGTGGCCCCCTGAGGGACCGTTAGGAACACTGTCTCTGTAGTTTCACATTACTGGTTGTGTCATGGTAGTCATAGCCCATTGGGGCTTCTGCAGCTGGTGTATTCACTAGCCACCAGGCTCCTGTTTGCTCTACCTGAGTCTGCACCTCTGATTATTTACTGGACATCGTGCCCTGGCAGGTCTGTTCAGTTGCTGAGGCCCTAAGCCCACACAGATAATTAGCAATGTCCCTAATAAATGGGGTTGCTGGGACAAACCCAGTGAACTTTAAGTTTGGAATCAGGTACAGCGAGGGATCCAAATTAGAGGTGGCCAGTTTGGCTCCGGCAGCAGCGAGTTGTCCCGGGACTTTGTAGAACAGCTTCTGAAGGGAGGCTCTCTGTTCGTAAAAGGTGAGTGCTGTAATGATTTGGGGTCTAAGAGGATGTGGGTGCATGTAAGGACCAGTGCGCAGAGGCGAGGATAAAAGTTAACAAAGGTTTATTACAAAAGTAGAAACTAAAGAAGGGCCAGACACAGGAACGTGGTCAGCCTTATGCCACTCTTTCTCAGTATATACCCCTTTCCGGCTCGGGGACGAGCTGGTAATAGTCACGTGGGGATTCGCTCTTTCTGTGGGTGATCATGTCATATGGGAGTTAAACCATGATGCTACTCTCCTCTGATTCATCACTTTCTTTTTCAGAGGGGCAACACTATCTAATATATTACACAGTGAAGCTGCTGCATTATCAACAAGATTATCAATGAAAGTGGGTGTAAAATCATTGTTAACGTCACTGTTAACGTCAGGTGGACTTAGACATGGCACAGAGTTAAATAATGGGTGCACTGACTCTCAGTACCCACTCAAACAAGAAGCCATTGAAGGCATAATTCCTGTTTTTAACTCTCTTTTAAAGACAGGGGTGATCATTCCTTGTCCTGATTTTCCAGTGCGAACTCCCATTTTTCCGGTGAAGAAAATCCTTGAACCGGACCAACCAACCAAATGGAGGTTTATGCAGGACCGACAAGCAGTAAATGCTGCGGTCCATGCAAGAGCCCCCACGGTACCAAATCCAAAAACTATTCCTTCACAAGTTCCACCGAATGCGCACTGGTTCACTGTTTGTCTAATGCTTTTTTTAGTGTCCCTGTACACAGTCAGTATCGGTTTGCCTTTAACTTTAATGGGAAATCATACACTTTCCTACCAATGCTACTTTACAATGCTGCACTCTGTGACATCTTAGAATCTCTCCAACTTTCTCCTGGCTCTGCTCTCATTCAGTACGTTGACGATTTAATGATTTGCGCACCTACTGAAGAACAATGCAGAACTGACTCTTTGGCCTGACTGAAACATCTCGCTGCAGAAGGTCACAAAGCTAGTCTTTCCAAATTACAGTGGGTCCAAAAAATGTTTACCTTTTTAGAACACATAATTTCTGATCAGGGCAAAGCCATATCTCCTAAACACACTGAAGCCATTGTAAAACTTCCAAAACCTGTAACAAAAAAACACATAATGTCTTTTCTTGGAATGTGCTCTTATTGCAGAAACATCATTCCAAATTACTCAACACGAGGCTCCAATGAGTGCACTCATTCACGGCAGAGACCGCACATGATCGCGTACAATGTAGCTGAATGAGCAACCTGGATTCACGCCAGCCACTGCAGGAAGGTACCACCTCCAGCACCTCCACCTCGCCTAGGTTCTTTCAAGGAATCATCACAACAATCACTGGATTTCACACATACAAAATTCCAGGCTGTGTTGACTCAGCACGACTACTAAGTGTGGGTAGATAACATTTAGAGTCACACCAGTGATATACACGAATCCACATACACTTCTGCAAAGAACACACATCTCACAGGCTTGTGTAGCTGAAAACTCTCCAATCAAACATCAGGACGGATTCTTCACACGCACACACACTTCATTCCTTGTGAAGTGAAGTGGAAACCTAACGATGTCAACGCAAACCTCAGTCTCATTAGTGTCATTTTACATTGCCATAACCTGGAGCCTGAATGGACACTCACTGATCTGACCAAGTTCCTATTTATGAAACCCCAGGTGGATGAGCACTGTAAACTGGATGCTTCAAAAACAAAACTATTTTTTCTTGTTCTTTGTAATGTACTGTTTATCCTCTGTATTACTTTTATCATATTTCTACTGTATCGCTTCAAGTACTTGTATCACATTCATTTTTAACCATGGAATGTACACCTGGGTGTTGGCATCCTCCAACACCCAGGTCTATGCGGCCTACGAGGTACAATGTGTTGCATCGTGATGATATCCATTATTGATATTCATTACTGAATGTTCCCTTTAAGAATGTGATAATTTCAGTTGTAAACTGAACTTCTAACATCTCCCACACAACTGGACCTGACTCACCTTCTTGCTCAACTGACTCCACACAACCCCACCAATGACTACATATCTGAATACACACGTACATGTCATTTTGTAAAACCATTAAATGTTGACCCAATGGCTCAGAAGTGGCTGATAAACAATTTGTGATGCCAATTGGCTAACTACACTGCACGCACACTGACTTAGAGCCTGAGACCTTTGACCTGGTGTCGTGTTGTTGCTCCATGGCATGACTGATCACTTAGCTGTTGTGAAGAACAATGAGCCGCTAAGCATTGCATCTCCGTATCATAGCCTGCCGTGCAATGTCCTTTTACTATTCTGTCCTCACACTGGTGTAGCAAAACAATGCTAGACAGATAGTGAACAAAAACTCCCACAATCCATCCTCTGGGTTTGTGGTGTAATTTTTCTGTAAAAGGAAAATTCTTTCCCAAGGCTGTAACATAAAGAGAATGCCATACACACTCGGCTGCTAGCTCATCTACTGAGCACATGATAAGATGAAAATGAAACTTAAGAGAAACACCTATAGCAATAACCACCAGCAGGTGGCGACCAACACTTGCTGGATCAGCACAGTGAGATAGGCATGGTCGTGATGGTATCACCTAGGCTTGAAGTCAGGCACAAGAGAGAGGTGGGAGGAGCGTTGTGCTCTCTTCACCAATGGGGGCTCAGAGCATTTTGTTGACTCACTGGTCGGAGTGGCTTGTGGGGAGTGAAGTCCCAATTAATGTACAACCCCCTGTGGTGTGAGAGGAATGGCTTTGTCTTTCCTGCAACAAAGGGTCAGGCCCTTTGGATCTGAATTGTCCAAGTAGGCCTCACAGCTCATAGGAGTGGCCTCCAAAACTGTGCAGTTCTTCACACACAAATGTGAACATATCCATGTCTTTAGCATTGAACACAAGCCAAAACAAAATTTATAATCTTTAAAGAGGACATTCACTGAAAAATCTAATTTCTTTTTTGGTGTGTCCCTGTGTCCTTCCCGTATCTAAACATCATTAAAGTGTCACAATAAGCACATTTGACGTGCAATGAACCATCCCCCAACGGCTACTCCCGGTCATGGGTGTGGACATTTCACCTGAAGAAGAAGAAGCTGAATCGCTTCCGCCATTACAACTATTGTATCTGTTGAGAGAAAAATGTGTAGCCCTGCTAAAAATCCTTACTAATAAAAAAAAGAATAGTTCATAATGGTTAAAATATTTTGAAAATGTATGTCTAAAATGTATCATTAAAGATACAAATGTGCATGGTTAAATATTGCATTTTATTTTGAAGCAGTTCATGTAAAGAAGGAGTACTGTTTGAGGGAAAAGTTTGATTCTGATCACTGATTGGCTCATGTGTGATTGACAGGAGTTGACAGGAAGTGAGTGAGTTTGAGAGAGAGAGTGAACAGTAACAAAGCTGCTGGAGTGCTAAAACGTAGGTTGGAACCAGTTTTTGTACATTTTGTAAACATGACACACAGATACCCCTATCTACCAGCAATATTTACCTTTCACATCCTGTAGGTAATCCCTCCAAAATGGAACAACACGTTCCTTTGCCTGTCTCTTGTTGCTTCCCACTGCAGACAACGGGATGTGGAAAAGCTGATCCATCAAGTCAGCAGTGAGTGGGGAAGGTTCATGGCACATTAATGGTCTAAAACTGTCTGGATGCATTCTGATTGCATCAAGAATGCAAAGGGTCTTCAGTCCCTCCTTAAATCTATAAAAATGAGACAAATGAGACAATGAGATGAGACAAAAATTTCAAATTGGGTTTGTTTTCATATATTGTTAGGCTAGCAGGAGGGAAGGAGGGATCTCATCAATACAGAATAAAAGCTATAAGATCCAATATGCCAGTAGAAGTTAGTATGAAATTTGTGTTTGACATGTGTTTGACATGTGTCCTTGAGAATCTGCAATAAATCTGCTGACAGTTCAGTTCTTAATGTACAAGCTAGCAATCATTTTAGGAGAACCAGGAAAGAAGTACATTTAATTTATTGTTGTTTAAAATGTATTTTGTATGTGTAATGTGTTAATGGTGAAAGTACAGTAGCTGTCATGTGCACACTTACTTTGCAGGGTACTTTACAGATAGTAATACGATGCTTACTGCACTAGTTGTTTGAACTTACTTTGAGTTAGTCTTACACTACATTTGAAGAACAAATTTACAAGGATATACAGTACCTTCTTGAATAAAAAAATAATAATAAATAAAATAAAATAATAATAAATATATAATACATGGTAAATTGTTTTGATGTTCTTATAGTTTTACAGAGAAGAATATAACTCAGATCATGCCATGTAACCAACATTTCACCAATCTGGATTCTGAACAATAGTGTTACACAAACCTTTCAAATGCCTCAGACTCTGTGGACCACCTGAAACATGGGGCTATCTTGAACCAGCAGATCTCTGTCTTCAATGGTTTTCAATGGCCTTTTCAATGGCCTGAAAACCATTGAAGACCCAGCATTTGCGATGTAATCTTGCAGAGGTTCAGTGGCATGTAACAGGCCATCTAAAGATGTACATTCAGACACCTTAAAACACCATACAATAGAAAAAGAAAATTGTGAAACAATGACGTAAAGCATGGTTTGCTAATAATATATGTGATACATCTGCAGCCCCTTTTTGACAACTGTTTTAGAGAGCTGCTCAATCAACTGTATTATCATTTTCGAGTCTGCAGGTTTGGGTGCTATTGAACTGGTTGAATTGTATTTTGTTTGTGTGTATATTCTGAGTGGATAATTACAACACATTTACCTTTTTTAACCTTCTCATAGAGGTCTGTATCAGCAATGTCTTTCAAGACAGGCTTTCGTTGAGGAATTGCCACCAACTAGGCGAGAATACAGTGTTGGTGCTATGAATCCTGGTTGAGGACCGCCATGAACAAGACTTATGGCAATGGCTTGGCCAGCAAAGAAATATCGATCTTTTC
This sequence comes from Brachirus orientalis, assembly GCA_016785285.1. Classification (NCBI taxonomy): domain Eukaryota; kingdom Metazoa; phylum Chordata; class Actinopteri; order Pleuronectiformes; family Soleidae; genus Brachirus; species Brachirus orientalis. Next base: position 33,024 of record JAFBJR010000150.1, read on the forward strand.
TTAAAGCTGTCGAAATCATGGCATGGAAAACATTACACAAGATAAACTGGATGACATAAAACCTATGACAAAATTAGTGCAATATTAAAGAAAAACAATACATTAGAACCAAAAGTAGCAAATACAAAAATACAAAAAAAAAGCAAATACCTGAATTGTCCAAAGTCAAGTTCAGTTTGCCGTTTCTTCCTTCAAACATTGGTGACAGTGCTAGGGCTTCCATAAGCAAACGTAAAAATTCTCTCCTACGGCCACCAAGGCCCACAGCCTGTTCATCTGGTACATGGGATTATAGGACAGTCGCTTGAAGCCCTGCAGAGCACCATCCAGTACTGAAGACCTATTAATGTTGAACCTGCATCTTTGGTTATTGTCAATTTGGGATGCAAGATTGAGAAGCACCTCCTGTGCTGATTTAGTGTTTGCGTGTTCAGATGCCCTGTTGTAAGAAAACAGAGGTGATAGGTAATATATAGGGATAAGACTTTTTGGACAATGCATTACCCTCTCATAACTATGTCAAATAAGCATAGGTCATAATTCAACCTTTTTGACCATTACTGCTATGTTCAACCAATTGTAGAAATGTTATTTTTTCTTGCAGAGTTTATACATTTATTTAGGCACATTGTGCATGGCCCTGTTTCCACAAAGCACCTTAAGATAAGGGATATTCTGGGTGTTTTGAAGTGTGGTTGTATGAGGTACTTATACAGTCAGTGTATTACACACAATGGACGGTGGTCAGCACACACCCCCCAGTTTAGAGAAGCTGACAAGAGTACCAGCACAGAAGCTAGGCTATATACTGCTGTGGAGGGCTTCAGCAGCTAAATATATTTTAGTCACCTAAGTAAATCAATATCTTTTTTTGTGGTGAGGTGGGCACATGGCATGGGGCTGCACGGTTGATTTGAACCCTGCTACAGGGGGACTTGTGAATTCAGTATGTGGGGTGCTCACTCTATCCAGGCACCCAGAAATCACTCAGTTTAAGTGTATGCTCTCACTCACTCACTCACTCATTTTCTACCGCTTTATCCACTAGGGGTTGCGGGGGGTGCTGGTGCCTATCTCCAGCTAACATGGGGCGAGATGCAGGGTACATCCTGGACAAGTCGCCAGTCCATCACAGGGCCACACAGAGACAGACAACCATTTACTCTCACATTCATACCTACGGGCAATTTAGAGTGTCCAATTAACCTAGTCCTAAGTGTATGCTACATTACTAAATTATTTTAGCTGCTTCCTCCACAGACGTGCATGGCTTAGCCTCCAAGCTGGTACTCTAGTCTCCTCCTCCAATATAGGGGCGTGCTGACTGTTGTCTACTATAGTTAATACAGTGATAAAGTACTTCATGGAACCTTACTGAAAAACAAGATAAAGATGACCTTGGACCCACTGTAAGTCAATGAGTTAAGATCATCTTAACTGTAAGATACTTTTGGGAAACAAGGCCAAGGTCTGATCCACAACTACCAGAACTGTGCTTCTCTGTGCTTATGACTTTGATGAAGATCAGATCATGTTTTATTACATGTTTTATAATGCAGAAAGCCGTTTCTTACCACTGTGTATCAAAAATTAGTGCACTCATTGAACAATGTCATACTGACAATTTACTTACACATGATTCTCAGTACTGGCCATTATAGCATGGTTTAGTTCTTCATCATCAGAAGAAAGATCAGAGATGGAACCCATGATCGAAAGGTAGGCAGCATAGTCATCACTGCTAGATGGAGTCTAGTTCACTGTGGCATCACTTTCCAAGTCAGTAATACTGGATGCTCGCTGTGTGGCAGAGGGCTGGTTAGCTGGGGTTGTGACAGCACTGGATGCTCGCTGTGTTGCAGAGGACTGGTTAGCTGGGCTTATGACAGCACTGGATGCTCGCTGTGTTGCAGAGGGCTGGTTAGCTTGGGTTGTTACAGCACTGGATGCTTGCTGTGTTGCAGAGGACTGGTTAGCTCTGGATCTACTTCTGAAAGGATAACTAGAAATCTGCTGTGTTGATGCAGTATGGTTTCCCCTAGCTCTTGTAGTCATATAGTCACTGGTTTTACTGGCAGTGGTAGAACTGGTCATTAGATGCCAATGTAGTGTTAACCTCCACAGAACTGTCTTCTGAATCTGTACTGGCAATCTAAAACAACAAAAAAAGAACTGTATGGTCCAATTACACATATTTCTCAAAAACTTAATGGAAATGGAAGATTGCTTGATGGCCTGATGTACACATCCTTTGATCTGAATACCTTGTGAATCATAAAGCCACTTAATTCCTGGCTCTCATGCAACTTTGGCGATACCAGTTTGTTTCCACATGCCATCAAAAGTTCAACACTGAAAGAGTAACAAACAAAAAATAATAGAATTCAATTTCAAAACCACTCTATAGCAATCAACGCATAAACTACAATGTGAATGTGTAATGTCTTAAAGGTGCAATATATGATGTTTGTCAGCTGACTACTGCCTTTTGTAAACAAACACGGAGAGAACAGAGTGGGTCTGCACTGTAAATACACCAGTGTACACCTGTGGTGCATCAAGTAGGCAGTGTCACTCTGTACTCCATTTAAAAGCTCTCAGCCAGTAACAGAATCAGGTTCACTTTTCATGACACTTTATCTCTGCTGTGCTCACTCTCTCTCTCTCAATGATTCCCCGCTTAATTGAAGTAGTGGTAGCGTGTGTATACCTTTATCAAACAAATGACAAATGAAATGGAGCAGACCCACGGACAGAGAAGTTCAGTGTAACTTTCTTCTCTGCTCAGGATGCCATGATTCCACAATATCTTAGAATATTAAATGTCATATATTGAACTTTTAATATTCCAATAATATAATACCTGACATTCTCTGGAATTCTGTCTTTGAATGCCTCCCTTATCTCTGCGATGACCATCCCATAGTCACATGTTTTCCTCATTTCAAAGGCACTTAATATATAGCCACCTTTGTGACGCCTTCTTTTTGTTTTGTGTTTGCAAACTTGATCCCACGAGGAATTAGGTAACAGGATGACATCTTTGTTGAAGGTAGGGTGATTTGGAGGGGCAAGTCTAGAAAAAGAAAACATTGTCAATACATTTAGTAAATGCTTTTGTCCAAAGCAAGACAAACATTAAAGGATAGTTACTCAATACACAACATTTTCATTTTGGTCTGTAACAATTTTTCCCTTGTGCTGCATTTTACTTACGGTCAATATAAGTTAAACTATATACAGTTTTTATTACTAACATAGTCAAACTATACTGTATAAGTATATCCCAAATGTCCATATTAAAAGAAATAAGGTTCAAAATGAAACATGGACATAAAACAAACTAAAGAGTAGACCTGCTATCCACCTGCTATTGTGCTTTACTAAGAAAAGCCAGGCTCACAACCTTCCTCGAAGAATAAGTTCTTTTGCAACAATTAACAATTTAATATCAGCACTATTAACTGTAGCTATAAATGTTAATTTAGCCAAGTAATTTTTATGTAAAATTTAGCAGTTAAGATGCTTTCAAGTTTATCTTCTCCAGAATCTAACAGGTTTAGCTTCACACATCTGAGGGATATACTACAAAGCAAGTTTGACAGAGTCTGGCTTTCTTTCCTGAGCTAGCTCAAGAAAACCTTAAACCCCAGATAACAGGTATCACAACGGTGGTTATCAACTTGCTTTTTTAACTCTACCTCAGTCCGTGCGTGTTCACATGAAAGTGGCATTTGACGCATCATTTGACTCTAATTGTGTGCCGCTGAAAAGGAGATGATTGGTGAAAGGTGCTTTTTAGCTGATTTCAAGCTAAAAAGAAACAGAACAGAACCTGGTCCAGACCAGGTTAAGTCTTCAGCATCAGTTGCCATGGTGATCTAGCCAGTTTAAAAGACAGTCACCTTTGTGACACTGAAAACTCTGGCTTAATGCACTAATCTCGCTTACAGCCCAACTAGTCAAAACAATATTTATTTACAACTGAGACAGAAGCCACAATAGAATAGAGCAGAATCCATAGTAGCTATCAGTAAATAATAATATTATTTAAAAGCAATATTTCAGTCACCAGAGGAATGTACTGAATGGTGCCTTTGAAACGAGCTGTTTTAACTGTAGTCAGTTTATGCTGAAGTTCCACCAGATGCATGTGTGTTGCATCTGAATGTTTGTGCTCCGGCTTTGTCACAGCTGCAGCGCTCCAGGACCTCCGTAAAAGATAGGCAGAGCTTCTTTTTGCTGGATGTTGGAGGACAACGCAGTTGCTCAGAGCAGATCGTGCTGAACAGGAAGTCGTGTGCAGAAACAAAATAAAACATCCGGTTAATTTTCAAAATAAAATACACTGTGTTCACAGCGGATCATATTGTTTGAATCGGTTGAGCAGATGCAACGCACACGCGTCTGGTGGATAGGAGTTATTCTTTTATACAGGTTGGTATAACTGTAACATGCCTTTTTATTATATATTACATTATGAACCTCATTAGATGTGTTTTGAAACATATTCGTATAGTGTTCTGCCATGCAAAGGCCCATAGTCAGCCCGGTATATGTTGTTCATGTTTTGCAGTGTATATGAGTTTAAACAGTTGCATGATCCATCACCTGGGTGATGGATCATGCATGATGGAGGGTCTGGAAGTTCATTCATTCTTTTGATAACCTAAGAGGGACAAAGTGATATTATTGTTGAGCTGTAATATGTGGAGTTGCAAATTAATACAGGAGGTAAGATCACAGTAAAGGAAAAAAGTAATTGTTCCCAAAGCAGAGGACATTTTTGGATGTGATCACTTATTTCCACTAACTTAAATATCTCGGACTTCCAGTTATGGTGTGAACTCACAAATTTTAACAGCATACTACCAATTAACACTATGGTGGGCAAATATCAAAAACACAGCTTAGCAAAACCCAACAACGTCGAACTTACCAGTGTCTACTCCACAAGCTAAAGCTAGCTCACCTGCAGCTCCCATCATCGAGAGAGCATATCGGATAGGACAGCTTAACACCAGCCAGGACCCAAAACCAAGAGCGGTGATAATCAGATTCCTTAATTACAGAGACAATGAAAATGCTGTGAGACAGCCCAGAGACAGAGTACAGTGAAGTTTGAGAACAACAGCATGATTCACAAGGACAAACATAAAACAAAACAATGTTTTATGTAATACTGGCCACAATGACTTCAAATAACAGGTCCACTAAGGGCAACACCTAAGAGACAATGGTGAGATTTTTGTTTTATTTTATTTTAAAAGGCTTGCTCCTTAAGGAAAGCTTATAAGCTGTTTTGTTACTTCAATATGCAAATAATATCTAATATTGTTATAAATATAATCATAACGGGACCATAGTTTGCTGTAAGATTGATCCTTGGACACGTGGGTCACATATCACACACTGACCACTGAAGTGGGTTTTACACTGATCTGTGAAGATAAGGGATCTTGAGGCTGAGTTTTATGGCCCTTTGTGGCTCCTCAAATAGCCATTTTATTGTCTTTGAGCAAAGGGTCATGTGGCCTCCATCCATGATCCATGTTGGCTCCATCGTGATTGAGCTGATCCTCAACAACTTCCCCCCAGGGCTGTGTGCTGAGCCCCCTTCTGTTCACTCCGCCGGATCGTGAAGTTTGCGGATGACACAGCTGTGGTTGGACGCATTGCTGACAACGATGAGTCTGACTACGGGCAGGAGGTGGAACACCTGGAGGGTTGGTGCAGAGAAAACAACTTCTGTATCAATGTGAAGAAGACCAAGGAGATGATCATGGACTTCAGAAGGGGCAGACATCTCCCCCCTCCCCTACACATTGGAGGGACAGCATTGGAAGTGATCTCCAGCTTCAGGTACCTAGGCGTACACATCTCTGACGACCTCACCTGGAGCACCAACACTTCTTATCTGGTTAGAAAGGCACACCAGCGCCTCTACTTCCTCAGGAGGCTGAGGCGTGCCGGACTTGGGAGCCCAGTCCTGTCCTCCTTCTACAGATGCGTGATGGAAAGCGTCATGTGTTCCTGCATCACCGTGTGGCACGGCAACTGCTCTGCGGCAGAGAAGGAGGCTCTGCAGAGGGTGGTCAAAGCTGCACAGGGGACTGTAGGATGCAGCCTACCCTCCACCACGGACATTTACACCTCCAGATGCATGAAAAAGGGCCTCACTCACCCCGCACACACTCTGTTTGTCCCTCTCCCCTCAGGCAGGAGGCTGCGGAGCATTAAGAGCAGGACCACCAGACTGAGGAACAGAAGCTTCCCATAAGCTGTGAGACTGTTGAACTCTAGAGGACCCCTGTAGTCCCTGCTGCCTCCCCCCCACCTCACAGACAATAATATCTTGCACTGAAATACTTGCACAGAATGCAGTTGTTTTGCACAACCCAAACATTGTAACTGCACATATGTCACTTTACATGCTCATTCATTTCATGTCATTTCACTTCATACTCAACTGCAGTCATTACTCACTTAATACCATATGGTTTTATACTGTTGTTTATTGTTTCTTACCCCGTCTTATATTTATTTTACTGTCTATTGTATATACTTGTGTCTAACTTGCATATTTTGTCTTATCTTATTTTGTTTACTTTTTTTTTAACTTAGCTAGTTTTACTCTTTTATATTTGATACTGGGCTGCTCCGGGACCAGGGGAAACCAATTTCGTTCAATCCCATGTTTAACATGTGCTGAATGACAAATAAAACTCCTTGATCCTTGATCCTTGATAAACTCTATTAACCCTAGTCTATTTTGGCAAGCAATCATATTACAAATGAAGAACAGACAACAATGGCATCGTACAAAATATCTAAACTATGTCATCAGGTTAGTAAGAAAAGTTCAAAGTAGTAATGTGTTAACCAAGAAGCACCTTTAAATATGTATCAGTGTGATTGTAACTAACCCTATATGGTCATAACTGGATGTCCTTGACTAGTGTACAATAGTTACCGCTGGAAGGAAATAAAAAAAATACCAGGGAATTTGTCAAAGGTTACAAAGTTGGACAGTGGTGTTCTTTAATTTCTGCTGTTGTCTACAAAATCAAAATCAAACTCATCTTATAAAACTAAATAGAAAATATCAAGAGAGACCTTGTTCAGGACACACTGAGTTGTGTCCTAGCATCTGAAGTTTTCTGAAACTCAGGGCTATAAGACACGTAGCCAGAAAAGCAGTGAGATTCTCCATCACTGTCAAACTGGTCATGATCATGCTCTGAACTGTACTCAGAGATGTTGCAGTCATCATCAGAGTAATTCAATGGCTGATCATGGTTTTGGGCCAGAATCTCTAAATATGTCCTCCAACAAATTTTGTTGTGGGAGTATCTCTTGGCAGCTGGTGGACATGGCAGTTGTGCTGAGGTATCTGACATTCCATGACCAGATGCAACCAGATGGTAACGAGTTGTTGTTTTGAGTTCAAGGACATGAGTGATCTCTGGTCGACCCTGAAGGTTAAAAATTAGCTATGCCTTTAGGCTTACTATTAACCTGGGTGTTTACACAGGGGGCCCCAGGAACCTAAAGAGGCAAGGGCTGAACGTATATAACGGATATGGTCAGAAGCTGGAGTTAGAGGTATCACATTGGTTGCCGATCCTCTCACAGACAGCACCGGGATGTCTGTTTAGATGCTGTGTTTCCTTGTAATAAACATTGTTATATGCAAGAAATACAGTGTCGGCGGAGTCTCCTTCATCATCTGCACATCACTACAGAAGAGAAACAACAGTGCTCTCTGTCTTTAGGCTTCTTTTTGTCATCCGCCTTTGTTCTGTTATAAAGGGGAGATTCTGAAGCTGTTTGTCTGGGTGACATTTCTGTAGATGACCTGTCAGGTTTAAAAGTTTTACCTCTTGCCTGTGGAGGGACAGTTTTGTTTTTGTAAATAAACTCTTTAAACTGCCACTGCGATCATGCCTCTACTACTCTCCGGGTACATTCACAACCTCGAACTTAATCACTACTACAGTCTCTCTTTAATGATGTCAAAATTAACTTGGCGGTTTGTCTTTCACCATCTGTGTTCAGCCTTTCTACATTCTCTTTTTTTTCAATCTTACCAATGGGGCATTTCTCAAAGGAAATGTTTTTACTCTTTTATATTTGATACTGGGCTGCTCCGGGACCAGGGGAAACCAATTTCGTTCAATCCCATGTTTAACATATGCTGTATGTCAAAATTAACTTGGCGGTTTGTCTTTCACCATCTGCGTTCAGCCTTTCTACATTCTCTTTTTTTTCAATCTTACCAATGGGGCATTTCTCAAAGGAAATGTTTTTCTTACCAGACGCTGTCGTCACCTAATCAATAGTTGTAATTTTGCTATTCAAAACATCAGTGTTTTCAGTCATATCGTTTTATGACAACTTTTGAACAACTGTTCAAGAATAATTCTTTAAAGAGGACATTCACTGGAAAATCAAATTTCTGATGTTTTTTTGTGTGTCCCCGTGTCCTTCCCATATCTAAACATCACTTAAGTGTCACAATAAACACTTCAGCCACTTTTGGGAAAAAAGGGCTTCTCTGTTTATCTGTGCTCAATCAAGCGGTTTTGAAAAATCAAGTTTAGTTACACAACTAGCACATTTGATGTGCAACGAACCCTCCCCTAACAGCTACTCCCGTCATAGGCATGAACATTCAACCTAAAGAAGAAGAAGCTGAATCGCTTCCACCATTACAACTATCATATCTGTTGAAAGCAATATGTCTCAGAAGAAAGGTTCAGGTCATTGTTGCTCTTTTGCTGGTTGTCAAAAACAACACTAGACGCTTTGTAGACTCCCTTCTAATGAGGAAAAAAGAGCAGAGTGGATATCTTTCATTTTTGATAGTAATATCCCTGTTAAGCTTCCTGAAATGCTGTTTGTTTGTAGCAGTCACTTTGAAGTGAAGAGTTACACAAACTTTGGGCAATACAATGCGGGACTTATCAGCTCTACTTCATCAGTAGGGAGCAGCTCCAACAATCCGTAATGGATTTCCTGAAAGCAATGTAATGACTGCTTCTTGTCTTGAATAGCAGTAGCTAACAACGGCTAATTACAGCCTCATTTGAAAGGCAGTGTGTGTCCGTCTTTTCTGATTGTCTCAGTAGCTTTAGAAAATGAGTGAGTGAGAGTGACTGTTTGTCTCAGTTCCAGATGTGTGGAAATGTGTGTATATTTTGGTGTTGGCTTGCAAGTGTCTCGGGTTAGCGCATATGCTAACTACTGTGTGGCAGGCAGAGATCAGTCAGTGTTTATCTCAGCAGCGGTAGAAAATGAGTGAGTCTCAGCTGCACGGTACTGTTTACAATCAAAACACTGCACGACTTGTGTGGAAATGTGTGTTTTATACTTCCAAATATATCATGAATAATGTAAATGACATTTATTTCTAATCGGAGTGACATCTCACTGAATGGATTGAGCAACAGTTGTTGTTTAGCTTAGCCTAGTATAGATCAGGGTAACTGCAGGATACATCTTTATGGTAACTTATGCACCCCCTGTTTTTGTGAAACCAACTTGAGGCTAAGGTCAGCCAGGATAACTGACATATCCTGGGCCTAATACCTTATCCTAGTTAAATGCAACAGGCCCCTGGAGGCGTTATGGATAAACAAAAGTGTAGCAACAAAAAAAGGCAACTGGACTTAGTTGAATTTATTGAAGACGTTTCGCCTCTCATCCAGTTCTGTTTGACTGGTGGAGAGTCTGGGACTTATAAACTCTGTAAGGTTCTTGGTCCATGGGGTGTGGTTTGGACAAAAAGGGGTGTGAGTTGTTAACTAAAAGGTTAGATGAGTCGTTAAGTCGTCAAAGGGTCGTTAGTTATTGGCTATTGTCTAATTTAGTTTCACCTGAGTCGTTAGTTATTGGCTTTTGTCTGATTTAGTGTCACCTGAGTCATCAACTGTATTTGACTTCAGGTGTGAATGTGTGTGAAACCTCCTGGGGAGGGAGTCCAGAACAGCACTGTAGGTGGCTGATAGCTGGTGTCTTAGACCACCTCCCCTGTTCAAGGTTGGTTTCTCCAGTTTGGCAAAGATGGCTTCTTTTACTCCTCTTTCAAACCATCTGTCCTCCCTGGCCAAAATCTGAACATTACTGTCCTGGAAAGAATGTCCTGTCTGGTGTAAGTGTAGATAAACTGCTGAGTCTTGTCCTGAGTGGGTCTGTCTTCTGTGTTGGGCCATGCATTTGTGGAGAGGTTGTTTTGTTATGGGTAAAGTGCAAAAGTCTCTACTGGAGCTTCACAATGCACATTGGGCTTACTGCAGTGAAAAATACTGTGACACTATGACACTAGGTGCATGAACAGCTGTGAGTGAAAACCTGTTCAAAGGATTTAACTCAGCTTATCAAAGTACCAATGTTTTCTTACTTAACTTACATGCCACCTGCCATATTAAGTAGTTGACTGTCTGGTAACTGGTTCAAAGTACTAGAAAGTTAATACCTGATCAATACTTTATATCACCACGTTATCCTACAATAACAAAAAAAATGGACTGGCAGTTTGTCTTTAAAAGTTCAGTTCCCCAGTTCCAAAAATGTTGGGCCTTAGTGTAAAATGTAAATTAAAAACAGAATGCAACGATTTGCTAATCTCATACACACATACTTTATTGCCAATAGAACATAAACAACATCAGATGTTAAAACTGAGACATTTTACCATAGCATGCCATCAAATTCAAAATGAAATGGTAAAATGTCTGTTTCCACATCTGATGTTGTTTATGTCATTGCATTAAATCACTGCATTCTACTTTTATTTACATTTTTACACAACAACCCAACTTTTTTGGAATTAAGGTCGTAGAAAGATTGTACAATTTTAATGAACTTTAGTCAGAGTGATATCTTTCATATATTCAGACTCGCCCACCACAGATATTACAGTGCGTGCTCTTTTTTCACTGGTGCATGTAGGCAAGGCTTGTTTTCACCTATGCCAGCAGAAAACAGGTTCAGGCAAGGCAGCAGCATAACTTAGAAAGTTTTCAAACAGAATTTGATTCCCAATGAAAATAAAGGAGACTCTCTTACAGGCTGATTTAGATCTTGTTAGAGCTTGTCTTAATGTTGTAGGGAGTGGTACAAATACCACAAGAAAAACAAAACACTGAAAATATTTGATGGTTAGTGGTTAGTAATCAATTGCATCAGCATGTCTTTGGCCAATCATTATATAGTGTATCAAGTGCTCTCTTTTTTTTAGCAGAGAGGAACATTATTAAAAAAAGTAGTCTGAGTGCATAGTGTTGGTGCTTGTTTTGAGGTGTGTGCATAGGTGTGACAGGATACTGAGATGCAGAAACTCCCATGAAGGTGCAGTAGAAGTGCAACAACTGAGGCAGGTTATGTAGAGGTGATAAAGTCACCCAGGACTTAACTTAAAAAGTGGAAAACATCTCTGCATCACTCTCAATGTAGGTATCTCAAATGTGCAGAAAAAGTCTTGCCTTGACTCTTAATATGGTTTGAACGTTGTAGCACTACTTTATTAAATAGAAAGTGATGCAGTGGGATGCTTTTAGTCTGTAAGTGCCTGAATGATAGCACTTATGAGACATGCAAATTTGTCTCTGTGTGCTCTGGAATCACTTTTGGGACATCGTTGGGTCATTTGTAATTTTTTTATCGTCCTAATGACTTTCATTTAGTGTCTAAATGCCATTAAATGGTGTAAAATTAAGACATTGCCGGGTGTGTTACACTTTTTTTCATTTAATTTAAACCTAATATGACTGGTTGTCTGACTCCAGGATTTTGTGGCTAATTGCTCTCGCAGGTAAATCTTGCTAAATGTGTGAAGGAGTGTGGAGAAGAAAGTGAGAGAATTTAAAAATCCATTGCACATTCCAGATAAGATCGGGGGCGTGGTTTTACCCTGAGGCATTTGCCATTCTTTGCTGACAAAACTGCCTAATAAATTGCCCTGAGGTAACCAAAGCTTAATGGAGAGGTAGAATGGAGAAGGCATATAACCAAACTGACCATAAATCAATCACTACACAACATGCCAAAGCAAAAGGGCTGAGATCATAGTTTAATAGAAAGGAGGGATTGGGTGTGGTGAATTTGAGTGCTTCACACAGGATCCAAAGGATACATGTTTTCTTTTTGTTGGTGCATTGTTCAGCATTAATCAACTATAACTGCAAAAATGGTTTGTGTTTAGATTAAAATGCTGCGAGTCTTCCTATAGAGGTCCATTAATAATGTTAAATGATGAGCTTTGTTCTATTATCACCGACTGTAATTTATTACAAGTGGGTATCATATTATAATGCACCTTGACTAAGTGACTGATCTAAGCAGTAAAATGCTGCTTGGCCTAGCTTTATACCTGCTCTTTATCCTGTATATCTACTCAAGCTAAAATAAAATGTTTGCTACATAGAAATAGTTCACAATTTTCAAGTATATTGCAATGAGGCAATAATGCATAGTCGACAGTGTGCAATGTGTGTGTACACTATGCTGAGACCCAGCCTGAAACATGGTCACTCATTGGTTCATAGACTTATGCATTGTGCTTATCCCCTTTGAATGTTTTACCTCAGGTAAATATTTCCTCCTTTTTTAACAAGTGTTTCTTGTTTTCTGTCTATTAATAGTTAATATAATTACTTCATTTCAGGAGCAAAGATCGGTCTCGCTGATGACTGAAAGACAACATCACTTTGTTGGGTTACCATTGTAATATCCCGACATGAAAGCAAAAGAAAATCTTGTGTGAAAATTATAACCCTATATTTTCGTCCACAACTCTCTTGGGCAACATTTTAGTCTTTCAAAGTAATGATACTGTGACCATAAATGTTTTTTTTTAAATTAGCCTCAACTGTTAACCAAAAGCTGCTAATGACAATTTTTCCTTGTTTTCCTTTAACTGGCAATGGCACACAATGTTTATATTTTCTTCCCTTGAATCACATGAATCCAGACTGGACTATAAAGGGACTTAGCTTCTGGATGCTTGTGTGCATGCTGTACCTTTATGGATGCCATATCAGCTGCCTTCAGGCATTTCAGGGTGTGGCATTCTGACAGCTTGAAATTAAATCAATAAAACATGGATGAAACCTTACTTGGGTGTAACAACTATCTGTGTGTGCCGCTATGCATGGATCCTGAAACATTTCATCTAAAATGATGCATGCCAGGTATCACTGTGTGTGTGGACCTACAGGTCATACAGTTATAGTATGATCAATGATACAGAACTTATCCACTAGAGTACCTGAGGTTCCTAGAGTTTGACTGTACATTGTGTGTGTGTTTGTGTGTAAAGAGTTTTGCGGAGCTAAGTGAATCAAAGCAAGACTGTCAAAAGCAAGACTGTAGTAACATTAAATAGGATTGTAACCATTAGAAAAAGATTGTTAATTAGTGTTATCATTGTGGCAGGTGCCCCAAATAAATTACAACATGTGGTGATCAGGCAGGATTGGCTGAAAAGTGTACTATGAATTAGAGCTAGCCTTAAGCTTCATTTGCATCCATTTATCTTGGAATAACTTGTAACAATTTTGCTTTTCAAATTACATTCTACAGTTTGAAGTAAATTAAATGTACAATCTAAAACATGTTTCTCAGTCTGAATACTGAATATTTACTGAATATATGCGATAGCTAGTCAATGCATGGTGAGCAACTTAATGTAGCTAGTTTATTTTAATAACATTTTTATCTATATCATGAATCGCTGTTGTTATTGACATGTTCCTGTTCAGTGTAATGTTAGGTGTTCTTTGTAGAAGCCAGGTTATTTAACACATGAATGTCATCTGTTAACACTCACTGTTAACTTAATGTTAATCACTTTTGTTGGATTTTTGTCATGTATGACCAAATTAAAGATACTTTTTTTGTTAGAACCATCCTCAAATAAGGCTGTGCTATTGACATAATATTCAAAGTAGACTATTTGCACATGGCATGCCAATTTGCTCTCTCTGTGTTCAGATTTTTTCTTTAATACATTGTGTGGCTGCTGTATTTGTACAACCCCAATTCCTAAAAAGTTGGGAAGCTGTGCAAAATGTAAATAAAGCAAAATGCAATGATTTCCTCATCTCATAAACCCTATTCTATTCTATTTTTGGCGGATGTCGCAGCAGAGCTGTATAAATTCAGTAGAATTCAGCACTTCAGGAGAGGAAGCAGGAAATAAAATATCCAGTTTGCTTTTCAAAATAAAAGAGAATATAGAAACATAGATACAAAAAATCCATGCAAGCCCAGTGTGCTCCTATTTGTGCAGTCGGTAGAAATACTGCTCAGTTTATTTACTATTGCATTTCAGTGCATTAGAGTGTGAGAAATACCGCAATTCAAGCTACTCTCATGACTCCAGGTGTCCAGCCATGCAGAAGTGGGTGGATGTGAGATGCAAGCAGTATAGACTGGCGGGGCTATGCAAAACAAAGTGCAATGCATCCATCCAGCAATGCAACCAAGTGTAAATTTGGGGTGAGACATTTTACCATTTCATGGAAATAATTTAGCTAATTTTGAATTTGATGGCAGGAACACATCTCAAAAAAGTTGTAACAGGATAATTTTACCATTGTGTAGATTCCCTTCTTGTGTGAACATCTGTCTGTGAATGTCTGGGAGGTGAGGGGAGTTGCTGGGGTTTTAGGAAAGGAATGTTGTCCAATTCTTTTCTGATGCAGGATTCTATTTGTTTCATGGTGAAAGGTCTGGACTGCAGGCAGGCCAGTTCAGGACCCATACTATTCTCTTGTGAAGCCATGCTGTTGTGATGGATGCAGTCTATATGCAAGGCTCTCCCTGAAGGAGACATTGTCTAGATGGGAGTATATGTTGATCTAAAACATCTATGTACTTTTCAGCATGGATGGTGCCTTTCCAGATGTGTAAGCTGTCCACGGCATAGGCAGAAATGCAACCCCATACTATCACAGATGCAGGCTTTTGAACTGTCCACTGATAACAAGCTGGATGGTCCCTCTCCTCTTTACTCTGCGGGAGATGGCACCCATGGTTGATTCATCTGACTACAGAACAGTTTTCCATTTGCCTCAGACCATTTTAAATGAGCTTTGGCCTAGAGTAGACGGCGGCATTTCAGGATTGTGTTCACATATGGCTTGTTCTTTGGCTGTTAACTGTGTTAACAGAAAGTGATTTCTGGGAGTGTTCTGGAGCCCATGCAATCATTTTCAGTAGAGAAGCATGCCTGTTTTAATGCCACCTCAGGGCCAGAAGAGCCTGAGCATCCAGTGATCTCACCTTCGTCCTTGTCCCTTGCACACAGAGATTCTCCGATTCTCTGAATCTATGATATTTTACACTGCAAATGGTGGGATCTTCAAAGTCTTCGCAAATGTATGCTAAGGAATTTTTTTCAGACTTTCTTCCACAATGTCACAGATTGATGAACCTCTGCCCATCCTTACACCTGAGAGGCTCTGAAATGCTCCTTTTATACCCAGTCATGTTACTGACCTGTTGAGTTAACTTATTTAGTTGCCAAATACTTCTCCACTTGTTTTTGATTTGTGCTGTTTACTTTTCCAACAAGATGTTGCTGCTGCCATCAAATTCAAAATGTTTTTTTTTATAAATTGATAGAAATAGCTAGAAAATGTCTTATTTTACTACTGTGAATAAAATATGAATTATGAGATGTGCAAATCATTGCATTCTGTTTTCATTTGCAATTTATACAACTTTTTGGGAATTTGGGTTGTAGGTTGTTTTGATATTTATCAGTAGGGTATTTGGTATTTAACAATGATGACACTGGACAAAGACTGTAGTGTAAACCAGCTTTGCCTGGTCATCAAGACTAAAAGAGTGCTATATAAGTACAAACAATTTATTATTCTATTATTATTATATAATATTACTAGACACATTTTTCTATCACTCATCATTCATATCCATTCACACACTGCCTGCACAGCCATCAGGAGAAATGTGGTGTCAGGTGTCTTGCCCCCAGTGTCTTCCAAGCCCTTGCTAATGACGTGCTCAGGGACATGCTGAACAAATTCATCTTTGTGTACTTAGACAACATATTAATTTTCATCTAACTTTGACAAACACAGAATTCACGTCTGTACCATTCTCCAGCATCTCCTAGAAACGCCTGCTACCAGAGTCCTGAGGACACAGGTGGTCAAAAACCCCCCACTGACTGCAAAAGACCTGCATCAGGACTTGGTGGCAGCAGGCACTAAGGTTTCAGTTTCCACACTAAGGCACAAACTAAAATCTGAATTCCCTGAACTCCAAGATGCACACCACACTGACCCAAAAGCACAATAAAAGTCAGCTCCAATCTGCTCAAAACTATATAAGTAAGCCAGTTTTTGGGATTCTGTTCTGCTGAGCAATGAAAAAAAAACTAGAACTTTTTGGGACCTATGGATCAGCAGTATGTCTGGAGGAGGGAAAAAAACATACACAGAAAAGAATATCCTGCCTACAGTGAAGCATGGTTGTGGCTCAGTGATGCTCTAGGGCTGCTTCACTTCTTCTGGCACAGGAATCCTGCAGTGTTTGGAGGGCAAAATAGATTCAATTAAGTATCAGCACATCCTGGGAGAAAATATCATACCGTCTGTGAGGAAGTTGAAGCTTGGGCAAACACAAGATTATTAATAAAGTGGAGGCCTTTGCCCATAAGGAATGGCCTGAGATTCCCCAGGAATGCTGCTAGAAGCTGTTGTCTTGCTATGAATTACATCTGCAGAAAGTCATAACACCAAAGGGTGCTTTTAATAAGTACTAAAGATGCTTGTCATGAAGGGGTTGGTGAGACAGAAGTGGTCATTAAAAGTGACATTTTGTGTTGAATTTGAAGAAACCACTTATGAATTGTGCTGAGCTATTTAAATTCTTCTTGTTTGCTTAATTTGTTTGTTTGCTGCTAGTTTGTACAGTTTGCCAATAAACCTAATTATTAGTGGGGGTGAATAAGTTTGATAGCATGTATGGATGTGTGAGTGTATAAATGAATAAAACAAAGCAAAAACAGCCCCACTGGGGACCGCACAGTTATTATGTGTCAAAGGTGGTGACAGAAAGTGAGTAACTGGAAGAAGGAGAGGGTTTTTAAACCAACTGGGCCCAGGTGTAGCTCATCACCTCACTTCCCTAAGCCTGAAAGAGAACTCCTAATGATAGGGGTCGTCACAATTGTTAATTAAATAACATCAAAAAATAGGTTTTTCTTTATCTGATAATCTAAATCCCTCATAAAGATTATCTCTTAGAGGATGACTGTGCTGTTTTGGGTTATTTTAAGTTACCATGGTGAAGTCCTTGTTTGATGAAGTGCTCATTTGTCTACCTTCATACAGTCAGGAAAAGTATTGTTGCTAAGGTGTGGTCAGTCCTTTCTAGATCTTATTTACACTCTGCTTTGAAGAGCATAAATGCAAACACACACATTCGCACAGGTTTGTGCAGCTATTCTTCTTATTAGATAATTATTCACATTATTCGTTAGACACCACATGGATTTTCAATTATTGGAATAGCCAAGACAATGCATCATCCCCAACTTTAACCATAACCAGTTAATGCTAACCTAATTCCACTTTAAATTTCACAACTAACCTAAAAAAATAGGTTCTACAGTCAGTCACACACGCACACACACAGGGTGACTTCATAGAATACAAATGGATATTCTGCACATAAATTAATAACATTTGTACAAAAATATATAAAACCATATATATATATATATACACACATATACATATATATATACATATACACACATATATATATATATATATATATATATATATATATATATATATATATTCTGTACCTGCAAACATCTCCATAATGTCTGCATGTCTATATTACAAAAGAATGCTTCCTTCAAGTCCAGTTTTGTCTCTGCTGCTGCAGTTTACCCTTTGGCTATGTAGTGCTGGGTGTGTGTAGAAGACTGGAATTAAAGAAAGGTGTAATGTAGTGCCTGGTACATTTTCATTGTTTTGAAAGATGTTTCTTGCACCACATTCATAGTATAAATAAATATATTAATAATTAACAGAAACGGCCATATTTACAATGAATGGATGAAAAACAAAACCAAAAACAAAACTTAAAAATTAAAAAAATAATTAATATTCAAAGTGCTGCCTTGGCTCACTGACCTGCTTAATTACATAAAGTCGACTTTAAAGGGTCACACAGATGAAAACATTGCACTTATTTTAACCCCATACTGAATCTTTGAAGGTGTGGCAATCATCATAATCTTCCCTTATACAAGTGATATTACCCTCTGGCTTAATGGACTCAGTCCACTAACACTCCCTTATAGTGTATTTTGTAGTACAAGTATGTGGAAGAAAGAACAGAGCAATGAAGATCTGTGTGCAACTGCACTAAAAACTACACAATATTCTTTCTTTTCCTATGCCCTTCACACATATAGCAGATATGATTTTTTTTTGATAATAACTTAACATTGGATGTTCAGTTATGTGAATACCAACCCATAGTAATATTGGACCATGCTCCTCTTCTACTTAAACTAAACACACCTGACACTATGACTCCCAGAAGAATGTGGAGTTTTAATGCTCTTCTGTTATCAGATGATTTTTTTTTTTTTTTTTTAAACCTGTCCTGTCCAGTACCTCAGGCATGTAGTGTGGTTGTCTGCATGCCTGCTGGTGTTGAACGGATTTGCTTTGCAAATATATATATATCTATGAAATCATTATGTTTTTTTATTCTTATTTTTTTGTTGTGATATGGTGAGGACAGGGTCGGACGGGGGGAGGGGTAGACAGATGAGGGAAAGGGAAGACAAAGGGGAGAGGGATAGATAGAGGTAAGAGAGAGAGGGAGAGAGAGAATAACAGCACAGTACAGGATAACATAACATAGAAATAGTAACAATACTGACATTACATTTGAAATTGTGCATGTTCATAATGGTAAATACAGTAGTCATTAACAACCACAAGGGGAAAAGATGACCGATTCCATACCAGCTATATCAGTTTGAACTGATACGTCTATATGTAGAGAGATGTGTGTATGTCCGTTTGTGTGTGAGCAGTGTATATGTGTAGGGGTATATGTGTAGGGGTTGTCATTAGATGTGGTTTGGAATCTGAGTGGGGATCACACTCACATCCAGCCTGCCTCCTAGCAGGCCGTTAAGGATCAAGACGCATAGAGTGTCAAGTGGCCAACAGTCCCAGGGAAAGCTAGGCTACCCCACATATGGCCAGACAGGAGGGTGCCAGGCAGAAGGGTTAGCATTAATTGGGCATGAGGTGGCAGGACCACAGACTAATGATTTTGATAAATTCCCACCGGGCTGACATTGTGGTATTTATGTTTATGCTTTTAACCTTAAAGCACTGGTGTTGTTTGATAAGTGTGTTAATGAAGGGCAAGTCAGGGATTTTTATTTCTTGACACCAGGGGCAATTCTAGGATCAGAGGTTTAGGGGTGCTGAGCACCCAGAGAGCTCGCGTCCAGGCAAGATAAATTTCACTGTTTTTCACATTTGAACACAATTTAATTCCCACATTTGTGAAAAAAAGCATAACTCTTTTTGGGAAAGTCTGTGACTAAACCATCAAATCTGATAAAGGTTATTTAAATACTGAGCCACAGCAAAAGAAGAATGGATGGAATCGCAAAAGAAACATATCGTAATCCTAATTTCTGGGAGAAGACAAATCATTTTGATACAGCAGATCCTCAGCATAGACATCAACAGTGTGTATGTTTCTGGAGTAAACCAGCCTCCTATAGTGAGTACCAAAAACACACAAAAGTCACCATGGACTTATTTTTTGGACTGTTATTTTAATTGCAATGCACAACATGTGAAACACTAACAGAAATAGATTGCCTTTTTTATTTATATTATATAATACAAATACATAAATAAAAATACAGTTAAAAAAAAGATAAGTGCTTGAAATCCACAAAATAATAATTATAATAATAATAATAAAATAATAAAAGAGAGGCAATCCTGCCTATGATACAATGTAACATCTTTGGATACTGGATTTGTGTGTGTGTGTGTGTGTGCTCATCACAGATGATCTGCCATCCCCACTATGAGAATGCATGAATACAGGCCCCCCTGAGTTCAGTTCAAACAGTTCTGTACTAACCACCTGTAACGTTTTCTAGCTTGAAAAAACATCAGCTAACTCCTACCTGAGCCAACATAAACAGTGACCTACGATCGAATGCAGCAAAAATGAGGACTGGTAATGTTAGTAATGTGTTAGGATGCTGCTTGTCGGCCGATATGGACCCTAAACAGGTTGATCAGTGGGCTCTCAAAGTGCCGATCAGAAAAACCGTTATCATTTTTTTTAAGTCGAGTAAACAAGATATTTTTGTTGCCACCGAGTCGACATTAGTCGAACAGTTTCTTATCATTCTGTTATCGGTATCGGCAGATTTATGAATGAATATTAATATTCTTTGACAGCTGGATGACAGGAGCACCAAACATCACAAAGACCATAATCACTCATGTATTGTTTAAGTGTTTCTGTCGATTGCCAGTTCTGTGATGTTCCTGCTTTACTGAGCCTGTCAAGTTCCGTGTTAAGTGCCATGCTGTACTCTCCTCCCACTATAAGTGTTTTGTCAAGGTGGGTGAACAGTGAAGAGGAAAATGGTGTAGAAGAGGGATGGGTCATCAATATTTGGTCCATACATGTTAGAAATGCAGAAATCTGTGTTACTATTATATATCTACCTTCTGGGTCTGTAAAAGTGTTTTTGAAGATTGTGTGTGAAGATTAAGTTTTTACTGATCATGATAGCTACTCGTCTCTGTCTAAAGTTGTAGTTCGCTGAGTATATGTGAGGGAATTGTGGTGAAGTGAACTGGCAATCTGACTGAGATAAATGAGTAAGACTTGTAGTAAGACAATGTCTGCTTGTAGATTATTTAACTGATTAAGAACTTTTAGTCTTTTGTGTTTAGAGCCAATTACACACACATTCCAGGTGACAAGCCTGGGTGTCTGTGTCATATATACTTATCTACGTATGTAATGTAAGCTGTGTGTATTCTTTTGAGAGTTGTGTGTATGTGTATGTGTGTGTGTGTGCGCGCCTCCCTAACTACCTGTATAACTGAGCTTGTGAGCCTATGCGAATATGTGGATGTGTGTGCGTGTCCCTTTGTGTGTTTGTATGTAATGATTAGGCTGGCTAGAGTGAACCCAAACGCAAAACACAGGGAGAATAACTGTTCGGTCATAGTTCACTTTACTCAGGTCAATCAGGCAGAGTCGAATTACAGGCAGACAGTCAGGCAAGGCCAAAGAACCAGAATTGGCATGCAGGAATCAGAGGTCAGAAGCAAATAAGCAGGTTGGATCGGGCAGGCAGGCAGGCAGTCAAGGCAAACAGAACCAGAATCGGCAGGCAGAAGTCCAGAGGTCAGTGGCAACAAAGCAGGTCGGATAAGGCAGGCAGGCAGAATAACAAATGCAGGAAAGCTTGGTGGTAGAACACAAGACCATCTGCCAGAGTGGAGGTGGAAGTGACTGTATAAGTACTGGGGATTAGCTGCAGGTGTGGGAAGAAGTGTGGATAACAGGTGGTGGGAATGAAACATGATTAGGAGGAAGAACTAGCAAGGCAGGCTAGTGGTGAATTGATGTCATGAGTCCAGATTCGTTATAGTGTACGCGTGCCTGTGTTGTGTGTGTGTGTGTGTGTGTATGTGAAATGCATGCGCTTGTGCTGGTGTGGACAGGGTCCTAATCTTAATGTGGTTGTTAAGTATAGTATACATATGGTAAACAACAATGAAAGGTTTAAGACAATAAGAAGACAAGAACGTAACAGTGCACAAAGGAAAACATACGAGGAAATGCGTAATTAAAAACAGAGAACAAAATCTAAACTGAACAAGTACTGTGGTGTGGTTGTTTTTACTACTAAGTCATGCATTTATAGACGGGTTGTGAATATTGTTTAAGGCGTTAGTGAAGACATGCTTGCTACTGGCAATGAAGAAATGCTTGCTAATTCAGAAAATAGTACATATCCACATACTCGTATTGCACAAGCCATTATGTGCATTACTATAGAAAACAACAACTCATGCACACAAATGTGCAGAGTACTTGTTATCAGTAAAGGGACAGAAGATGTATGAAGTCCAATCTGAAGACACACATGTTCATTTGAGTGCAGTCCAGTTATTATTTAGCTATTAATGGAAACTTTCAGTCTCCATAATTTCTGTAAATATTTTAAAGTAAGCTTAATCTGTTGTTTCTTGATACAACACTGATTTTTTTGTCAGTTGATGTGTTGCACTGCACTGGTTAGGGTGCAGTGCAACACACGTATCTGTCGGTCAGTGCTTGCAATTTGCAGAAAACACAGGAATAATCTGTTTTGAATGGTCCAATACAGAAGAGACAAAAGAAAATTGTCCCTTCAGTGCTACATACCACATGTTCTGTTGAACTGATAACAGATTCACCCAGCAACATTTCTTATTTGAAACTGAAGCAGCTGCAGTTTCCAGCCTGCAGGAAGTTCCTGCTTGGACTGAACATAAATGCAATGTAGGCCTTATTAAAAGAGGTGATCACCTAAACCCTAAACCTAAAACCTAAACCCTAAACCTAAGAGCTAAACCTAAATCTGTTTACAGACCATGCAAACAATAGTATCCAATGAAACAAGAAAAACCGTCCTGTATACACAACTATTTCCAGTTAAGGAAATCTGAGAATGTTGTTTTGTCCAAGATTTACAAGCTGTAAACACAGCAGTACAACCAAATCCATGCATCCAATCCTATGTTTTTTAAGTTGTTGGCCTGGCTAATTTGTTCCTCTGCCGTCCCTGTCGACCCAAGTTCTAAATTTTGGATTGTATTTAACTTTAATGGAAAATGTCATACAATCACAAGACTCTGTTACAATGAAGCACTCTGTCGCAGCTTAAAGCCCTTGTGCTTACTAAAGGAACTGCATTACTGTAGTATATTGATGGTCTAATGATATGAAGCCTAACCTATGAGCAATGTGAAAGAGACTCCATAGCACTATCACAACACTTGGTCAAAGAGGGACAGGTGTCAGGGTTCAGTTTCCCTGCTGCGTCCTGCCTCTTATTTTGTTAAGTGTTTCCTTTTCCTGTACAACCTTGTTTCTGTTTTGTGTTTTCAGGAGACTTGATCAGGCTGCTGGGTGGAGTTCCCTCCCCACACACCTGCTGCTCATTTCCCTGATTTGCTCCTTACCTTCTTAAGCCAGGCTTCTTCCTGCAGCAAGTGTCAGCGCGTCTCTCGTACAAACTGGTATTCACTCGTGCGAGTCTCGTTCCATGTGTTTCTACCTTTATGCCGTTTTTTCGTTCTGCTTTTTAACCACCCGTTTCCTTTTTGTTTCTAGTTTTTTCCGAGAGACCTTCACCCAGCCAGCCCGACAGTCTCCTCACCTTTTGTTAACCTTTTGGCTCATTAATTTCTTGTTAATCACTTTAATAAATCCCACTGTTTTTGTTCTACAACCTGGCTTCCGTTCCCCTTTTTGGGTTCATACATATCCAGTGTAAAACCGTCACAACAGGAAGCCAGTCTCTCCAAAACTGTCTCTCCAAACTGTTTGTTCAAAGGAATGTGAAATTTCTGGGTCATGTAATCAGAGCTGAGGGCAAAGCCTTCTCTCCCAAGCACATTGATGAAATTCAGAATTTACCCAAACCTATCACATGTGGAAACATCACTCTCATACAAACATCATACATGTACAGCCTTAAGATCAAATCACACTGTCACCTGATGCGGAACAATCTTACATTAATCTGAAATCTTTCTTTCTTTACAGACCACTCCCAATTTAGGTCTGTCTGTTCCAACATGTCAATGATATTTGTTTGAAAAAACAAAAAAAAAAAAAAAAACAGCACATTAGCTTTGTTACAAAAACTGCTTATTAGACTTACCTGACATCACTGTCAAATGTTGCACTATTCTTCAGGAAACACTTATGAATTCTGATTGGTTTTGTTTCTTGATGGTTCTGCTTCACATGTTCCTAACACAGCCTGTAACCATGTTACTATATGCTATTTTCTATTTATCATGCTGTTCTGTCCTTAAGTCCTCTTCCTGTCCACTATTTAGTTGAAGACACTGACTCTTGTGAAAACCTTTAAATTAGCAGTTAGCAAATTATGACAGTCTACACTGATTCATTTGTCTCAGCTCTGCGTGACACTGTTTACCAGCGTACCGCTGTAAGAGCTGTGTGGAACCATGATATTTATGTGTCGGCCAGTGTGTTTTGGCTCGGCGTTAGCATGAGCGTTCCTACGCTAATTACTAAATGCAGCAGGCGGAGGTTGGTGTGTGTTACTTATGAATAGGGAATAACTTATACCACAATTGTTTTACACGATTGATAATATTGTTTTGTGTTTTCCCCATTAGGATAAATTAAAACACGTAGGCACTCAAACACTCCAACTGTGAGGAAGTGTGGCACTTAGCTACGGAGCGTCAGTCTGCTGGTAGCTGGCCAATCACAAGAGACTGAGTGTTTTGGGGGGGCGGGAATTAGTTCCAAAACAGAGTGCCTGTGCAGAGGCTGGCAGAGTGCAGCAATAAAGTGGCTTAATCTGAAGAAACTATGAGGTTTTTGACCATAAATATTATTTATCTATGTAGACATCAGTAATCTCGATTTTGGTTCAAAAAGACCATTCTATGTCTCCTTTAAGTGACCTTATAACATGTGACAAATCAACACTACCAAAAAAGAAGTGCATACACCTACACATATAACTACACCCATATGCACTCATACACTTACACAATGTAATACGACATACACACTTACACATACACATGTATGCATATATGCACATATATTCATATACCTAGGAAACAATGACATGTAAAAAACACATTGGATTATAACCCAAATAACTCAAACAAATAAATAAAATATTTAATTTTTTCTGGCTAATAAGAATTCAGTCTTTTTTTGAGAAGCTTGTGAAAGTGCTGTCTACTGATGGTAACTCTATTGACATGTCACTGGTAAATGACATGTCCTTGATCCTTGATTGCTACTATATGCAATAAATCATTCCTTCTAGATGTTTTTCCAGATAAAATGAAAAATAGCTGAAATGGTCTCAAATGACAAAAATTGTGAAAACTAGTATCTAATTATAGGCCTGTGTCTTTGTTACCTCAGTTCTCTAAGATACTTAAAATGTCAAATATGGATGTGTTTCTGTGTTGGAAGACAAACTGGAATGAGCTCAGAGATGAGTTCACATGATGTAGCTCTCTTATATTTCAGAAGAAAAAGTGAAGACAAAACGATTAAAGATAATTTAAATTATTTAATAATAATAATAACAATTATTATTATTATTATTAAAATTCAGAAAATATAGGTTTAGCTTTAGCCTATTCCTTTTTCAGTAATTGATTGCGAGTATTGTCTGTTGAACTATTTCAATTTTATTTCAAGAACAAATCAAATCAAAACAAAGTTCATGTTACGTTTTACACTGGGCATGTATGGATCAGAGAGGGAAACGGAAGCCAGGTTGCGAGGGGCAAGGTGAGCAAGATTTATTTACACAAAATTACAAACTAAACCAAACGAGATGAGCCAAACGAAGAACAAACAAAAGGCGAGGAGACTGACTGGCAGGCTGGGCGAGTCTCTACTACTAAAAAAAAGGGAAAAAATCACGAGTTAGAAAAAGGAGCAAAACTTGGAGTTGAGCTGAGCAGAGAAACGACGAGTACACGTGAGTACCGTATTACTGGTTTGA
>JAFBJR010000150.1:59058-148040 GCA_016785285.1 Brachirus orientalis
GGACCCTGACAGTACCCCCCCTCTAACGGGCACCTCCTGGGGACCTACCAGGTTTATCCGGGTACCTCCGGTAGAAGTCTCTGAGGAGGGCCGGATCCAAAATCTGGGCCCGAGAAACCCAGGACCACTCCTCAGGACCGTACCCCTCCCAATCCACCAGGAACTGAAAACCTCTGCCTCGACGCCGGACGTCCAGAATCTCCCTTACCGTGTACGCCGGGAGGCCATCGACCAGAAGGGGGGGTGGGGGCGGCTCTTGCGGTGGGGCCAGATCACTGGAGGCCACAGGCTTCAGGAGGGAGACATGAAATGTGGGGTGGATATTCAGGGAGGGAGGGAGACTGAGCCGCACCGCCGTCGGGTTTATGACCCTATCCACCTCGAAGGGCCCGATAAACCTGGGTGCCAACTTCCTGGACTCGACCTGGAGGGGGAGGTCCCGAGTGGACAGCCACACCTTGTCCCCGGGCCTGTACTCCGGGGCGGGAACCCGGTGCTTGTCTGCTACCCGTTGGTTCTGGGCGGCCGATCTGGTGAGAGTGGAGCGGGTTGCTCTCCAAATGGTGCGGCAGCGTTGGAGATGGGCCCGGACCGACGGAACAGCAACCTCTTCCTCCTGGGCGGGAAACAAAGGGGGCTGGTATCCAAAGCAGGCCATGAACGGTGACACCCCAGTGGAGGCGTTGGAGAGAGTGTTGTGGGCGTACTCTACCCACGGTAAATGTGTGCTCCAGGAGGCGGGGTGTTGGGCTGCCACGCACCGGAGGGCCGACTCCAGGTCCTGGTTGGCGCGTTCAGTCTGGCCGTTCGTCTGAGGGTGGTATCCTGAGGAGAGGCTAGGTGTAGCTCCTAGAGCCTTGCAAAAGGCCCGCCACACCTGGGAGGCAAACTGGGGTCCGCGGTCGGAGACGATATCTACCGGGATGCCATGTAGACGGAAGACATGTTGGACTAGCAGGTCGGCGGTCTCCAGAGCAGAAGGTAACTTGACCAGAGGGAGATAGTGTACACATTTAGAAAAACGGTCCACAATAGTCAAGACCACAGTGTGTCTGTTGGAGGGTGGTAGGCCGGTGACAAAGTCGACAGCGATGTGTGACCAGGGACGGCTAGGGATCGGCAGGGGGCGCAGCAAGCCAGCAGGAGGTCGATGGGACGTCTTTCCCCGGGCGCAGGTGGTGCAGGCGGCGACGAATTCCCTGACGTCCGCCGTCATCGATGGCCACCAGAACCTCTCTCGTAGGAAGTGAGCTGTGCGATTTACCCCAGGGTGGCAGGTCAGTCGGGAGGAGTGCCCCCATTGGAGAACCTCAGAGCGAACGGCCGACGGGACGAAGAGGCGGTTGGGAGGTCCAGTGCCAGGATCCGGCTCAGTCCGCTGGGCTTCTAGGACCACTCGTTCGATGTCCCAGGAAGTGGCACCGATCAGGCAAGAGGCGGGCAGGATGGGCTGATCGACGTCCTCTTGGTGGACAGGGTCATGTACTCTGGACAGAGCATCCGGTTTGGCGTTCTTGGAACCGGGCCGATAGGACAGGGAGAAATTGAAGCGCCCCAAGAACAGCGACCAGCGGGCCTGGCGAACATTCAGCCTTCGGCGGGGCGAAGATAGGCCAGGTTCTTGTAGTCAGTCCAGACTAGAAAGGGCTGCTCAGCTCCCTCCAACCAATGCCTCCCTTCCTGGAGGGCCGCCACCACGGCAAGCAGCTCCCGATTCCCGACATCATAGTTGACCTCGGCGGGGGAAAGCTTGCGGGAGAAGTAGGCGCAAGGGTGGAGCCTCTGATCCTCAGGGTGTCGTTGAGAGAGCACCGCCCCAACCCCACAGTCTGAGGCGTGGACCTCCACGATGAACTGGCGTGACGGGTCCGGGAGGGCGAGAACAGGAGCCTCAGTAAAGAGGTTCTTGAGGGAGTTGAAGGCAGCGTCCGCTTCTGGAGTCCAACGAAATGGCAGAGAGGCAGAGGTCAGCCTGGTGAGAGGAGAGGCCACCTTCGAGTAACCTCGGATAAACCGGCGGTAGAAGTTGGCAAACCCCAGGAAGCGCTGCAACTGTTTGCGGTTCAGAGGGGGGGGGGCCAATTGGCTACTGCCTCGATCTTCCTAGGGTCCAGCTTCACGCTGCCTCCTGCCAAAATAAACCCAAGAAAATCAATTTGATGAACATGGAAATCGCATTTTTCTGCTTTTACAAATAAGCTATTCTCTAAAAGTCTCTGTAGTACTAGGCGGACATGTTGTTTGTGTTCCACTTCGTTACGGGAAAAAATTTAAATATCGTCCAGGTAAACAAAAATAAACTGATTAAGCATGTCCCGGAGTACATCATTTATCATACTTTGGAACACTGCGGGAGCATTAGAAAGTCCAAATGGCATAACCAAATATTCAAAGTGGCCGATAGGTGTGTTGAATGCCGTCTTTCATTCGTCCCCCTCCCTTATGCGGATGAGGTGGTAGGCGTTCCTAAGGTCCAATTTGGTGAATATGGTGGCTTGTGATAGGGGCTCGTAGGAAGGGTCGATAAGCGGCAGAGGGTACTTGTTTTTGATAGTAATGTCGTTTAGTCCACGGAAGTCAATGCAGGGTCTCAGGGATTTGTCCTTTTTGGCTACGAAAAAGAAGCCCGCCCCGAGAGGAGAGGAGGATGGTCTTATGAGCCCAGAAGCCAGGGACTCAGAAATATATTTTTCCATAGCCTCTCTCTCGGGACGGGAAATGTTGTATAATTTATTGGTGGGGAATTTGGCACCGGGTATTAGGTCTATGGGGCAGTCATAAGGTCGATGTGGAGGCAAGGAGAGTGCACAGTGCTTGCTAAATACTTCACCCAGATCGTGGTAGCAATTAGGGACTGAAGTGAGATCGGGGGGAGTGATAGGTGGAGGAGACGGGTGAGCCACGGGCCTGGCGGAACGAAGACAGTGTGAGTGACAAAAAGTGCTCCAGCTAACTACCGAGGGGGTGTGCCAATCGAGGTGCGGGTTGTGAAGTTTTAACCACGGGAGTCCTAATACAATCGGTGATGACGGTGAGGGAATTAACAAAAAGGAAATTAGTTCGTGATGGTTACCAGAAATTAACAAGGAGAGGGGCTTAGTCTTTCGAGAGATTGGAGGAAGCGGGGAACCGTCAATAGCACAGACTGTACGAGGAGGAGTTATGGCAGTCAGGGGTAAGTCCAGCTGTCGTACTAGGTCAGGGTCGATGAAGTTGTCCTCTGCACCGGAATCTATTAGCACCCTGAGTGAGTGAGAAGTGCCCTGGTGAGTGAGAGTGGCGTCTAAATGTGTGCGTTTGGAGGAGCGGGGCTCAGAAATGACTTTGCTCACCTGGATTCTCCCCTCCCCGGGCGAGCGCCCCCTAGTGGGTCTTACGTCACAGTAGCGTCGGGGGTGTCCAGGTCGTCCACAGAAAGGCAAAGTCCGTGTCGGATCCTCCTCTGCCGCTCGTCGGGGGACAGCCGGGTGTTTCCCAGCTGCATGGGCTCGGGAGGAGCAGGAGGTGGTGATGAGGTGCTGGAAGCCGGAGATGAAGCAGCAGACAGGCAGAATGCATGGGGTGCGCTGAGTAGAGGCCTAGGAAGAGAGATCTGGGGGGAATATGAACTGGAACCCCTAGTCTCTCTACGTCTCTCCCTGAGCCGATTATCAATTCTCACAGCCAAGCTAATCATCGCTTCCAGAGACGCACATTCGTCTCTGGTCGCTAATTCATCCTTTACATCATCATTTAGCCCCCTGAAGAAAGCGGTGGTTAGCGCTGGCTCGTTCCAGCCGCTTTCAGCTGCGAGAATACGGAAGTCTATGGAGTATTCAGCAGCGGGGCGACTCCCCTGCTTAATGTTTAGCAGCCTGGCTGCGGAGTGACTGTCTCTAAAAGGCGTATCGAAAACCCTGATCATCTCTTCAGAAAAAGAGTCAAACGTGTCCAGAACAGGAGAATTAGATTCCCACAGAGAGTTTATCCAGTCTGTAGCCCTTCCGCGGGCCAAATTAAATACATAAGCAATACGGGAGCTATCAGATAAATAAGAGTTTGGCTGTTGTTCAAACACTAGTTTACATTGTCGAAGGAAACGTTTGCAGACTCCTACCTCGCCCCTGTAGTGGTCCGGCGTGGGAATGGGAGCTTCCCGGAGCACAGGTGAGACGGCGGAGGAAGGTGACGGCAGACGGGAACCAGGCAGAGGAGCAGGAGCAGTGACGACAACCGGAGAAGCTGCAGGTGCGGACGTAGTCTGGGTGAGGTGGGTTACGCTCGAGGAAAGTGAGCGTATGGCGTCCATGATGTCATTTAGAATTTGTCCATGTGTCTTCACGGCTGCCTCATGAGCGGCGAGTGCGTTTTGCAGCGATGCGGCTTCCGCTGGATCCATTGCCCTGTCTGGTCAGCGCGTACTGTTACGTTTTACACTGGGCATGTATGGATCAGAGAGGGAAATGGAAGCCAGGTTGCGAGGGGCAAGGTGAGCAAGATTTATTTACACAAAATTACAAACTAAACCAAACGAGATGAGCCAAATGAAGAACAAACAAAAGGCGAGGAGACTGACTGGCAGGCTGGGCGAGTCTCTCCCAAGGTAACTAGAAAAATGGGGAAAAAATCACGAGTTAGAAAAAGGAGCAAAACTTGGAGTTGAGCTGAGCAGAGAAACGACGAGTACACGTGAGTACCGTATTACTGGTTTGACGCGCTGACACCTGCTGCAAGGGAAAACCAGCTGATAAAGACCAGGGTGGAAATCAGGGGAATGTGCAGCAGGTGCGTGGGGAGGAGCTACGCCCAGCAGACCAGTCAAGTCTCCTGAAAACACAAAACACAGACACAGTTGCACAGGAAACAGACTGTAAAAATAAAAGGGCAGAAAGCAGGGGAAACCGGACCCTGACAGTTCATCCATTCATTCATTCATTCATTCATTCATTCAAAAAACAATTTTTCTGAAGATTTGATAAGGAAAGAGTTCCAACAATGTTTTATATAAACCTACATTTAACTGGTTTATTTGTTGAGGAATTCAAAAACCTGAATATATCTCCTCTTCTTTCCATGAAAAAAAGAAAATGTGATAGACAAACTTCCATTTTTTCCCCTTTTTATAAATTTAACCTTTGATTTGTTGGCGAGTTTGTAAATAATATGAAATGTTTGGTGTAGAGGTGTGTCACCATGTTTGGTTTGGACACGTCTCATGTAATCTCACGATACTACATCTACACCTCACTCTCCAATTTGACAGCCTCTCAGTCCCCTTCTTTTGCGCCAAGCTGAATCTGTCAACACCTCCCCCTTTTGCACAGCCACACCCATCTCTGCTTGCCTTGGTCTACCAAATTGCCAAATTCGCTGCCGTGTTGCACTGAAATTACTACTGCCGCAGCCTGCGCCACCTTGCGCTGCACCACAAAATTAGAGCCCCAACTCTTCAACTGAAGGTCCTTCAACCAAGGATCCAGAGCCAAGTTAGCTCCAACTGCTAACTTTGTGAGGAGGAACCTCAGCAACAGACAACAGAAACACAGTCAGCCAACTACATTTTTCTGGATCAATGGACAGTACCTCAAAAATTCTTGCATCTTTCAAAGACTTGGTAACAAATTGGCAAGAATCGACTGCTAAACCTTGTGAAATATCGTATTCTGCACGTGTTGTTGTTCTGTCTAGATTTATATTAATATTTTACTGATGCCCATGTTTCCTACCTTTCAGTTTTAAAAGTGGTCTTAACAAAGAAACACAGTAGCCATGCGGTCAAGAAGTGGCCATCTTTGAATCCGCCATCTTGTGTTCCTTTATCAGCTACCATCTTGATTTGTGAAGTCTCTCTACCTGATTCAGCTACTTGGTCTGTACCCACAGACCAAGACACAGACACTCTCTCTCCTTCTCTCTCACCCACACACTGTATATAGTAACATTTAGTAAATGTTTTATTCTTTGATATATTCTTTTTTAAATATACAGTGTGGTCTGATTAATGTTGTACAAGTGAGAATATTGCCAACCTCTTCCCAGCAGAACTTCAATACTTCAATTCAATCTAACTATTGATGTGGCATTGTGATTTATAACTTTATTAAGTAAAGTCATTAATTATTTTTTTATTACTAATCTTTGATAGCCAATAACTGATAGATACATTTCATGGTTTTTACCCATGTCCTTTTATTAAATAATGACCTTTTCATTTGTTTCAGTTCGTGGATTAAGAGGTCTGCAAGCAGGCCAGCCTCCTCCCCTTTAGTTTGAATTTATCTGGCTTGCCTTTTTATTCTTCTTTTTGTAAATAAATCGTACTTTTCCTTTTTACCTGCGGCTTAACTTCCACTTATTTTGGGTTTACTCTTTGTTACAATTAATATCATCACATACTGAGCTTAATGCACTTGTTATGTCTGCCTCTGGTCTTTCTCTACAGTCTCCACCTTGCCAATGCTGGTGCCAATCCCAGCTGACATGAGGCTAAATGTGGGGTACACCCTATACAGATCACCAGTCCATCGCAGTCTCACACTCACACCTATGGTCAGTTTATTGTGTCCAATTAACCTTTGCATGTTTTCAGACTGTGGGAGGAAACCCAAGAACCCAAAGAAACACACACAAGAAGAACATGCAAACTCCATGCAAAGGCAACAGTGCTAACCACAACACCAATGCTTTGCTTTTATCTCTTGAAATGCATGGGAATCATTACGTTGTACTTTATCTAATTTGAGACTTTTTAAATCAAGATGCTCATTGGCACAATTATTAGATCTTTAGCACATTGTTTATGACCTCACTTAACCTCATTTGCAATATGACCTGCCATCTGTTTTGGCACCAGAATATCAAAAAGATTAATTGCCTGTTGGAATCACCCCATCCTTATTTAATTGTTGTTTTTTCCCCTCTAGTTCTATTTGCCAAGTTTCAGTAGAGTAAATTCTCATCTCAATGCTGGTTCTCACAGCAAAACTGAACTAGTGAACATTCCATCACAAGTTCTGACTAGAAATATTGTCACCTGTTATATCATGTGAGCTCAAATACAGTCCTGTCAGGGATTAAAAGGTGCCACTACATTTAAAAACAGCCTTAATAAATCTCGTGAAAAGAAACTACACCTTCTTTGAACAACTTTTTCTTAAAAGGTGACTGATCAAACCTTGATTTGAAAAAAGACGAAATGTTTATTTACAAAAATATAAGCCAAAGCCAAAGAAAAACTAAACACACTGAAAGGCTGAAGCTGGCCTGCTGGAGAGGCAGAGTTCAAGATTAATGGTAACAATGAAAAAAGGAACAAAAAGCAATTGATCAACGACGGGTTCAAATACAGAGGAACATCGACATTGAAGTTCAGTGGTGTGGATTACGAGATGGGGTTATTATAATTCTGATTTGTCTTTTTTGGAAAAAAGAAGAAACCTGCCTCTAGAGGGGAAGGTGAAGGTCTAAGCTGGCCGCAAGGGACTCAGAAATGTATTGTGAGAAATGTTGTAAAGTTTGCTGGAGGGGATTGTAGCACTGGAGAGGAGGCCAATAGTACAGTTGTATCGACTGTGAGGGGGTAGAAAAAGGGCCTTAGCTTTGCTAAGCACCTCACCTAGATCGTGATAGATGGGGGGCACCAGGGACAGGTCAAGAGGTAAAACTAAAGTGGAAGAGGGATGTGACATGGGCCTGGCTGAACGCAAACAGTGGGTGTGACAAAATGTGTTCCAACTCACCAGTCGAGGTAGGGATTGCGAAGTTTTAACCACAGAATGCCCATCAACATGGGTGAAGAGGGTGAGGGCATTACTAAAAAGGCGGCTCTTGTGGTAATTACCAGAGATGGTTAGAGTGACGGGAACAGTCTGGTGTGAAATGGTTAAAAAGGAACTGCTGTCAATTGCACAGGTCTGGGGGGGGGTCTAGGGAGGTCAAAGGTAAGTTCAACTGTTTTGTGTTGATAAAGTTGTCATCTGCTCCTGAGTCAACAAGAACCTGATGTGAGTGAGTGGAGCAGCCAAGGTGATCCTATAGGAAGAGTGGGGCTGTGTAGCTGTGTTACTCACCTGGATGCTCTTCTCCCCGATGAGCCACCCCTGCAAGGTCTTAAGGCACACTCATGTCTAAGGTGTCTGGCTTGTCTACAGTAAATGCATAGTCCAAGTCCGAGTTGTCTCTGTTGCTCATTTGGGGTGAGTCTGGTAATCCTAAGCTGCATGGTTTCTGCAGTGGGCAAAGTGGTGGATGGTGTGGGAGTGGGAATAGGTGATACCTGGAAGGACAACTCCAGACAGGGTGAAGGAGGATGAGGACACAGATTAGCTGGGCTGCGTTAACTGGGAGGAGGCCTGTCTTGACATTTTACTTTCCCTGTATCTAGCCAGGCCGATCAACGCCTATAGTGAACCAGGTTCGTCTCTAGTGGTGAGTACATTCTTTAGCTCATCATTTAGCCCCCCTAAAAAGTGGTCTTTAACGCTGGTTTATTCC
The DNA here is from genome assembly GCA_016785285.1 of Brachirus orientalis. Classification (NCBI taxonomy): domain Eukaryota; kingdom Metazoa; phylum Chordata; class Actinopteri; order Pleuronectiformes; family Soleidae; genus Brachirus; species Brachirus orientalis. The sequence goes on from JAFBJR010000150.1 coordinate 67,531, forward strand.
AGACACTTTCTGCCACTAAAATGTGGACACCTAAAGAGTAATTTTCTGCACATTGTTTGCCTTGATTGAGGGTGATCATCTCAGAGAAGAAGGAATCACAGGAGTTCAGTACAATGGAATTAGATTCCCAGAGGGCATTTACCCATTGCACAGCGTTTCCTCTAACCAAATTATTAACATAAGATGGGAGCTATCAGAGACAAACAAGCTTAGGTGTTAAACAAAACAAAATACAAACTTACATTGTCGAAGAAAATGTGCACAGGTTCCAACCTAGTTGTACAATTAATTAGTAATCTTTGTTATTTTAAAACTTTAAAGTGATGGGAGAAATAATAATATACTGTATGGTCATTATGGCATCGGTAAAACAATATATTTCATAATGGACTTTTGTACAGTGCAGAATTTTTGATCATATCCTCCACCATTTTTTTTCTTTGTTTTTTCTTTTTTTTTTAGTGGTAGAGTGAGTTGTCTTAAAATGTAAAGGATGTGGGTTTGAATCCCGGATCTTCTAGTCTACGTGTCGATGTGTCTTTGGGCAAGACACTTAACCCCACATTGCTCTGGACGGCTTTGTCAGCAGTGTGTGAATTGATTTGATTGTGAGAACCCCGTTCTGAACATCCTTTGTCCTGTGTAGTGTGTTCTGTGTAGGATTTTGTATTGCATTAATTGTGATTACCAGCATTAGATGGTCGGCTTAAGTGTATTCTGTATTTAGAATATTGTCACTTATTCACCTTGCCAGCAGACACTCATTTTCTGATTGGATGCCACTGTCATATAAACCAAATATTGCTATTAGTCTCTCCAAACCAACCACACCACTATGGTTCCACTCCCTTGATCTACTAGTTAGTTTGTGTGTTAGTGGGTGTTTTCAAGGGTTAGTTTACATTTACCAAAGTCACACAGTAGCAAAAATGAAATATCTAACAAAGAAAAAAGTAGACCGGCAATTCTTGTATTCCAGGATGTCAGAGGTGTCAAAAGTATTCACATTCATTACTCAGGTAAGTATAGATACTAGGGTTTAAAAAGACTTCTGTAGAAGTTGAAGTATCAACTCAAGCATAAGTATAAAAGTACTGGTTTCAAAACTACTTAAAATATAAAAATAAAAAGTAATTTAAGGGGGAAAAATGCAATTAAGAACAAACGCTCAGTCCGCTCCACTTCCCCAAAAAAACACTTAAGGATCCCTACTGAATATTGTTCTAGCCCTGCTCAGAATTCGAACCCCGCTCTCTCGTATATGGGCACGCTTCACTATGCATTACGCCACCCAGGACTTGTAAGAAGTTTTTTTTCTCCTTCTTGAATGATGATAATCCCAAAAGAAAACAAGCCGAAATGAAATAGGAGTAACGAGGCTATTTTTAAAATGTAAGGAGTAAAAAGTACAGATAATTGCGTGAAAATGTAATGAGTATAAGTAAAAAGTCAGCTGAAAAATAATTACTACTTAAGTAAGTTTCTACTTAAGTAAGGTAACAAAGTATCTGTACTTCGTTACTTGACACCTCTGCAGGATATAAAATAATTTAGTGAACTACACTTTACTGTTAACAGTAAAATAGGCAGACGAATGACTGGACATGTTGCAGATAGAGAGCAGGACAGATAGGAGGAGTGAGAGAAGAAATTACCAAAGAGCTAGCTGCTAAGCTAGTGGACCCACTGGGAGTGAAACATGTAAAAACAGTGTCTTGGCAATAGATGAGCAATTAAAGTAAGAAGGTAATGCTGAGTTATGCAACACAAGAGTACATCCAGTGGATTGTGAGCCACAATAGGAGTTAAGTGGCAGTTAGATGATGGACAGAGATAAGTTGGAGAGAAGTGTACACGACACAGCACAAGTAGAAACAGGACATGACATAATGGGAGAGGTTTAAATTGTAAACAGTAGGTATGAATATGAGTGAATGGTTTTCATCTCTGTATGTTTGCCCTGCATGTAGTTTGCATGTTCCCCCTCCATGGACTGACAACCTGTCCAGGGTGTACCCCACATGTTGTCCTATGGCAGACGGTATTGGCTCCAGCTGCCCAACGACCTTATGTGGAGGATAAAGCAGTGACACTGTGACACTGGGAATGTCTCCTATTCACACACAAAAAAAATTACATTTTGGAGACATACAGATTTTCAACAAGTATCAACAGTTACAAATCTGTCACAATGACAAATGTAGTTCACTTTTAACTCCTGATGTTCATTTAGCGGTGAGTTCATATAAATCCAATTAAGATCCCAGTGTTACACATTTTTAAACTAAATAAAACTGTAAGGATGCAGGATGAACTCTTCCTATGCAACTTGAAAACATTTTTTGTCAACGGGGTGTGTCCAGATGCATTTTGCAAATTTTGTGCACAGTGCAGCCCAGTGCAGCCTGGCACAAGTACTCCTCTGTGCCACCTCTGTCCCTCCTACTGGCACGTGACAAAGAGGAGGAGAGAAGGCATGACTGGGTCAAATTTTCACTAATCAAATGAGCTCCTCTCCTCAATGACTCACGGATGAGGTGCAGTGCAAATTTCATTTTGCCATGGCCGAAGGAGACAGCAGCAGTTTCAGACAGCCAGACTTTTCCCAGGAGGAAACTGATGTTCTGGTCTGGGAGGTCCAAGCTTGCGGTGGTTGAATATATGATCACATGAGCAGACCTCCAAAGGCTGATGATGCAAAAGGACCCAAAAGGAGGTTATGAATATTGTTAATCAGGTTTGCTCTGTCCCCCCACAGTCCAAAAACATGCAGCTTTGGGGATTAGGCCAACTGAACACTCTAAATTGCCCTTAGGTGTGAATGTGAGAGTGAATGATTGTCTGTCTCTATGTGGCCCTGTGATGGACTGGCGACCCTTTCCAGGGTGTATCCCACCTGTCGCCCCATGTCAGCTGGAGTTAGGCACCAGTGCCCCCTGCGACCCTCAGTGAAGGATAAAACAGTAGAAAATGAGAGAGAGAGAGAGAGGTTAGCCCTGACATACTGAGAACCGTTGCCAAGTGTATAAAACGGTTCAATGATGTAAGAAGAAGGGCCAAACCATTTTGTTTTGTTGTTTCTCTCGTATGGTGATGTGCAGATGATGAAGGAGACTCCGCCGACACTGTATTTCTTGCATAAAACAATGTTTATTACAAGGAAACACAGCATCTAAACAGACATCCCAGTGTTGTCTGTGAGAGAATCGGCAGCCAATGTGATACCCCTAACTCCAGCTTCTACCCATATCCTTATATACGTTCAGTCCTTGCTTCTTTAGGATGCTGGGGCCACCTGTGTAAACACCCAGGTTAATAGTAAGCCTAAAGGCATAGCTAATCTTTAACCTTCAGTCAAACAGATATCACTCATGTCCCTGAACTCAAGACAACAGCTTGTTACCATCTGTTTGCATTTAGTCATGGAATGTCAGATACCTCAGTTTCATGAGTGATTTTATGTATTTTTAATATGATTGAGTAAATTGTGGCCAAAAAATGTATAAATGGAAACATTTAGGACAGAGCTGTGCAGCTAGATGGTATCTCCTCACCTGTGCTTTGTGCTGCTCTCTCTGCTATACCAGACTGCATGTACAAAACATAGCATGCAACATGCCACAAAAAATGCAATGAATTTTATGAGATGAGAGAAGCCGAATATATATTCACTATCTGATGCCATGGCTGTTTGTGGTTGGCTGAGAGAGATGTGAAGTCGTTAGTTTGCATCACAGTTTCAGCTGCGTTAATTAAATTCCATTACGCGTGCCAGCCACCTTTAAGCTGACATCAGATGTGGTGGGGCAGTCGATATAGATAAAAATGTGTTGATTCAGATAGTTACATTAAATAGTGGTTGTTGTGATTAATAATTGCAGCCTTTTGGCATGAAATTGTCACTGCGCCAAGCTAAATCTGTCGACACCTCCCCCATCTGTGCCGCCACACCCATCTTGGCGTACCTTGGTCTATCAAATTGCCAAATTTGCTGCACACGGTGTTGCACCGGACAAATCGGACATACCACTGTGCGGGCTGCGCTACGCTGCGCTACTCTGCGCCACCTCGCTCTGCTCCACAAAATTAGTATTGAGGGTGGTAGGGAGGCTGGAAAGATCTGCTGAGTGCCGAATACTCCAACCATGAAAATATGATAAGCTAATGAAGTAAAGATTTGGATTTTTTCTCATTATGTCTTACTCCTTCACCCCAGGCTCTGATGCCATTCCTCAGTGAGCACCTGGGTGTGCCAAGCCCTGATCACCTTACAGGGATGACACTTTTACCTGTCTGGCAGGCCTAGCTGCTCCACCTACAAGTACTCTTTTCAAGATTCAGGTGGAGGGTTGAGAAGGTGGAGCTCACTGGGACCTCCCCCGCAGTTAGAGGAAGATAAAAATCCATCACAGACAGGAGAAAGATGCTTAGAGGGACTTGACTCACCTCTTAGTGTGCTCCACTGCTCTGCCTAATCTCCCTCTCTCCCTTTCTCTGCTCCCCCTTTACTCTGTGAATTTTTCAGTTTTTAGAAGAGCCATGAAATCTTTTAAAACTTATTCCACCACATATAGTAGTAGTGGTGGTGGTGGTGGTGGTGGTGGTGGTTTAGCTGGTAGCCGTGGAGGGCAATCATATTCCGCAAGATCGGCCTACTCTCTTAGCTCAGCTGGGCCACGCGTTGCAATGATGTCAATTCAAGGGTCTAGGGCAAGTGGTGGTTATGGTTCTGGCGGTGGATCTGGTCTTGCCATGGGTAGTATCAGTAGTGGCTATGCTGGCTATGGCTCTGGTGGAAATTTTGCTGGTGGTTTTGGTAGTGTTGGAGCTGCTATAGCTCCTCCAATCACAGCAGTCACAGTCAACCAGAGCCTACTGGCCCCCCTGAACCTTGAGATTGACCCCAACATTCAGTCCGTCCGAAGCCATGAGAAAGAGCAGATCAAGAGTCTGAACAACCGCTTTGCAAGCTTCATTGACAAGGTGAGTGTCTCTTTTCTGTTGATTACCTAAAAAGTTGTCAATTGAATGTCCCACGACATTTTAATTGTATTAGTTTAGAAATGCTCATTTTTAATTGACCAGGGTAAATTATACATGCTTGATTCATTCAGAGTATTTTGTGAAGAAATGCTCATCTGGGAATGGAAAAATTATTTGGTTTAACTAACAAATAACTATTTAAAAGTAGAAGGTGTGCACATTTGAATAGCTGCATCATGTTATATGTGAAAGACTGCATGGGCTAATTAAATATTACAAAGCAACTGTAATATGTATGTACATACTAAGGCATTAGATAAAACTAATGCCATCAACAACAGTATCATTAGCTGTTCTGTGGATCAGCTTATCTATCCACAGAAACAAAAGCTGATCACTGTCCTTTGATTGCTTTTTCAGTGTAATTGGCCCCTTGACAGCTGTCTCTGTGTGGGGTGAAAGAAAGAAACATAAGAGTGAGCATATCTCATGAATGGTAGCTCTCAGTTTGACTGGAAGAAGGGATCAGGTTATTACCTATTTCCTTTGCACCAAGCCTTTAACAGAGCTGCAGAATATGTACTCATGCTGTTTGCAATACATTGCATAATACTCACACTTTCAGCCATACATTGCATAATACTCACACTTTCAGCCAAAGTTAAAACAAATGTTTCTAGTCTGTGTATAAATATTTGTTATCTGCCCCATATGAAAAGGGAAAATACGATAAATTAAAACTTTCCCAGCTAGACTTTCATGCATATTTGAAGACTTTGTCAATTAGATAAAGGGACCTTCCTCACTGGTTAATATAAGGAATAAGTCAACCACGCACTGAATGGCTAAATTAGCTTTTTTCGTGAAGTGTGTGTATATGTGTTTGTGCGTGTACACCACACCCTCTTCTCTCCTCATACAAGTGGTCTGATACTTAATCAGTGTAACATTCTCGAAAATTAAATGCTGTACATACAATTGTACATGCTACTACTTGAAATAATAGGATGGTAAAGATCATGCATTAAACTGACAGTTAAAGTCAACATTTTAATGAAATAATGCATGTAAGTTGTATAATATTAAAGCAGCCTTACTCAGCTGATGTAACAGTAAGTAGCTTAAGGCAACTAGTTTAGTTGCTGAGGACTGAGGTAGGCAAGTTCACTTAGTTATAGCGTGCTTCCTGGAAGTGAGGTAGCAGCTGCTATAAGATATCTGCCTGGAAAGTTATTTTAACATTGCAGTTGCCAGTGCTGGCAGTTTCTTTGTGGTTAAGTCACACAAAGGTGTGGTTCTATGGCTCATATGAGTCAAGTAAAACAAAGAAGACAAACATCTTTGTTTTCCCACAGAGAAAAAAAGAAGTCATTCAATATAATCCACTCTTAGGCTACAGGGAGATGGGTGATTTATTTTATGAGATGAAGAAGACAGGAATTGGATTAGGGAAGAAGAATAAAGGGACCACTGAAACTGCTGAATTTACAGGCAGTGGTTGGTGGAGAGGCATGTGCTGTTGTGTCTTGCACTTATGTCACTCCCTCTTATGCTCATATTGCTCATACTACTATAGCAGGTGCCCATAACCATTCAACTTTTTTGTAATTTGGTTAGTATGGATTTGCAGCTGTAATGCAGTATGTCCCCCCAGCTCTTAGTGGATCTAAACTTTCATCAAAATTCTACCTACTAGGTGCGTTTCCTGGAGCAGCAGAACAAAATGCTGGAGACCAAATGGAGCCTGTTGCAGGAACAGACCACCACTCGTTCCAACATTGACGCCATGTTCGAGGCTTACATTGCCAACTTACGCAGACAGCTGGATGGGCTTGGCAATGAGAAGGTGAAGCTGGAGGGAGAGCTGAAAAACATGCAAGGGCTGGTTGAGGACTTTAAGAACAAGTGAGTTCATAAGTGGGAGAAACCACCTATGTCTTATCTTTGAGCAGAATGATAAGTTGATGCAAACTTTGATTTTTACATCAGCTGATTTTTTCTTCCCTTTGTTTCAGATATGAAGAAGAAATCAACAAGCGTGCTAGCGTGGAGAATGAGTTTGTGCTTCTCAAGAAGGTGAGAGTAGTCTAAATAAAAAGCTTTAATACTTAAGTAATTGCATTTTGTCCGACCCATCACCTTTGCACACCACTTTCCTTTTCTCCAATAACTTAGGATGTAGATGGGGCCTATATGAACAAAGTCGAGCTGGAAGCCAAGGTCGATGCCCTTCAAGATGAGATTAACTTCCTCAGAAGTGTGTATGAAGCTGTAAGTAAAATAAACCATGGCTCAGCACTGTTGTTGTTTTTTTTTTTTTTTTTTTTCTTAGCAGACATTCTACAGCAACCAGTAGAAACAGAAGTCCTTAACTCTATCTTTAATTATTTTTGTTAAAAAAATAAATGAATTAAAAAAACACTTTATATCCCTTGTTCAGGAGCTGTGTGAGCTTCAGGGCCAGATCAAGGACACATCTGTCATTGTGGAAATTGATAACAGGCGCAACCTGGACATGGATTCGATTGTGGCTGAAGTCAGGAATCAATATGAACAAATTGCCAATCGCAACCGTGCTGAGGCTGAGTGCTGGTATAGCCAAAAGGTGGGAAGAGGGCAAAATTAAGCTCATAAATAAATCCAGTATGAAACACACATTTGTAAACCACATATTTGGAAACTTTTGTAAGTTACCTTTAATATTACTTTAGGTCACTGAGATGCAGACCTCTGCAGGTGCGGCTGGAGACAACCTTCGCCAGACAAAGAGCGAGATTGCTGAACTCAACCGTATGATTAGCCGCCTCCAGAATGAGATTGAGGCAGTCAAAGCACAGGTATTTACTTCAGTTGTAAATTAATTAGCCTCAAAAAAGTTTAAATAAATCTGGTTTCCAAGAAAATCAGATGAACATGTAGAATATCATATCTCATAAATTTCCAAACTCTTAGCGGGCAAACCTGGAAATTCAAATTGCTGAGGCTGAAGAGCGTGGTGAGCTGGCTGTGAAGGATGCCAAAGCCCGCATCAGGGAGCTCGAAGAGGCCCTGCAGAGAGCCAAACAAGACATGGCCCGCCAGGTCCGCGAATACCAGGAGCTCATGAATGTCAAACTGGCTCTGGATATAGAGATTGCCACTTACAGGAAGCTTCTGGAAGGAGAAGAATCCAGGTAAAAGCTCAGATACAGTGGACTCAAGACACTTACATTTTAGTACATTGTAAGGCAGCAACAGTAGAAGCTCAGATTGGTCATTCATTGTATGTACCTCTCTGTAGAATTGCTTGTGGTGGTGGAGAGGCAATCATCCACATACAGTCCTCAAGCACCAATTTTGGTATGTATTGACATGGCTTTACCACTTACTCAGGGTTGTGGGTTAGATTCCAGGCTCTGCTACATGCTGATGTGTCCCTGGGCAAGATACTACCAGATTGCTGTCTGGATGGATATGAAAGATGAGTGAAAGAAAAATGCAAGGCACATAGATGTGCTCTCTTTGTGAAGGGTGTGAATGGATGAATGGTAAAACTGTAGTGCTAAGCAGCTTGGAGTGGTCATCAAGATTAGGAATGTACTATACAAACCAATTACTTAACTCACTAAATCAAGTTCATGGAAACATGGATCAGTAAAGTGTGAATAAAAGTTTGGATGATATGTGTAATGAAAATGTCTGTCTGATTCTCATCACCAGGTGGTGGTGGCAGCGGTATTGGCACTGGTTTTGGCAACAGCACCATCTATGGCAGTGGCAGCGGTATAAGCACAGGAGGGGGCAACATCATGATCTCAAGGGCATCCAGCACCTCCACTTCAAGAGGCCGTTTTTAAAAACAGCAGTTGTCTCCATCTTGAATTTCCTTCTCTTGTTTTGTTTGCTTGCTCATGTATGCTTAAAAACAATTCCACAAAACCCTCCACCTCTTTACCTGCAGAGACTGAGCAGCCTTAAGTATGAGTCAGTCCTCTTCTTTGATAAGTCAGCCATGTTGTTTTTTGGTTGCTGGATGTACTCTGGATGGACAAGGAGGATACTTGTAGTGTCATGGCAAAACACCTTAATTAGACAAGAGTAATTCATGACAGCTTCAGTCCAAAAAATGTGCTCAGTAACGTGTTGATGATGTGCTCCATCTTGGATTTACAAGGCTTTCAGTGCATGCCATCATATACTATTACACTAATAGCACTGACACTAATAGCACTGTCTTTTCTCTTAAGTCTCCTTTTTAAGTCTTTTTTTATTTTGACACCACCAAAAGCAATCACATATAACACTTAAATATTTGAGTTTTGGGATCCCCTTTTTTTCTCCTGTTTAAGTTTAAGGCTGACTGTGATAGGCAGATTTATTATGAAATTGTACTATCAACCCTATCAACCCTAACCCTAACCCTAACCCTAACCTCTGTAATAAATATCTGTTCATCTTTGGCATTTCAGCAGATCTGGTTGTTTTTATTGATGTTTGGTGTAGCATAACTTTGAATTATATGCACACTTAAAACCTAATGGATGCACTGTGTGAATGTGTGAGTACATTTTGTGTGAATGGGAAAAGTCACTGTAACTACTGGCTGAAAGCTGACTGACTTTTACTGTTACTGTACTCTGTAAATGTTATGATACTCAAAAACCTAATGCAGACACAGCAAAGACATGGGAAAGATTTAGATTCATTAAGGAAGTTCAGGCTCCAGCATGAGCCAAACTGCAGAGTAGTGGCTCAGTTGCATAGCATTGTATGAAGGTCACCGGTTTGAATCCAGGTTGGACTGAGGGCCTCTCCATGTGGAGTCTGTATATAATCAATGTGTATGTATGGGTTCTCCAGTTTCTTCCGTCACGATAAAGCAGTAGAGTCAGGACTGGCATTAAAGAGAGAACACTTGATGAAAATGGCACAAAACAGAAAAGGGATTAATTGGAGTTTTAGACAATCTGACAGAGGGGTATGGAAAAGATGACCAGGAACAGATGCAACAATAAGTGCTGTATACAAGTGAAATGTGCACATGATTACCCACTGCAAAAAAAAGTGAATAAGCAGCTAGCTAGACCTAAAATTAAGGTCCACTTTTATAAATTCAAATACACTAATGAAACAAGGTATTAAAGAATGACCTCACAAGAGACATTTTTAAGAGGTATGAAAGATGACTCCCTCCAAAGGCAAAATTATGATTTTTTTTTCTTGTCCAATGTGCAAATGTTTTATATATACAGTACATATGTTGAAGTAGTATTACATAGTCCCATCAAGCTAGTCTCCTCTCATAAGCCAGTCAAATAGTGTGCATGGTATCATTACTATGTAATCATTTTTTACCTCTTAAGACCAAAAAGATACATCTTGCTCAGGGCAGTCTGGATGATCTGAAGAAAATAGCAACATTCCTTCTAGGTCTTATTTCATGTCTAGTGATTAGGGAGGTTTGTCTTCATTGTACTGGTTGGAATCAATTGAGGTCTTAATGTGTGGACTTTACATGCTCTCCTGTGTGCGTACAACTTCCCCATTACTCCCCAATCCACAGACATGCAGATTAGGGTTAGTTTAACAGCATAGGTGTTAGGCTAAGCACCAGGCAGGATTGAGACCGTAAAATGCAGACATGGTACAGAAAGCAATTAAAACGAAAGGTCCTTTTAATATTTCTATCTTTAATTTTAACAGAGCGTCAGTCCAGTGACCAAAAGGGAAAAACAAAAAACTGGCAGGACTAGAAAAAACATAGTCTCAGGGACAGGCAAAACTAAATATAACTAAGGGCACAGCTCCAAAATGAAGGAGGGAAGGAGGGAGGCAGGCTGGACAGTGACAACTGCAATGGGGGAGCTGATGATCCGCTCTTGATGTTGAACAATCTGGCGAAGACTGGTAAAATGATCTGGGCTTTTAAGCAGGAACAAGTGGATGATGGTAAATCAAGTAAATCAGCAGCAGGTGAGTTGGAGAACCATGAAAGCCAGGTAATCATCAATAAGTCAGGGGGAAGGTGGGGGTCTCGTGAGGATGTTTTCTCTAAGAAACATTGAATTTAGGGTGGACCAGGGGTCGCCCAGGAATGGGTAAAGGTCGCAGACCAGCCAGGGCTTGATGTGGACATTACTCCTAGTGCAGGTGGTGTAGGCAGCCAAATTTTCCTGGACGTCCACCTCCAGAGATGGCCACCAGAAATGTCTCCGCAGAAGGGACATAGTGTGGTTAGCACCAGACATATGCTCCCACTCCAGCACCTGGGAACATATGAATTCAGGGACAAAAAATGGTTATGAAGACCATTACCTGGATCCGGACGGAGATCTTGGGCATCCCAGACCACTTTGTCAATCGCCCAGGTGAGGGCCCTGGTTACTCAATCTGGTGCCAGGATGGGCTCCTACAGTCTGTGGAGTGGAGAACTGGTGGGAGAGGGAATTGGGTTTGGTATTGTGGAAACTGGGTCTGTAGGTAGGTAGGTCTGTAGAAGTTGAACCTACTTAAAATTGGGTCTATCTGGCTTCTGGTAGCTCGGCAGCAAGCCTGTTGATTGTTCTTGAGGAGTGTTCTCAACAGTTGTTCATGGTGAAACAAAAAGTCAATTTAATCTATCAAAAGGGTAACTACGATGGTCAGTCCAGTGACTAAAAGGGAAAAAACAGAAAACCGGCAGCAAGCCTGGGAAAAACAAATTCTCAAGGTGATGCAAAACTGGGAACACTAAAGGTGCAGCTCCAAAATGAAGACACTCCCACAAACACACCCACTCAACACTAACAGTGAAATAAGACAAACAGTGATAGAACAACATGGGCAAATAGAACGCAGGAGGGAAGACAAGGTTTCTGGTAGATCCTGTCCATTATAATACGACTGAGGCTGTATTTCTCTGTTGAATCCAACCAAGCCTGAGAGATTATTTATCAAACCCCACCCAAACTAGGTGACCCATATTTTTTGTCTGAATCTGCCCATAACCCAACTTGAATTGTGTATTTTGTTTTTTGGAGTCAGACACAGTAACCTGAAATGTACAGAGAGAGAGAGGAGAAAAAAATGCTATGTCTGTGTGTCAGTGTGCTGTCAGTGCTAGCCTGCAGTCAGTGACAGTCATTTCATAACAATAGCAAATCATGTTATTAAAAGAACGCAACTACTAACCCCATGAACATGCAGAGATTTGACACAGCGACAGAAATCATGGCAGTGAGTGGGCATGATTTATTATAATAAACAAAATGTCTCTTTTGCGGAACTAAAAGGTAATTAAAATGTTATTGGAGACCAAGAAATGATGAAGTTGTTAACTCCGCAGATTCATACAAACTACCCCCCACCCCCACAAACACACACACACACACACCTTTGCAGGACATGTTTAATGCACATCAGTAAGGCTGTGATGTGGTATCAGGTATGTGATGTGATGTGGTATTGCATTTTTTCTTATTACACATCTATTTATCAAATATTTAAAATGCATTTCCAATGAAGCAATTCAAAAATTTACAGTCTATTGATGTGACTGTGATTGTGAATGGATGTTTGTCTAATCCTTCAAAATGGAGGACCAATAACTAATAATAAGAATTAATTAAAAAAGCAAAGAATAACCTACATCCTCACACAAAACAGATGACATAAACACAAACCCCAATTCCAATGAATTGGGGATGTGGTGTGTTACGTTCCTGGGTTTTGGCTCAGGGGTTGAAGGGACGAACAAAAAACATTTGTGTACTGGGGATAGGAAAAGAAGGGCAACAGAGACAGTTGAAAGCATGATGTTTTACTTTATTCAAGATAAATGACCATTAATACTCAGTTCAAAGTAAAATTCAATAAACCTGAACCACTGGCCTCTAAACAAAATTCTCAAAGAACCAGGTCAATCCACAATAAAACATAAAGGGGGTAAAAAAATTCTCACAACCAAAAAGGGGGGGGGGGGGCACTGCAGCAAACCAAAGGGCTGCCCAAACACCCTCCTTTCCACAGAAAGGAGTACTAAAACCACCAATGAGTCACCAGGATGCTGAGATTTGGCTCTCAAAAGAGGGAGAGCAAGACCCTCCATTTATTATCTTTGAATGACGACTAACTCAACACACCTGTGGGCAGGGGGCGGAGAGTCAATCTGAGGAGAAAGACACACCCCCACACCCTCATTAATACACCAACCAAGCACTCTGGTTGTAACATGGTGTAATGTGAATAAAAACTGAATACAATGTTTTGTACCTCTTTTGACCTACTATATTCAGTTGAATACACTTCAAAGACAAGATCTGTATTGCTATACAGGGCAACATTTTTGCCTTAACATATATCCATCATAATTATTTAATATTATACTGAGGGGAAAACACAATGAATGATCACATACTTTTCACAATGTCAGCATTTTTCCTACTTGGGCAGTTTTTTCAGCCCCTGATTCGAGAGTGTCCAAGTGCGCATGTGCAACGCTTTACAACAAACAATATATAAGGAGGACAACAAGGAGGACACCATGGCAGAGCCAACGAAAGCAAAGCAGATAGTTTACATCCAACAAATGAAAAATAGACTCTGTTCAAGCAGGAGACAAAACAAGTGTTAATCTTGGGTTAGGTTTTTAGCTAGGGATGACATGTGTGGGATTAACCTGGCACTGAGCTTGGCTTTATTCTGATTAAGTAAGTACAGAATTTTTTTTCATCTCTTGACAGTGAAACAAACACGTTAAATCAACTTAATTACAGATTAATTATTACTCAGGACTATTTTCTTAATGGTGAACCATTGTTTTTTTTTTTTTGTTTTTTTAAATGGTTTGTCAACTTTAACTGGAGCGTCACATAGGGGAGGAATAAAGCACAGCATCAAAATTCAAACAATGAGCAGCTTGTTGGGTTGAATTTTTCAAACAACAACACCAGAGATAGGTGCTGTTTTGATCTTTCTTTTTCCTCCAATATCAGTAAATAGAAAACTGAACAATTTATTATATTTGACAACCTGACCCTTAGGCCTTGACAAACATGGGAAAGATACTAAACTGTAACGATTTGTGTGAATCGTAAAAAGGTTAACTAAAGGCAGACCCAAAAAAGGTAGGGACGAGAGAATAAAAAGAAAGGAAAAGGATTTATTACAAAAAATAACTAAAGGTGACCAGTCCAATATTTAAACACAAAACGCTGAGGCAGGCCGGCTGGCAGGGCAGAGCTCAGGAAAGCAGGAGTCTAAAAAAAAAGGGAAATGAAGGATTAGAGTAATATAAAAATAATGAAAAAGACTAACTACAAAAACGATGAGCAAAAGAGTTCAGAGAGTTACAGAGTGTGGAACATATGACGCTCTGGTCACTAGGTCACTGGTAGCGACAGGTTTGAGGAGTTTGAGGAGGGAGACATGAAAAGTGGGGTGAATCTTCAGGGAAGGAGGGAGCTTGAGCCGCACAGCAGAGGGGTTGATGACCCGGTCCACGTCGAAGGGCCCGATGTAGTGTGGCGCCAGCTTCTTTGATTCCACCTGGAGGGGAAGGTTGAGGGAGGAGAGCCAAACCTTGTCCCCGGGGCGATACTCAGGGCTGGAGGGTGATGGCGATCCGCCAGACGTTGGTTTCTATGAGCGGAGCAAGTAAGAGCTGCCCTAGCTGCTCTCCAGATGGCCCTGAGAGAAAGTCGTCCAGACCTGGGAGGAGAACTGTGGCCAGCGGTCTGAAACAATGTCCTGAGGGATGCTATGTAGACAGAAGATGTTTAAGATGAGCAGATCAGCGGTTTCTAGGGATGAAGGAAGTTTAGTCAGGGGGATGAAATGTACACATTTAGAATTATCATATGTCCGTTGCAGGGGGGAAGACAAGTGACCCTCGGCTTGGTGGGGGTAGGCGGTCTGGGGGGGGGGGGCGTCTGTGGCGGCCCCGGGTTGCTGCTGGCTGTGGGGGGGTCTGGCCCTCCCTCACTCTATCGGGGGGGTGACCAGGGTGGGTGTGGCCGTTGCCCACCTTGAAGCGGCTCTCCAGGAGTGCTGCGATGGGTGGCGACCCGCCCACTCGGCAGACGCCAACGATGGGTGCTTGGGCCCCTGGATGCGGGTGGGATCTGTGCCTGGACACCGCGGGGTCGGACGTGGCGGGCCTTTGGACCCTTGGCCCTTCCCGGTACTTGGGGGTCTGGCCATGGGCCGGTCTAGGGATCTGCCTGTCTCCTGTCCCCTCCTCCGCCTGTTCTTCCCTGGGGGGGGGGAGGGTGTGGCCGGCCTTGGGGTGGCCGTGTGGGTGCCTGGGGTGGGCCCTGCCTCGCTCCCTGGGTGGGCGCCCTTGGGGGGGATCTGCTCCTGCTGGTGGCGGGCTGGCCCCTGGCTGGGGGCCTGCGTGGGTGCTGGGTGCGGGGATCTTGTGCCCCCCGTGGCCCTGTTGCCTCCTGCCACTGGGGCCGGCTCTGGGCGGGGGGGCCTTTGCCCGGTGTCCTCCCGTCGGCTGCTATCCCTGGGGCTGTGGCCGTGGGTCCCCGCTGCCCTGTGTGGCCGCTGGGCGCTCTATGCGTCTGGGCCCCCATCGGCCTGCTGGCCGGGCATGGGCGCATTCCCCCACTCAGATTCCACCACCCATCCAATGACAACCCTCACACATATACACTGCTGCGCGCGCTCTCACACACCAACGGACATACACGCACCTTGCTTCTTAAGACTCTAACTCAAACTGATATAGCTGTTGTGGACTCGGTCAGCTTCTCTCCATGTGGTTGTTAACAATCACTGCATTTACTACTCACATATATATACTATTAAAGGTAATCATGACTGTTATAATGAAAAGAACAGTGTGTTAACACTGAGTGGAATGTCTATATCATATTATGGTAGCCTGTACTGGACTACCACTGTATGTCATGTTATGCAATGTTATAAAATGTTATGCAATGTTATGAAATGTTATGTTATGTTATGTTATGTTATGTTATGTTATGTTATGTTATGTTATGTTATGTTATTATGTTACGCTATGTTATGCTGTTATGTTATGTCATGTTATGTGTGTTGTGTTATGTTATGTTATGCTATGCTATGCTATGCTATGTTATTATGTTATGCTATGTTATGTCATGTCATGTTATGTGTGTTATGTCTGGTTGTGTTAGTCTGTACTGTATTGTTCCTGACCTGTAGTAGACATCATGGTACACAAATATAGTCCAGAGAGTGTAGAATGCACGATGAGAAACTTGATGTAGACCCCCAGGAGGAGGTCCTTGCTCCAGTAAATGTCCAGGGACCACCTCCTACAGCTCCTGTTCCACGTCCCACTCCCACTCCGATGACGCCACTTCAGCCTCCAATTCATGCAATGGGACAAATGTCTCCATCTGGTGGACAAATACAAAACTCCACCCCTCTGAGCAGATTTGTTCCATTTTATCCATCTAAAAGTCCAGTTGCTCAGCACACCAGATCAAAGGACGGTGTTGGACAGATTCAAACAATGCCTATGATCAATGTCCGTTTGTCACCAAATGGACAAGAGGGTCTTGTGTTTCGTCCATGGACTGATGCTGATATGGCTGCTGCCCTTGAGCATCTGCCCAACCGTGCAACATCAGGAAGAGTGTTTGCTGATGCTCTTCGCATTTTTTGCAGTGAATTCAAACCTACACTGCATGAGATGCGATGACTTCTAATGAAAAAGTTGGACCCAACAGACTTAGCCAAAATTAAAGCCCATCTGGATGGCAAGACAAGGATGGCACCTCCGATTTGGGCAGCACAAGGCAACGCCCAATACCATGATGCAGTTGACAGATTCTGTAATGCCCTGATTGCGGCTTTTCCAGTCTGAGTGGACATGTCAAAGATCTCCAGCTGCAAACAGAATCCACAAGAGTCGACCAACATGGTGGCATCGACGAGCCAGGTCTCAGGCCCCTGGGAAACTCACCTCACACAAGCTTTCTTCCACGGCTTACGTGCTGAGGTGAGAGACAAAGTTCAAATAACCTGTGTGGGTCTTGATGATGGCGCTCGCAGAAAGCATGCAGCATGCAGAAAAATGCTGCATTAAGGCCTCTGAAAGAGCTAACAAGAAACAAAAGCAGACACAGATGAAAGCTCAACTCACTATGCTGCAAGCTGTGTCTAAGATGACATCACCACCACACCAACAACAAAGTCGAGCCTTTCCTCATTCCTACACATCTCAATGTGGCAGAGGCCGTGGTGGCTCAGGACCGATGGGAATGCCAGTGGACAGAGACACAGAAGGGCAGAAGGGACACTGGGCATGTGACTGTCCTCACAAAGCACAGCAACCTGTGAAATGAGGCAGATGGCGTAATGACGACTGATTCCAGGGAGATGATAACAGCTGATTCCAGAGTGACTGAAGGGGAGGGAGTGGACCGTGCGAGGGGGAGACGACCAGCCAGCCCAAACAGAGAAGTGATACACACATACAACACATGCAATGAAGAAAAGCTTGCTACTAACCCACTGACATCATTGACATTTACACAATTGAATGATGAAATCACATCTTAGTCTGTTGCAAACACATACAGCAACAGACTAAGGCACCCACCAGCACCTACCTAAAATATCAATCTGATAACTTTTTAAATCTTCCAGAGCTAACGTTACAAATTAATGATGTTCATGTTAAATTCTTAGTTGACTCTGGTGCCACCCATGTAAAATCTTCTGATGTAAAAACCAGTGGAAGATTTATCTATTCCATTGATTGCAGGTGTCTCAGTCAAAGAACTGTTTACTAAGCCTCTCAGGATTGTACACACAGATGAACACGATTCATCTGCCACTATTTTGAAATATTCTTTTCTCTTGTTGCCATTCTGTCCCTATCAATCTGTTAGGGAGAGATTTAATGCTAGCTTTAGGCATTTGTCTAATACTCCTGACGGGTTAAAGGTTGTGAGAAATTCTTATTTTTACAACACAATGTTTAAACTTCACACTCCCTCATTGTATGTGTATCAGTGGTCTCTTCAGGATGACGTAACCTCTTTGCTATCTGAAAAAGGGAAATCCCTGATGCCACACACTTGAATTTACGAGCTCACACTATTTACACTGCACTGCTCATGTTTCACATGGTTCAGACCAACCTTTTGAGCAACAGTTCTTTACTAAATTCCATTACACACTTCATCTTTCTACAATATTTTGGGATGATGAATTTTGTGCAGTTTCTGTTGATTTAACTGCTGATCAGACTCCACTCTTTAAAGTGCCTAATTTATTTCCTCATGTCTCTCTAGCCAAACCACGTGACAGACAGTGGAGAGACATTGGACCATTCGTTAAAGAATGCCATTCCGTGACTGATGCCATTCCGATGACCTCGGACCCTGACGTGTGGTTTTCTTCCACTGCGCAAGCGTACTCTACCTCTTTTCCACTCAGTGTTAACACACTGTGTTCTTTTCATTTCAAACTTAACAATGACTAAGTTCCCACTCACAGCTACAGAGATATCTCCTGATTTGGCAGATATTCCTAATTGCTTATGGGCAAAAACAAATATGATTTTGGCCTGATCAGAAATTGTGAACCTGTTGTGATAACACCTAAATCTAATTTCAGACCTAAGAAATATCAGTACCCACTCAAACAAGAAGCCATTGAAGGCATAACTCCTGCTTTTGACTCTCTTTTAAAGGCAGGCGTGATCATTCCTTGTCCTGATTCTCCAGTGTGAACTCCCATTTTCCGGGTGAAAATCCGTGATCCGGACCAACCAACCGAATGGAGGTTTGTGCAGAACCTACAAGCAGTAAATGCAGCGGTTCATGCCAGAGCCCCCACTGTACCAAATCCACACACTATTCTTTCAAAAGTTCCACCGGATTCGCACTGGTTCACTGTTGTTGATCTGTCTAATGCTTTTTTAGTGTCCCTGTACACTCAGACAGTCAATATTGGTTTGCCTTTTGGTTTGCCTTTAACTTTAATGGGAAATCATACACTTGGACTAGACTATGTCAGGGCTACACTGAATCTCCTACCACTTACAATGCTGCACTTCATGATAGCCTGGAGCCTCTTCAACTCTCTCCTGGCTCTGCTCTCATTCAGTACATTGATGACTTAATGATTTTTGCACCTACTGAAGACCAGTGCAGAACTGACTCTTTAGCTTTACTGAAACATCTTGCTGCTGAAGGTCATAAAGCCAGTCTTTCCAAATTGCAGTGGGTCCAAAAACAAGTTACCTTTTTAGGACACATCATTTCTGATGAGGGCAAAACCATATCCCTAAACGCATTGAAGCTATTGTAAAACTTCCAAAACCTGTGACAAAAAAACACATGATGTCTTTTCTTGGAATGTGCTCTTATTGCAGAAACTTCATTCCAAATTATTCAACACCTGGCTCCACTGAGTGTCCTCATTCACGGCAGAGACCTGGCCGCACATGATAGCGTGCAGTGGACCCCTGAGGCAGAAAAAGCATTTGTGAAACTTAAACAGGCACTCCAATCTCCACCTACTTTGGGTCTCCCTGATCCTGATAAACATTTTACACAAACTGTTGACGAATGTGATGGATGCATGACTTCTGTTCTTTTGTAGAAACATGACGATAAACTCCGCCCTGTAGGCTATTTTTCTTCAAAACTAGACGCTGTTGCTGCAGGTCTCCCTCGTTTGTCTTCACATGTTGCTGCTGCAGAGAAAGCTCTCGTATCCTCCCATGATTTGGTAGGGTATTCAGAAATGACTCTTTTGGTCCCATATTCTGTTTCACATATATTGGAAGACCAACGGGATTTGCACCTTTCTGCACGTTTTGGGCGGTATCACACAGCGTTACTTGATTCACCTAACGTTACTTCTCTTAGCGGTGTACTTCTCTTAACCCAGCGTCACTCCTTCCTCTCCCTGGGGATGGTGAGGAGCATGACTGTTTGGTTGAACTTCAAATACAATGTACTCCACGACCTGATTTGTCTAACACTCCTTTGTCCAATCCTGATCTTGTTCTCTATGTAGATCGTTCAGCTTCCCGTGATCCTACGACTGGATCCCACAAAGTTGGGTTCGTTGTGGTCTCTGACAATGATGTGCTGTGTTCTGGACCTCTTCCGTGTCACCTCTCTGCCTAAGCAGCTGAACTGATTGCACTCACCGAAGCATGTAACCTGGCTTCAGGTGAATCTGTTACCATTTACACCGATTCAAGGTACGCTTTTGGTGTTGTACATGACATTGCAAATTCTTGAAATCTGATGGTAAACCCATTTTACATCACACTTTTGTTGCTGACCTTTTGTGTGCCATACTCCTCCCAACCTCAATTGCTGTATGTAAGTGTGCTGCTCAAACCAATGCCTCTGATCCTGTTTCTAAAGGTAATGCACGCGTTGATGCTGCAGCTAAATCTGCTGCCCAGCAATCATTACCATCTTCATTTCCTAAATTGACTTCTCCTGTTTCAGGTCCTGCCACTCTCACAGTTCTTTAGTCCTTCTCCACTCCTGAGGAGCACTGCGTCTGGTCTCACAGCAGCTGCAACTTCAGTGATAATGTTTGGCGTGGCCCCAATGGCAATCCTTGCCTTCTAAAACATTTCTTTCCTCATTATGGGAAATTGACACACAGGTTAGACCACATGTCAAAAGGGGGAATGATAACTATGATGAATACACATTGGTTCACCAAGGGTTTTTCGCTCTATGCTCAGTTTGTCAGGCCTGCATTACATGCACGACACATAATGTAGGAAGACCAGTTCCACTCACTATACCAGCAGCACACCCACCACCAACACACCCATTTGAACATGTGTTGATGGACTTCATTGAAAAAAACACTGTGTGGTAATGGTGGACATGTGGTCAACATGGATTGAAGCTTTTCCAACTTCAAAACAACCAGCTAATGCAGTAACAAAAGCTCTGCTCACTGAAATTATACCTCGCTGGGGTGTACCAATGAGGTCATCCAGCGACAATGGCTCACATTTTGTTAATGACTAAAGCGCTGCCCCTCGCATTGATGTACATGAGAATGAGGAAAAGAACACACACTTAAGCCCATTTGAGATTCTCTTTGCTGCTCCACCTCATGTGGGCATCTCTCACCCTGCTCATTTGGCTCCATCTACAGCACTTTGCGAACACAGTGTTCTGTCTTATTGTGCTAATCTGACGTCCTCCCTCACTAACATCAGAAACACAGTGTCTGCAGCCCTCCCATAACCTACAGCCAGGTGACTTTGTGGTTGTAAAGGACTACAGGAGAAAAAAACTGCCATGTAAAACGGTGGCTAGGACCATTCCAGATACTGCTGACAACACACACTGCTGTCAAGGTAGCTGAACGAGCAACCTGGATTCACGTCAGCCACTGCAGGAAGGTGCCACCTCCAGCAGATCCTCCCACTGCCGTGGTCACCTAAGCCCTGAGCCAAGGACTTTTTTTTTTGACTAATTTCCTATTTTTGAAATACATTGTTATACCACTGTGAACTGGATGCTTTAAAAATAAAAGTTTTTTCTTGTTTGTTGTAGTGTACTGTTTATCCTCTGTATTATTTTGATCATATTTCTACTATATTGTTTCAATTAATTACTTGTATCACATTCTTTTTTTTTTTTAACCATGGAATGTACACGTCCATGGCATCCTTTCCGTTGCCCAGGCTTATGTGGCCTATGAGATACAATGTGTTGCATCATGATGATATCTATTATTGTTGTTGTCACTGTTGTCTGGCTGACTGCTCCCTTTAAGAATGTGGTAATTTCAGCTGTAGACTCAACTTCTAGCATCTCTCACACAACTGGACCTGACCCATCCCTTGCTCAACTGACTTCACAAAATTCCTCTGATGACTACGTACCTGTGCGCACACGTACACGTCACTCTGTAATCCCATTTAACCTTGACCCAATGGCTCAGAAGTGGCTGATAAACAATTTGTGGTACCAAATGGCTAACTACACTGCACGCACAACTACATAATCATCCTGTGTAGTGTGTCTCCTGATCCTGTCAAGTATTATACAGGCTTGCCCTATGGAGAGAATCCTTTAACTGACTGCACCTCCTTGTGGCACATTCTGTATTACTGTAATTCCTTAAGCTTGTATCTTATAAGCTTGTATCTTATACTTTGGACCAAACTTCGTACTTGGAATTTGTTTTGTACACTCATGATGCTCTCACTGGTCTTGCTGAGCAACTTTCTGCTTCATCTCTCATGATGTGGCAAAATAGAGTGGCTCTCTGGCTGAAAAAGGAGGAGTTTGTGTTTTGTTTGTTTGACTCATGTTGTGCTATCCCCAGCAACACCGCCCTTGATGGTTCTGTCACTTGTGCCCTGGAAGGCCTCTGTAATCTTAGGGAAGAATTGGCTGAAAACTCTTCCCTAGAGGCCTGGACCGTGTTCATGTCTTGCCCTGCTGCTCAACACAAATAAGGAAGTGCCGGAGAAAGGGAGGAAGGCGAGCTGGGATAAGAGTGAAGATGCATCGACTATGCCGTGATCAAGACCACACACACTTGGTGCTTCTTTGCCCAGGTCCATCGGCGGATCTCCCTGCCTATCTTGTACGGCGGAGTGCGTTTACACCCAGGAGAAGGGGCATCACAACCTGAGGCACCTACTACATCGATCCTGGATGCCTGATCACGTTCTCACACCAAAATGGCCTTGGCAATGATTAAATTTTACTTACTTACTTACTTACATGTTTGATTATAGGTGGCACACTTTTTTGTAAGATGTTATAATGTCATCCAGGAAAGAGTTTTTTTTTTTTTATCGTGTTGAATTTCAGCAAAGAGGCAGTCCTCAAATACATGCTATTTTCTGGATCAAAAATCCCCCGCAAGTAGATAAAGTCAGTGATGCGGAAATAGTTGCCTTTGTGGACAAACATATTTTATGCTTAGTTACATCAGATGATGATGAGCTTGCAGAGATTGTGTCAGCTGTCCAAATGCATAGTAAGAGTAAGTAAAAACTGTCATTTTAATTTCCCACGTCCACCTAGTAATTGTACTTTCATGTAAGGAGAACAGAACAGAGATGGTAGCTGATGGGTATGATGGGTAGATAAGAGGCATCTAAGGTACTGACAAAAGTGAAGCGAGCAGTTTCTGATGAAACAGCTAAATTTGCCACAGTGTCAGAGATGTTGGATAGTATAGGGATAGATCAAGAGACATTTCAGGCAGCCTTTCAAATTGTGATGAAATGTTTGTCTGGTGATGTGTGGGTAAATCCGTTTAAATAAAGAATACCATATCACAATCGCAATGTGAGTGCACAAGAGTCAGTGTACAGGCTGACAGGTATGCTTTTAAACAATGTTCTAGAAAAGTAACATTCATTCCAATGGTTGATAATTGTGCACATTTAACTCTGCCTTTAAAAGTTTTAAGACAAAACGGTCTTTGTGAAAAGAACATGTACATGACAAATCACGTAGAGGTTTAGAGGTAGGCCAAAAAAGAATACTTTTGACAAATGTGTTTAGCTTCATTTGGAAATGGTTTAGGTTTTGTTCAAAAGAGAACCAGGACAGAAGTTGCAGTTGTGCATTATGCTTGCTTCTCAGAAGATTCTAATTCAGAGAATTACTATCAAAACATTTTGGGTTGAGTTGAAACCTGAAGGGTTTTACACATTTTAACATTTTTACAAGGAAAAAACGTGTAATTTTAATGGTACTGAGTAGAATGTGCAAGCTGTTGTTAATTTTAATAGGCAAAAGTTTGAGAAAATAGATAAAATATTGTTAATAATTTAGGTATAGCTGAAGATGGGTGGGGTGAGAAGTGTCCCGAACAACAGTTAGAGCAGTTGTGAACAGGAAATTAGACAACAATGCTGCACTGAAGAAGAACATGTAGAAGTTATTCCAGATTTAGCTATAGGTAATAGGTAAATACAGTGTCTAATAGGTTTGATTCTCATCTTAACATCATGAGCAGACATGATGCACTTAATGTATTCAGATCACTTATTCATAAACAGAGAGATGTATTTAACACTGTTAGACAGCAGTGCATTGATAAACTCAGGGGCCTAAACCCAAAGGAGAGGTGGAGGAGAGGTGGGGGCCGATTCTCACAGTCTGGGGCCGGTTAGTGAGGAAGCCTTTTATCCAGGCACATGTTAGAGCAGGGTAGCCGAGAGTGTCCAGTTTGCTGATGAGTATATTGGGAATGATTATATTGAATGCTGAGCTGTAAACCACAAAGAGCATCCGGACATAGCTCTGCTGCTGTTCCAGATGACTCAACACAGAGTGGAGAGCTACAGTGATGGCGTCCACTGTGGATCTGTTTGCATGATATGCAAACTGGTAGGGATCGAAACCTGGGGGGGAGGTAGTCTTTGATTTGCCATAGAACCAGTCTCTCAAAGCACTTCATGATTGCTGGAGTGAGGGCCACAGGACGATAATATTAAGGCTGGAGATGGGAGACTGTGGCTGATTTTAGACAAGGTGGGATGACTTCCTTGGCTAGGGAGTGGTTGAAGATCTCAGTAAAGATGAGGGCAATCTGGGGGGCACATGCCCTGAGCACCTTACTGGGTACTCCATCTGGGCCAGAAGCCTTCCTGGGGTTCACCTGGGGAGCACCCGCCTGACGTGCTCCATTACAGTGAGTGGAGTAGTGCAGCAACCAGGTGGGATGGGAGTGGGAGCAGGGCTGGAGTAGATGAGTGCTGCTGTTGAGCTGTTTCAAAGCGGATGAAGAAGCAATTTAGCTCCTCTGCCAGTGGTGCACTCAGGTCTCCTGATGTTATTTGACAGCCTCTGTAGTTTGTGATGTCATGTGTGCCCTGTGTTACGACCCCAGGGTTCCTTTTTCCTCGCATGACTCTGTATGCATGACTCTGAATGTGAGTGTGTGATGGGTTGCAGGTGTGCAAGTTTGATTGAATGACACATGTGTGAGTGTGTAGGTGCATCCTGAGAGTTGATTGGTTCTGCACAGGAGGTTCCAGTATAAGAGGCCTGATCATCTCAGCTGCAGGGGACTTTCCTTTAACCACTCTCAGCCAGACTGCCAGCAGACATGTGTGTACTTGTTTTTAATAAACCTTTAAAATGGTTCCTTTAGTATGTTACTGCTGGTTTTGTTGGGAGTTGGGGAGAGGGAGTCTCCGCACTCTCGCTGCGATTAGGTTTACCCCTAGGCCTGGTCGTAACAAGTGGGGGCTCGTCCTGAATTTGAACTTTCTGTGGCCATTTTGTGCAGTATGCCTTGTTTAATATTTGTATGCAGCTTAAATTAGTGCATGATTTGCGACTTGGATTAATGCATAGTTCAAGAATATCCATGTTGGGGCAATGCATTTTTGGTAAATTAGTTTGATAAAAATTTGAGCAGTGTCTACATGGTTCTTTGGTGTGAAAAGTTTGTGCTTTTGTGGATTTTCCCTTGGTAGGTTTAGCAACAGGTCCATGTGGCTCAATGGTTTTTTTAGTTTGTTATTTTTGTGTGGGATGTGGTTGGAGCAGTTGTCTTGGGTACACGTCCGGAGTTGTCAGGTGGCTAACAAGCATGCTGGGGGCTTAACTGGACTCCTGGTTTAAGTGTTTAAATAACCCATCGCTAATCCCCAGGAAGATTAGGGTTCAGTTAGATAGGTTATTTTTGCGGTAGGCAGGTAAGAGGGAAATATCCATGATCCAACTGACCTATGTGACACTTGCTATAACAATTGTTAGTTCAATCAGGAAACTTAACTTTTGAACAGCAAAAGGAGTTTTTGTTGTTGCAACTGGCTCATGAAAAAGAGAGGCAAAAGCTTGAAGTAGAAAAACATAGGATGGAAATGGATAAGGCAGTGAAAAGTTTGTGATGCGAAACTGAGCAGGCAAAAATAGCACTGCAGACGGCTAAGTTGGGGTTGGTAGAAGATAGTAGGATCTCAGCTGAATTAGGAGAGGAAGATAGCTCATTTTTGCCATCAAGGTTCCCTGACTTTGGCAATAATTTGCATCTACTGTCTATATTTAATGAACGAAACCGAGAGGCTTTTTTCTCTTTGAGTGTATTGCTCAGGTTAGGGACTGGTCAGACTCGGACCAAACTCTGTTGCTTCAGTGTGTATTGTCGGGGATGAGAGATCTGAACGTCGATGAGGTGAACTAAGTGTTGTGAGTTTAATGGTGTTTTTGACTGTGGGAGTATGAGTCATATTTTGAGCACCCAAGTAAATCACCGGGCAGGTGTCACAACCTTGTCACTTTATTATTTTTCCTTTCTTATTTTTGGTGGTAATCCTGAGTGGGGCCATGCTTCAGAGTGGTTCTGCTGACTATGCCTGGTCTTCAGTGATGCACTGAGTTCAGTATTTAAATTCGCCTGGAGCTCGGCAAGCCATTGAGGACTAGCTAGGCTTACCTCCATCCTGATAGGCTGGGTGTCTCTTTACTTCTTGTTTTCTCAGTTTTTGCACTTTCCAATTCAGATCATCGGTGTGTGATACATTTTGTTTGTCCACTTTATCTTTTTAAGTTGCACTAAAAACTTGGTCGGCAGTAACTTGTTTGCGACCTTAGTTTTATGGTAACTGGTTTTATGGTAACTGCACTCCATGTTTGTTGGGTCACTTTTCTGTTGCTGCTTAGAGGTAAGTTTGCAACATTCGTGTGTGGTCATTGGTTGACTACTGTGACCATTTTTTTGTTATGGTTGATGCAGCCCACTATATGGTTTGGTCAATTATATGTTACTGTTGTATTTGTGATTTAATTCTGATTTGTATGGGATGAGGTCTTTTCACAGATCAGTTGATCTTTGTGTGGTGGAACTGTCTGTTGCATTTCAGTAACTTGTTTGTGGTTCATGACCAAGGTGTTCATTTTGTGCTGTGGTAGTGGCAGTTCACTTTTGTTGGGTTTAGTTTGTTGCTGTGCTTGCAGTTTTTGGTTTGACCCATTTAGTTTATGGCTGTTGCACTCCATTTTGGTGGACACGTGTTACTGTTTCACCTCACTTCACCTCATGGTGGTAGCCATTTTGTTTTGTGGGCGTGACACCCACTATTTTAGCAAGTGGTGAAGGTTCTGCTGAATCTAGTTCAGATCTTTAGATATTCTGAAGCTTGCTAGGTTATAACATGTGGCTACAACCTTGGTATTTTAGTGGTAAACATTTCTTTAAGGGTGAAATATTTTTTTTAGGGGGGGAGGTGTTACGACCCCAGGGTAGTGGGTTCCTTTTTCCTTGTATGCATGAGTCTGCATGTAAGTGTGTTGTGGGTTGCAGGTGTGCATGTTTGATTGAATGACGTGTGTGAGTGTCTAGGGGGATCCTGAGAGTTGATTGGTCCTGCACAGGAGGTTCCAGTATAATGGTGTTCATCAGGAGGGAGAGCGCCGTGTTTACATTCTTTTCGGGCGGAATATACACAACCATAACGATCACAACTGTTAGCTCTCTTGGTAGAAAAAAAGGCCAGCATCTTATGGACATGTACTTGAGGTCGGGGGAAGAGTGTTTGTCTATAATTGTCCCGTTGTTGCACCAGTTCTCTTGCACCAGTTCTCATGCACAATACAGAGCCCCCCCTGCTCTTACCAGAGTCCTTTGTCCTGTCCCAGCGTAGCAGAGTGCGGCCTGCTAGCTGCATTCTAGCATTGGGTATTCCCAGGTGGAGCCAGGTTTTGGTGATAATCAAAACACAGCAGTCATGAACATAGCAATTTCCAGCGAGTTGTAACTCCACGTAATCTGTTTTGTGCACCAGGGATCTGGCATTGGAGAGATACAAGCTCGGTAGAGGTGGCTTGTGTGGTCGTTTGTTAGCCTTAGCATAATGCCAGACCTGCAGCCTCGCTTCTGCTTCCTCTCCCTCCTCTGTCTTCTCCTCCTCCTAGACTCGACAACAATCCATGGAGAGTCCGCTGGTCTCGCTATGTCGTCTGGGATGTTGTGCGTGTGATGAAAGACACTCGAAACAGATGTTTGGTGCTGGTCACCAGTGACCATAAGTTCCTGGCGTGTGTAGCAGAGGTTTGTAGGACCAATTGTGCACAACAAACAAGAAAGATGTACAAAAAGACAAAAAGAGCACCAAGTAGGAGAGCCTTAAGCCACTGCGACAGTGCACGCCACCATCAAATATGTCAGAGGCTCAGGATTATGAGAAGAGTAGACAAACTGGATGCCTTGAAATAAAAGCTTATAACCCATGTTTATCCATGAGACTAATGCTAGAAAAAGTAGCACAGGTTATGTTAATTTAAAATATTGATGTGTCAGATGGTCTTGTAAATTGAGTAAGTGGGGTTGTTGTTGTTTTTGCCCACAACAGGTAGGGAGAAGCAGAAGAGGGTGTTTTCTTTCACAGTGTGCCAACAGTTTAGCCACTCCAGTTCAAAGGAAAGTATAAATGGTAATCCACAAGGGAGGGTTTAGCAAACAATTCCCATTAAAATTAGCATGGGCTTGTACAGTATAAGGTCTAACTGTTAATGAATCTGTTGTATGTTTGAAAAAAAACTTTGCTGCAGGTCAAGCATATGTAGCTTTGAGTTGTGTTACACATTTGAGTGGGCCTATAATTCAATATTTTGTGGACAAGGCTATTTATTGACTGGACAATATTTTTGGAGTGCCTCAAGCACGTCACAGTTTGTACCACATACACAACTAGCTGCAGTAAACATTTAGGCATTCAGTGTTTCTAATGAATTATGCAGAGTTTATGTTGCCATCTTCCAGATTTTCAGTCACTGGAGTGTTGTTGCATTGCTGTAATAGAAACATGTATTCATGACACCACTGTAATCATGACACCACTGTAAATCAAAGTACAAATATTACAAAGACAATATTTTAGCATCAGTTAAAACTCTCCATCATGGTGGTGTTGGCCTGTATTGCAAGGAACATTTGGAAAACAACATTTTGAATATTCCTAATTTGGACACCAGATGACACCAGATATCATTGTTGCTGTAATGTACCATCCAGCAACATACCCCCTGCCTCTGTTTAAAGACAATGTTAAACATTTAAATGAAAAACAGTGCAATCATGGTAGACTTCAGCTGTGATGAAAAGAGGTCTTCATCAGTGTCAGCATTCATGGAAACATTAAGTTACAAACAAACTCTCTTGGAGCCCACCACAGAGAAAGGAACATTAATTAACCATGTTTACACCAAAATGTGTTATCAAACTGAAACAGAGGTTGTGCCTGTATATTTCAGCACTCATGAGGCATCTCATGAGGCATTTCATTGTTTATATCATGACACTAAATTGTACATGTTTACATGTCATCTTCTCTTTCCTCTCTGCAAACGTGATGTTTTGTTTGATAGTTGCAGAACTTGTTTCTGTACATGTGACACCTACTGCACGACTGTCCGTCCGGGGAGAGGGATCCGTCCTCCATGGAGTTTTTCCTCACTCGATGTGAGGGTCTAAGGTGCGACTGTGAAGCCCTTCTGTTCAGCTATTTTAATAAAATTGACCTGATTGTACTACAAGGAATGCCTATAACTCTTTTCTTTTTAACTTAAATGTGATTGCTACAATATTGCAATTTTATTATTTTTTATTTAGTAAATGTTATGTATATGTAAGCAAATGATGAATTGTCTATAATAAGTTTACCTTTTGTTTAAATGTAATGAAGAACTATCATAGAAAAAGTATTGATTCCTGAAAAGCATGATGAGATCAATATTTGTATCAGATTTTTGCCAAAATGCGTCTTACATAGTAAGTTTCAAGCAGATCAGTGAATTTACAGCAATTATACCATTTCCTGATTTGAATTCAAAATGGCGGACCTCATGTTGGATCAAGGCTTGTGTCACCTGAAGTTTTAAGGCGATCAGTCAATGTATGACAAGGTTTGTTCATTTACGAAGTGTGCATCACCAAGATTGACGCCAAAATTAAAAATTGCTGAGTTACTGTTGAGTTCAGATCCAGCAGTTTCTAAATGATCTGTCAATATATGGTAAAGTTATAGGGCACTTTTTGTTCACATTTCCGGTGGCGCCATGGTCATGACCTTTTGAAGCCTGTTAAAATAACTGTGAAACATTGTACTGCACACACATTCTGTTTCAAGGACACAGAGGGAGGGAATCTTTTAATTTATACACACTGTCTTGCTCTCATCACTCCTGCACATTCTGTGATAACTACCCACACATCCTGTGATAACTACAAACCAACTTTATTATAACAACTCCATATATGGGCGGTCGGGAGTGGCGATGGCAACACATATATTCCTTTACTGTTCTTTGTTCGGGCTCTGTTTGCCCTGACTGCTAGAGAGGGAGACACGATCCCATTGAGGTGACCTGTCTGTCGGACCACAGAGATCTCTGTAAGTTTTGTGCACAAATAAGTTGTATCTGTTGAAACTTTCATTCCATTGTTGTGCCTTGGATTCTCTAGTATTAACCAGAGGTTTTTCCTGTTTATCTCTGATCATGCACCAACGGGCGGTTGGGCCCGTGGGTCCTGAAGGACTCCAAAATCCAACAAGCCTCAAAATTGTTTCATGTGTCTAATACAAACTAAAGCTTTTTTATGTTTGTACAATAAATGTGCTAAGATGAGTTCATTATTAATAAAACAATAAAATCATCAAGGTGGACACCAACTTAAAATGGCCGATGGACTTCATCTCTAACAAATACTACTCTTCATACTAACAAAGAAATGTTGCTGGAGAAAACAGATCAAAAGCTGGCTTTGTGAGTCTACTGTGCTGATGAAAAAGACCCATCTGTTGGTGCGTATGTCCTCATAGAGTGTATAGGGTCTTGTGATGAAGATGGCGTGATGGGGTATGGAGAGCAGAATGTTGATGAGTGTTGTGTTGATACCTTTAGTCCTATGAGTTTGGCCAAAGAGCCAAGTCCAGTTCCAGTAGAAGATCCAAAGACCTTGCTGATGGGACAGGCCAGAAAGATATGTTCAAAAGTCTTGTCCTCTATTTTACAGACAGTATGTAAGCTTCTCTGTTCAGCTGATGCAGGATGACACCCAAGAAAATATGCGTCTGATTTTAAAGTCGGTGCAACCAAATGTAAAGACAAACAATATAAAAATAAGGTGAATGACTATAGCTCCACTATATACAATACATTTAAGTAATGTTTTATTTGACACAATTATTTACATTTAATCAATGATAACATATAACTTTCACATATTTTAACATTTTTCTTTTCAGTGCGTTGTGTTCATAGCATTTTATTTTGAAATCCGTAAATAGGACTTATAATAGGTTCCGTAGGTGTACCGTAACAGAGAGAATATCGGCGCACTTCACATTTAGGAGCGGCAAGCCACGGAAAGCCAAATGACGGCTGGCTTGACTGCAGTTGGAGACGTGGGGGCGTTTCCTAACGCTGACGTTACCTGCGCTGCTAGATGTCCCCTGTTACTTTGGAACCCCAAACGCTTTAGATAAAACAGTATATGATTAAACGGTAGAAAGCAGCGTCATGGAGTCTTCTACGAAGGATTTCCTCACCAGACCCGGGTTCCACAGACTGGAGATCCAGAATACGACGTGGGACGTCCCGGAGAGGTACACGACGCTGTGGTCCGTCGGCTCCGGAGCTTACGGGAGTGTTTGGTGAGGAAAGTTGCGAACGTAAATCTGCCATTAAGGGTAAAATCCTGCTATGAATGTTACAGTTTACGTACGACATATTGTATTCATTTTAATTATTCCATACACTTCTACAAAAAACGTCAACGCACAAAAATAACTAAATAAAACTTTTCTGTGACATTTACTTACATGCATTTACTTACATACATATACTTATCGCAGTACACGAATCAGTCATTGTTTTCAAAGTGTTTCATGTTTTTTATCATCAGTCCTTTTGCTTATTATCTGTTTTAATGTATCGATCATCTTTTCTTTACATATTCTTTACTTTTCTGCAATAGAACACTACTTTTAATGTGTAAACATTGTTCCTTGGTACCAAAACGTTTAAAGATGCCTTAACAATGTCACTGTGTGATTTTTAACAGTATGGTGTCTTTGAGAGTCTTTGAAGAAGTACTTTATTAAATGTATAACTATATCATCACTGGTTAACATGAGTCATTTCAATTCAATTTTATTTGTATAGCACCAAATCACAACATACATTATCTCAAGGCACTGTACATAGTAAGGCCAAAACCATTACAATATTACAGTGAGAAGAGAAACCCAACAGTTCACACAATGAGCAAGCACTAGGCATCAGTGGAGAGAAAAAAAAAATCCTTTTAACAGGAAGAAATCTGGCAGAACCAGACTCATGTTCGGTCATCTGCCTCGACTGGCTGGGGTGAGAAGCAATTGGGGGACAGAGGAGAGAGACCAAGAGCAAATATACAACAGTTGTATCAAGTTTAGAATCAGTTATGTCATGTTTTTAGAACTACGGTGTCATTTATACAAGCAGCAGCAACAGAGATTTTTAATAAACAATTGTACTGATGAACTTTTAATCAAAACATAATAATAATAATGACAGCAGCATTATTGTTAGTGATGATAATAATAATAATAATAATAATAATAATAATAATAATAATAATAATAATAATATCAAAACTGGATCTGGATCCGGCAGCCTGCTAAATGAGGACAGAGGGAGAGAGAGGAAGGAAGCAGACATAGACTTGGGAGAGAAATGCATGTGGCAGTTGCTGCTTTTTGGAAGAAACAAAGGTGCATGCCTTTGTGGTTAAATGCTATGCACTGCAAATTGTTTTTAATAGGTAGTGTAGATTTTAAGGCAGCATTCCACTCCCTGTGCTCCTTACCTCTCGAGGCAAACCAGCAAGTCAATGCACATCTTGCAGTTCTAAAGAATCTCCTCCTCTACCAACACAGAATGACCCTCCAGGAACACCTGGTATATCTGACATAGCTTTTCATAATAATGAGTATGCTCCTAAGAAAGCAGGTTAACATACGCTAATATCACTCAATCAATTGTGATCCAAAGAAAGTAGCGTTTGTGTATCAAAACAAAGTTGAGCAGAGCAGTAAAAGACTGTGTGCTCTCTCAGCATTCTCTGTTTGCACACCTGCATACAACTAGTGACCTGATTATAAAGGCCTTTTGTTAATACCACTGGTCAACCCCAGATGGTGACATTTCCCATGTATTTAAATGAGTAACAAAAAATGAACTAAAAATGGGGGAACGTACTATGTACAGTGCCTGAGATAATGTATGTTGTGATTTGGCACTATATGAATAAAATTGAATTGAATTTAACTGAGGGCCACATGGTTGGTGTAGTGGTTAGCACTCTTGCCTTTGCAGCAAGAAGTCCCAGGTTTACGACCCATGGAGTTCGCATGTTCTCCCCAGGTGTGCGTGGGTTTTCACCGGGTACTCCGGCTTTCTCCCACAGTCCGAAAACATGCAGTCTGAAAACATGCAGTCCGAAAACATACGACACATGCTTAAAATTATTCTTCTACCAAAGGAAACGGGGGGTTTAGACCTTCCAAATCTCAAATATTATTACTGGGCTGCACAGTTAAATGCAGTTGTGGCATGGATTAAAAATGATCAGGAAGCTGGGTGAGTCCATATTGAACAGAGTACAACTAAGGGTATATTTTTTATCAACACTGCCCTTTATTAAAATGAAATCTGTTAATAGTGCTAAAATTGAAAATGAATGGATTAAACATACTCTAAAGGTTTGGACAATAGTTAGAAAAAAGTTTGGAGGCCCATTATCTGTGTCAAGGGCCATGCCAATAGTGGGTAACATAGAATTTCCTCCCTCAGTATGGGATAGTGGATTTAGAACACGGGCGGATAAAGGTCTTTGCACAATCAACTCACTATTCAACAGAACATAGTTTAAATCATTTACCCAGCTTGAGGAGCAATGTCAACTTCCTTCCAATGACCTGTGTAGGTATTTTCAAATACGACACCATATAACAAATCATAAATAATGGGAGTTGCTTGGTAAAAACCCAAATAATATCAAGGGTTATTTTATTATTTTGGCAGGAAAAACACCTCCCAATCAAAAAACGTATATATAAAAGGCTTATAAATGATACCCTGCAAAATACTGAAAGTATTAAGGGAAAATGGGAATTGGAATTAAATATTATAATTACAGATAATGTACGGGAAGAGCTGTGTAGAAATTGTCATAAAGGACTTAATAGTCAGTTATGGAGAGAATTTGACTGGAAATCAAAAATGAGGTATTTCAATACACCACTCATAATTTCAATGTATGTGAAAGAATCTAATGTGGAATTGTGCTGGAGAAAATGTAGAAACAACACCATTTTCATATTTTTTGGGACTTCCCAGTAATCCAAGAATTCTGGTAGAGAGTCAAGGAAGAAACTGACAAGATCTTACAAGTGAATTCCCCATTAGACCCACTAATATTCCTGCTGGGAGCATGGAGTGAATTCAGTTTGTACACTGTGTGGGTGTGAACATTCAACCTGAAAAAGAAGAAGCTGAATCGCTTCCGCCAACTTTTGTATCTGTTGAGAGAAACATGTCAGTTCATTGTTGCTCTGTTGCTGGTTGTCAAAAACAACACCAGATACTTCATAGACTCCCTTCTAATGAGGAAAAAAGAGCAGAGTGGATATCTTTAATTTTTGATAGTAAAATCCCTGCTAAGCTTCCTGAAATGCTATTTGTTTGTAGCAGTCACTTTGAATTGAATAGTTTGGGGAATACAACGTGGGACTCATCTCAAAACTTCATCTCAAGTAGGGAGCAGCTCCCACAATCCGTAATGGATTTCCTGAAGGCAAGTATTTCCAAATGTAATAATGTCTTTATGAGCTTGACTGCTTCTTGTCCTGAATAGCAATAGCTAACAATGGCTAATTGTAGCCTCATTTGAAAGGCAGAGTGCGTGTTCACCTTTTCTGATTGTCTCAGCAGTGGTAGAAAATGAGTGAGTGAGGGTGAGTGTTTGTCTCAGCTCCATATGATACTGTTTACAAGCAAAATGCTGCACGACTTGTGTGGAAATGTGTGTATTTTGTGTCAGCTTGCGAGTGTCTCGGGTTAGCACATATGCTAACTACTGACTGCAGCAAGCAGAGATCAGTCTGTGTTTGTCTCAGCAGCGGTAGAAAATGAGTGAGCGTTTGTCTCAGCTCCACTCTATACTGTTGACAAAGAAAAAGCTGCATGACCTGTGTGCAAATGTATGTACTTTTTGTGTCGGCTTGCGAGTGTCTCAGGTTAGCACGTATGCTAACTACTTACTGCGGCAAGCAGAGATCGTGTGTGCTTTCTCTTTGTCTCGGCTTGCTGTTTTAAAAGTGAATTGTTGGATGAGTGTGAGAAACCGTGTGCATAGGGAACACCTTACACTAAAATGGTTTATTTTAGTGGGGCTGTGCAGCAGTTAGTCCGCTGGTAGCTGGCCAGTCACAAGCGAGTGGGAATGCGCTTTGGTAGCTGGCCAATAGCAAGAGACTCAGTGTTCTGGGGGGTGGGCATTAGCTCAGAAACAGAGTGCCTGTTCATATGCTGTCAGGGATGAGCAATAAACTGGCTTAATCTTAATCAGAGTATGAGGTTTTTGACCATGAATATTATTTAGTTAATCTAAGTAGACATCAGTAATCTCGATTTTTGGTTCAGAAAGACCATTCTGTCACCTGTAAATGGATGTGCAATGGAGGACTTTTTATTCTTGGGTGGGGATTTTAACTGCACGGAAAATTAGGTTTTAGATCGCAACCATGCAGAGCCTCATCCAGCCTCTCAGCATGCCTTAAAGCAGCTGGTCCACTCTCCTGGCCTGGTAGATGTCAAAGAGAGTAGGGTCTCCTCAGCTAGGCAGCCTAGAACATAAATATTGTTTTAAGCATCATTTAAATGTTTTTGTTCTGATCATTCCTTGTTCCTATCTTGTGTTTTTATTAGGACCATTTTACCTAAGAAGGCCTATTGGCATTTTAATTCTGTTTTAATATTTGCTAAGATTTTTAGGGAGATCCTCATTTATTTCCGAGTGAGTACATAGAGGAATAACAATTTATTGAAGGGTTATGTCATGGTCTACGTCTACCTCATGTCTCAGAGGAGACAAAATCACAACTTGATGCCCCCCTCGAGATGCAGGTGTTGCAGGTTCTGATTTGGCGCTATACAAATAAAAAAACTGAATTGAATTGTGGTTTCATAGCCAAGTTCAAGGTGCTATACAGTGAAGTTGAGAGTGTGCTAAAGTTTAACAGCAGTCTGTGTGCTCCTTCGAGTGTGTAGAGCATGGGGATGCACTTCCTCCAAAAAACCATTACTCCAAAAAAAATTTTTCTAGTCTCCTTCTAGTCTGACTTTACCAGCAGGCTACAAAAATGATCAAAAAGAAAAGTGGAAACTTCTAAATTTCCTTTCAGGTGAAGAAAAAATGGCAATACACGTGAGCTGAAAAAAATGCATAGATAACAGAAATGGGCAGGAAGCAAACCAATTGTAAAATTGAAAGTTTTTTTTCTCTTTCTCTTTCTCTCGCTCTCTCTCTCTCTCTCTCTCTCTCTCTCTCTCTCTCTCATAACAAGGCAACTATAACAGACTATTCCTGTCAAAAGGTTTATTTACTAAAAATTAAACAATATTCAAGCCAAATAAGGAGGAACCCAAAAGGGGCATACACTGGCTGGCTTGCTGGGCAGAATCCTCAGGGAACCAGGGGAACTTCAAAAAAGAGAAAAACGAGGAGTTAAAAACGCAAAATCAAAAACTGAGCTGAACATATACTGTAGTTGGGTAGATGTGATACAGAGTAGAGAAGAGTGAGGAGGTACCATGTTACGTGGCTTTGTGCACTGGTGAGTGTGGATCCAGAAACCAGGGCTTTAAGAAGCAGATGAGCTGATGAGCAAATGAGCATGTGTGGGATCAGAGACTCCACCTAGCAAACCTGCAAGTCTGCTGTAAAGCAAGGGTTAGTAGGAACAGAAAGAAACACCATAAGACATAAACAGATACGAGCATGGAGACCAGACCCTGAAAGGGGCACCAGGCACACCAGGCAGCAACAAACCCCTTAACGTCCCCGGCCATGGACGTAGAGGCAGACGGGAGGTCCAGATCCCAGGTCCGGCCCCATCTGTTGTGCCTCACAGACAACCCTCTCAATCTAGGAAGGGGGCAAGATAGAGAGAGGGCATCAGGCTTGATATTTCAAGAGCCTGGTCTGTAGTAAAGGGTGAAATTAAAGCATCCTACAAAAAGAGACCAATGGGCCTGGAGGGAGTTGAGCCTCTTTGCTGAATGGAAGTAGGTGAGGTTTTGTAATGCCGCTGTCACAGGGTCTCTTTCCTTAGACCCTCACATCAAGTGAGGACAAAGTCCACAAAAAACAGGGAGAAGAAAATGGGAGAAGCCTCAGGAGGAGCCACAGAGGAGGTATCCCTCTTCCATGATGGACAGATGTGCAGTAGGTGTCACATGTACAGAAACAAGTTCAGCAGATTACAAACAAAACATTAAATATTACAGAGAAAGAAAAGATAAGAAGACAGAGACCAGGATGATTCACGAATCAGTAACAATAACAATTATCATCATCATCTCATTCAGGGTGTGACATGCACTGTCACCATCTGGGGTTGGTTCCAGCTCCTCATGTGACCCTCAAGGGACAAGCTGTTGGTGAAGGGTGGATTAGGATAATTAACCTGATCCGGATCAGATGATATACCTTGCATAAGTCAAGCTTGGCGAATACGATGGCCTTGCAGAATGGTTCAAAGGATGCATCAATTAGGGGCAGAGGATACAGAAGCCAGCTCTTGGAACGTGAGTCTTTAAATGGTGTGTCAAAGACACTAATCAGGTGACAAAAGCTCCTGGAGTGAATGGAGTCGTCCAACCAGCCATCCAAAAATGAGAGAACCTGCCCCTGAACCTGCATTGCCTTTGCAACAGCTCCCATAGTATTGCTACCTTTGTGTGTGGGGACAATACTTAGAGTGAGGAGTTCAAAAGATGAGAAGGGGCCGAAGTCTTTGCTTACCACTTTGTCAGAAAATTAGTTGTCACTGTGACTTAAACAGGCATGAAAGCTTAAATTGTCTTTTCTGTTGACTGCTGCATCTGACTGGCTCTTTCCCAGTTAAGATGTGTTGTTTCAAGACCAACTGTTTTAATCTGGAAATTTCCCTTTGCTGTATTCTCTTGCCAGTTCTTTAAGTCAGCAGGATTTAGCTTCATGCAGTGTAGACATTTACTTTTCCAAATTAAATCAAGTGTGTTTTAATTGCTTACTTTTGCCTCATTCTTGCCAGTTTTTTAGACAACACATTTTTTTCTTTTTTACATTTGGTAGAAAGCAGTACATGTGGCTTGAACATGTGACATGTGACATGTGAAGCCTGTGTGTTTTATTACCTTAAGTATTTACAGTTTGATTGAGAGGACTATACTGTATTATTTAAATGGTTAATACAAAAAAACAAGTTCATTGGGCATTTTATTTTATTGTCATGTGGAAAAAAGCTGCGATGTTTTGTTAATAGAAGTTACCCATGGGAGTTTCAACTATTACAGTGGAGTTTCTCAATCCTGGTGCTGGGGACCCACTGCCCTGCATGCTTTGGAACTGTACTTGCTCCATTCACAGCTGATTTAAATGTATGGGCCGTTGTCAGCCTTCTGCAGAGCTGGATGATGGAGCGAGGCAACATCTTGACCATGCAGGGCGGTGGGACCACCGGGATTAAGAAACCCCATATTACAGGGTTTTTGGACAAATATGGCACAATGTAAACTCCAGTTGCACTTTCTAAATCTCTGGTAGATTTATTTATTTATTTATTTATTTATTTATTTATTTATTTATTTATTGTTTGTTTGTTTGTTTGTTTGTTTTTAATGAGCTCACAGTAACAGGGTTGAAAAATCCAATTTATATGATTTCCATTAATGTTTCTTTAACAACTTAAGAAAAATGAGTAGCAAATAAATAATCACAGATAATTTAAAAAAACACAGGAAAGTAGAGCGGTAGTATGCTGTAGTATCGTGAGATACTACAGCATACTACAGCACCTATACAACTCAAACATGGTGGTGTGCTCCTAGACCAAACATTTTTCTCTGTTCTACATACTGCCAAATAAATATCAAATTAAACGGGGAAAAGCATCAACCATACTTCCTTTTTCAAATGGAAGACGGAAAAAAGGAGAAGCCTGTCCATATCTACCTTGTTAGCGACACTTTCACATTCATCATCACTATCAGGGTCTGCTGTTAATACCTGCATTAACTTGTGTGTCTGAGTTGCTTCCTGAATCTCCTTGAATAGATACAGATTTCCTTCAGGCAACAACTGGTTATTTGTCCTCAAATTTGTTAACTTTGCTTCATACTCAGCTT
The DNA here is from genome assembly GCA_016785285.1 of Brachirus orientalis. NCBI lineage: Eukaryota > Metazoa > Chordata > Actinopteri > Pleuronectiformes > Soleidae > Brachirus > Brachirus orientalis. Next base: position 106,878 of record JAFBJR010000150.1, read on the forward strand.
TCTCAATTCGCAACAATTTCACATCCTCGGCCAGTGCACACACTTTGTTTTTTCAACCATTAGCTGTCTACGTTTCAGCCTTCTCTCCTTTCAGCTTTGCTCACTCTGTTGTCAAAGCATCTTTTTCCTGTCGCACACAAGGTGAAGAAACAATAGAAATATGTAAAACTTAAATAATAATAATAAAAAAAAGCAGCAGCTCAAGTGCACATAGCTTATATTGTGGCAAAAACACAAACGGTACAACGGTACAGTACCGAGGCTGTCATCCGCGGCGCCATCTTGTCTCGAATGTAAATAAGCTGCTGTATATACAAAAATGGATCAGACCCGACCCACTAGACAACCTATGGCTGGCTATTGAACAAACATTATGTCAAGAAATTAAAACCTCTGACCTACCATTTATCAGTGCAACATCAAACAGTACCAATGTCTTAAATGCATGAATATAGATACCTCCCTTTTAACCTGGTGGGAATTTATTTATAATTTACTAGGTCCTCACATATCCCATGCAAATTTACCCCAATCTGGAATAATCCAGACATCCTGCAAAATAAGGTAATGCTAAACCTCACATCATGGCAAGAAAAAGGAACAAGACATTTGGAACAAACAATTGAAGATGGCAAAATCATCACATTTGAGAGTCTAGTGGAACAGTATGACATCAACAGTAATACATTCTTTGAATACCTACAAATTAAATCAACAATCCAAGCAAGGTTCAGAACTAGCAAATTAGATCTGGAACTATCTCCAGTAATAAAACAATTCTTAAACCTCACATTTCCCAAAATATCTTAGATACATGCATTATTATCAAGAACTGATTGTGCAATTTCTCTACCAATTACAAAATGGGAGACAGACTTATCTATCAGCCCAGATGAATACTTTTGATCAAAAACCCAGATCTACAACTAATACAATATAAAATTCTACACAGAGCACACTACACAGGACAAAGGATGTTCAGAATGGGATTCTCTGGTGGTGCGCACCTGTAAATACATTCTGGGGTAAGGTATATGAGGACCTCTCAGCATATCTCAAATGTACCATACCACCGTCCCCTGCATACTGGGTGATTTAACTGTAATAAATATAGACATGAAAAAATCACGCTTACTGATTACTAGCCATTGGCAGAGCTGGACTTAAGTTGTAGCACAGCATCTTTGTCTCAATCTAGGGTCTGGATCCTCCCAAGTGTGGATTTCCTGTCCAGATGTTGTCAAAATGTGTCACTGCACCACAAGTGATACCTGAATTTTCGGCTCCCTCGCATGTGGCTGACAAATACAGCCAAAGTTAGCCCGTTTTTGAAGGATACATTGATGTAATTTCAGCTTATTCCTCATATTATTTAAACAGGGTTTAGTTTAAGAATTTATATTTGTAGATTAAAGAGAAGAGGTAAGCTTACTGATGTTTCACCTTTGACATGGTAAAACCAGTGTTTGTTCTACTACATGTCCAAAATTATGTCCTGCTGTGAATAATTCATATACTTCATACATTTCATACACAGATAATTAAAAGTGACCTGTTCAACACATTTTATTGCAACAAATCAGTGCCCTTGCCTTTGTGTTGTGTTATTTTCCACCCAGCTCTGCCACTGACCAGAAGACCAAGGAGAAGGTGGCGATCAAGAAGCTGTATCGGCCTTTCCAATCAGTCATCCATGCCAAACGTGCCTACAGGGAACTCAGGCTGCTTCGTCACATCCAGCATGAAAATGTAGGTACATAGCAAGAGGTGGTGGGCATGGTTGGTATATGGAGTGGCAAAACCTGATGGTGCTTAGAGATTACATACCTTTGCCAATATTACATTCCCTTCCAAACAAATGAAATAAGGATGCACACATGACAATCAGTTGACAATGAAGCAGGTATTTGTGCAAAAAACACAAGTTTTACTATATGTTTAAAAACAAAACAGTTAATGTGGGGAGGGCATAACAAAAGGTTGGTGTCAAGTCAAAGAAAGGAACAAAACAAAACTAGGCCTAACTATTGCTACACTAAAATAGTCCTCAAACAGTGAAACAAAAAGGCTAGTCTGACCTAGCTAAAACATAAATAGATAAAATATTACAAAGTAACATCAACCAACTTACCTAAACAACAAATGTTTAAATTGAGTTTTAAAAAAAAGCATGTAACACAGCCAAGATGGAATCAGGAAGCAGGGCCATATTCTTCAGTTGAAGACCATTGATAGAACCCTCTGGAACCCTCTGGCTGCTCTTTAAACCTTGGAACGATGGTAGATCTGACTAGGTGCTTTCACTCTTACCCTGATGGCCTGCAAAACAAAAAGTACAGGAGAGAGAAAGAAACCACTTAATAGTAAACAAATATACTTTGGCATGGACTCACTGTCCCCGGCTTTAGTTAGGGCTGTTGCTAAATACACCAGCCCCCTCTGTTAAATAATAATAAGATTTTAAAAATTTCCTTGATAAGTGTTGGAGATTAACACATGTTTAAACCGCTGATTCACTCAAGTCTTAGGTTCAGGCAGTGAATTGGTTTGTGGCGTGCATGTATAAATATAATTAAATCTTGCATTAAATAATCACAACGTTTTTCACAAACGTTTTCATCTGTTTGTTACACTATGAAATTTTTACATTATCTACTGACTTGAAACATACAATAACTAATTACTACATCTATCTATTTGTTTCTGAATTGTCGGAGTTAAGTTAAAATAAGATATTTAATTAATGTACATTGTCCTCTTATTACAGACCAGCCTAACGTTTAACTTTGTTTACCGAGAAAATTTGTTAAAACAATGGGGAACTAGACTGTGTCTTTATGTTCTTGCTTTGAGTGTACTGTAACATCTTATGCTGACTGCATTAGCTGGGACATATGGAGACTCCCTCACTGAGTGAGTGATTCGGTCAATATTTGTTGGACTCTGTACTGAGTGACTGAATCACTTTTGCCTGTCCGCTGCCACTGGCTGCGTTTTGACTCAAGTCACAGCAGAGCAATCATCAAGATTGCTATGATTGTTTTCCTCTTGGCCTCTTTTCCTTTTCCCAAGACTAGTGATGGTGACCTTGCTGGGAAATCATTAATTTCAATAAAGGATGCCAAGTCATTGGATATTAAGGTAGCAAAGTCTGGGTCTTGGTCTTGATCTGATAGGTGATGGATGCACAATTACTGATTACTTTCCACAAGCCTACATGTGCAGGTAAATTTGATTGTCTTTAGATTCTTAAAATTGTGAAAGTGAGTTTAAGAAAAATTTTTCTTGAGAATGGTTGGTGACTGAGACTCACTGTTGTCACTGGATGCACAGAACATTGAAGTGAGATCTCCGGGACATATGGTCCAGATATACAGTATACTGGCGAGGGCTGTGCAGAAGCTGTAATACTTTGACCTGGCATTTAAATCACTCCTAGGTGATCCATTCACATGCACACAACTCTGTGTACTGATCTGGATATGGTGACTGGATGAGCACCTAGTACACAACATTTGCACTACTGTCTGCATGTGATTGGATCTCTCAGGACAGATATGTACCATGTCTGTTGGAGCCTTCAGACCTGGTGCAACCATGGAACCCTGTGTAGTTTTATTAACTTTGTACTATTTGCCATCTCCTGTAGAGCTCTAGAAATTTATTTTGAATTGATTAAAATATTATGTGTTGAAATCTTCACTGTGTTCTTCGTCTAAGGTGATCTGCCTCCTTGACGTCTTCACACCGGATTCCACACTTGAAAAATTTCAAACACTGTGAGTTAATAATCAGTAACCACATTCTTGTGCAATATAGCAAAGCTTACTGACACCCTGTGTGCGTGTGTGTGCATGTTCAAACATTTCAAGCAAGGATGCATGCAGGCAAGCTGATTCATGTTTGTCCAATTCTTTCACCATATAAACATGCATTCTTTTTTCCTGCTTGTGTCCCTCATTGTGCCTTTTCAGTTTTATATACTCTAAATATTTATTTTTCTGTCTTGTTTTTAGCTCTCTCTTTTCTTCTCTGTCTAGTTATATAGTAATGCCATTCGTAGCTCAAGACCTGGGCCACATTATGAAGAGGAGGAGATTAAGTGGTCGCATCATCACATACCTATTCTACCAGCTTCTAAAAGGACTCAAGGTCAGTGTTTATATTTTTATTTACTTATAATTATATAACAATATAATAAACATGATGGGGATAGTTCAGGTCCTATTCTTTATTTTATTTTTTTATTTTTTCCTTTTTTAAAATTTGTCCAAGCTAAAAAATGTATAAAATAATTGACTAATTACAGGGCATATGTAGTATGACAAAGTTTGTTCTTTGGTCGCACCGATCAATGTGTTGCAACTGATAAATCAGCACTAATCATAATCAGGTGACTGTCTTTTTTAAAAAACGCAGCTCTCTGGCTCTCTTTTTTGCTCTCTCTCAGGGCTCTAATTTTGTAGACCAGGCCAGGCACAGTGCCAAGGGGTTGTGTCAAAAAACACATTTTGCAAGTTTGCAAGCGCATGGGGCACAGCCTGGCACAAGTACTCTTCTATCCTACCTCAGTCTCTCCTACCATCAAGTAGCAAAGAGAGGGAGAGAAGGCATGAAAGGGTTTAACACAATCTTCACCAATCAGAGGAACTCTCTTCACCTTTAAATGCGCCGTGGCAAGGCACAGTGCAAGTTTCATTTCACCATGGACGAAGGAGACAGCTACAGCGTCAGACGGAGGAAAACTGATGATGTTCTGGTCCAGGAGGTCCAAGCTCGCAGTGGCCGAATATACTGTATGATCATATGAACTGATGATGCAAAAGGAGCCAAAAGGAGGTTACCAATATTATTATAACGAGACTAGTTCAATTAATCAATAAAATTGTTGTTAACACCATTTTATTTCATGGGTAATTTTATGTATGTTCAATGTAATTGAGTAAATTGTGGGGTTAGGGTTAGGGTTATATAAACGTAAACATTTAATGACAGAGCTGTGCAGCAGGTGGTCTCTCCTCTCCCCTGCACTCTGAAGAGTGAAGAGTGTGTTAAACCCAGTCACACCTTCTCTCCCTCTCTTTGCTACTTGCTGTTAGGAGAAACGGAGGTGGGACAGAGGAGTACTTGTGCCTGGCTGCGCACCCTGTGCTGTGCATGAAACTTGCAAAATGTGTCTGGATATACCCGCTTGGCATGGCGCACTTGAGCTGCGCCTGGCCTGGCCTGGCCTGGTCTATGAAATTAGAGCCTAAACGCACCTTCAGCACAACCTTTTGGCACAAAATTGTCACTGCGCCAAGCTGAATCTGTCGACACCTCCCCCTTTTGCAGTTTAAACCATGAGTTTGGCAGAATAAATGAACTATTCTTGTATACTACAATAATAATAATAATAATAATAATACATTTTATTTGTTGGTGTCTTTCTAGACACTCAAGGTCACCTTACATAAAAGTGAAACAGTTAAAAATAAAAGACAATACAATTGGCGCAGCCACACCCATCTCTGCTTGCCTCGGTCTACCAAATTTCCAAATTCGCTGTGCACGGTGTTGCGCCAGACAAAATTACCACTGCGTGAGCTGTGCCTCCTTGCGCTGCGCCATGAAATTAGAGCCCTATATCTGCTTTTTCCTTGTGTCCCTGCTGGGATGCATATTTTTAGTGAGACAATCCATGCCTCTTATGCTGATGTAGTAGTACATGTTGTCTTCCCAATAGAATGCAATGCAAAACAAAGTTTAAAGAAATCAAGATTAACCTTTTGCAGATGTCTGTTTTTCACTTTGAGTTTAGCTTAAATCTCTTTGATCCTTGGATGGTTATCCTTATGTTAATGTATTGAAAAGTGAAAGTGCTCTGAAAGTAGTATGTATATACTTCCACAACACATGCATGTTACAGGCTCTGCCTGCTCTCTTAATAAATATATTGTATATAGTTCAATAAGTCCATGTTCTGTAATCTAATTCTCTCTTTTACAGTATATTCATTCTGCTGGCATCATTCATCGGGTTGGTATATGAACATTGTTATATATACCATGTGACCAGTGTGTCAAAGTCAGTGATTTGTTTAAAGCAGTTGGTCAGCATTGTTGGAAATACATTTAATAATGGCTGAGATTGATATGAGGACTGGAAAAGTTCCTTCCTGAAGTCACTGCACACTGCAAATCCCTATCATTTCTGTAAAAACACTAATTCATGCGTTTATCTTTCTGTTGTAATACACATCACAAAGTTGATCACTGCTGCAAACAATGAAATGACAGTGTAAAGTACCGTCTTTATTAACAAATATCTAAATATCTAAATTATAGTTTTTGCTTGTGTAACTTTGTTGTTCAAATGCTACTTAGCTGTAGATGCTCGAAAGTGTCACAGCCACAGTAATAATTTACATTACATTAAAATGACTAATTTGCTTATTTTAAACTTTTAAATGACAATACAAACTTATTAACCAACATGAAAAAAACACTAAAATAAAAGATTAAACTAAACAAAAATCACAATCACATTAAAACAAGCATGGAAGGTGGACAGCAAAGTTCAGTTAACCACTGACTTCCAAAATTTAAATTTCAGTACTGTGTGAAAGTCTCAGGCTACCATTAGATATGTCATTTGTCATTGTATAATGACCATAATCATACTCATACATAATTTTCTCTCAATCATTATATTGGAACTTACTGGAAAATATGGGAAAACATGTATGCAATTAATATATGTTTTGCATTTACAAAACTGCTTATTTAACACTTAAAGGGGACATTCACTGGAAAATCATGTTTCTGATGTTTTTTGGTGTGTCCCCGTGCCCCTCTCATATCTAAACTTTATTAAAGGCTGTTTTTCACTTCAGCCATTTTGAGAAAAAAGCCACTTTTGAGAAAAAAAGGGCTTCTCTGTTTACCTGTGCTCAAACAAGCGGTTTTGATAAGTCGAGTTTAGTTACGTAACTAGCACATTTGCCATGCCCCCGGTTGTGGGTGTGAACATTCAGTTTGAAGAAGAAGAAGAAGAAGCTCAAGCTCGACACAATCTGTCAAGAGCAACATGTCTCAGAAGAAAGGTTCAGTTTATTGTTGCTCTGTTGCTGGTTGTCAAAAACAACACCAGGCGCTTCATAGACTCCCTTCTAATGAGAAAAAAAGAGCAGCGTGGATATCTTTCATTTTTGATAGTAAAATCCCTGCTAAGCTTCCTGAAATGCTGTTTGTTTGTAGCAGTCACTTTGAAGTGAATAGTTTGGGCAATACAACGCGGGACTCATCACAAAACTTCATCTCAAGTAGGGAGCAGCTCCAACAATACGTAATGATTTCCTGAAGGCAAGTATTTCCAAATTAAGTAATAATGTCTTTGTGAGATTGACTGCTTCTTGTCTTGAATAGCAATAGCTAACGATGGCTAATTGCAACCTCATTTGAAAGGCAGCGTGTGTGTTCGCCTTTTCTGATTGTCTCAGCAGTGGTAGAAAATGAGTGAGTGAGCGTTTGTCTCATCTCCATATGATACTGTTTACAAGCAACAAGCACATCGCTGCACGACTTGTGTGGAAATGAGTGTATTTTTGTGTAAGCTTGCAAATGTCTTGGGTTAGCACGTATGCTAACTACTGACTGTGGTAGGCAGAGATCAGTCTGTGTTTGCCTTTTCTGATTGTCTCAGTAGTGGTAGAAAATTAGGGAGTGAGAGTGAGTGTTTGTCTTAGCTCCATATGATGCTGTTTACAAGCAGACTGCTGCACAGCTTGTGTGGAAATGTGTGTTTTTGTGTCAGCTCACGAGTGTCTCAGGTTAGCACATATGCTAACTCCTGACTGCGGGAGGCAGAGATTGTGAGTGCTTGCATGTGTGCTTTCTGTTTTTCTTGGTTCACTGTTTAAAAAGCAAACCGCTTCATGAGCTGCGAGAAACCATGTGCATAGGGAACAACTTATACTAAATTATTTTACATGTAAATTGGCACTCAAACTGACGCTCCTGAAGTTTGGGGGCGAAGCACTGCACAGCAGTCAGTCCGTAGCTGGCCATAGCTGGCCAATCACAAGCGAGTGGGAATGTGCTTGGTAGGTGGTCAAAAGCAAGAGACTCAGTGTTCTGGGGGGCGGGCATTAGCTCTGAAACGGTGTGCCTGTTCATATGCTGTCAGAGATGAGCAATAAACTGGCTTAATCTGAAGAGACTTTGAGGTTTTTGACCATATTTAGTTTATCTAAGTAGACATCAGTAATCTCAATTTTTTTTAAAAAGACCATTCTATGTCACCTTCAAAAAAATAGCAGAACCCTGGCTCTCTATTCATGCATGCTGGAGCGTTACATAAATGTTGTATAACTTCAACTCATTATCTAGTTAGATTACATGTGCAAAGTTTTTTTCATTTCAAAAAGACCTGTTCAAATTTGAATTTACAATTCCATCGTTTACATGAATTTAAAATTGTAATGGTCTGATTGTGGTGTGTGTACACATTCCAGCATTCAGTTGGAATGGACTATTTTGACGTGCAATGTTGCTAATTCTCTGGAAGAAGCAGAGGAAGAAGTTTCACTTCTTTGCTTCCCTAGTTACCACACAGCACCTGTCAAGCTCTTTTCCTCACTTTGTGTCTGTTAATTTTTTTTATTTTTTTTTGGAATGGAATTACAGCAGTAAGAGGTCACATTTACGTAACTTAGACACCAAACCAGGAAGTCATAATCAAATTGAATGTTTATATGAACACCTATTTGATTGACATTCAGCATATACCAGCCCTCATTTAGAATGAAATTTGTTTCTGAATGGGCTGTATAGTATCAGAATTTAGATTGGGATGTTTACATGACATATTTTAATTCCTATTGGGCTTTTATTCCGAATACTGGTGTCCGTGTAAACATAGCTACTGACACCTATAATATAAGAGCAACTTACAGTCACATCATTCCAATCCAAATAGCAATGATCACAGAATTTGACTAACATAAAAAACTACAACAGCTGGTGGTGACCTGAGAGTTTTGCACAGTAATCAATCTTTTTGTAATTAGCTCATTTTGGTTTGTACAGAGTTAAGGGGAAGAGAAACAGACAATTTCTTGATTAGGTTCCAACACAGACTAGTTCATATCAGAGAACCACTTGAAATATAAGTTAAATGTTAAATGAGGGCTCTAGGTTGCTTTGTTTTAAACATACACCTAAATGCTCACAAAGAGTGCAGTCAGTATATTTTCCAGTGTGTGCCTTTATTGCTTGCTTTATTGCTCATAAGATAAAGTGTGTTTTCTTTATATTTAGGATTTGAAGCCTGGTAACCTTGCAGTGAGTGAGAACTGCGAATTAAAGGTAATTATAAAAAAATCTCTTTAAAAAACAAAGACAAAATAATGCAACAAATATTCTCAGAAATGTGCTTTAGCTTTTTACTGCAACCATTCTCAGATCCTGGATTTTGGCTTGGCAAGGCAAGCAGAGAGTGAAATGACTGGTTATGTTGTGACACGTTGGTACAGAGCACCAGAAGTCATATTCAACTGGATGCACTACAGTCAGACAGGTGATTATACTTATACTGTCTTCCTTACCTTAACTCTGGGGTAGGCATTGTTCAATCTCATCTCCAGGTCATTATAATGATTTGGGATGGAGGCTCTTTGTTGTGTACCCTCCTGCCAATGAACACTGATAGATACACATGGCTTAATGTGACATATAACCACTGGGGTCACTCCATCAGGCAATTGTGATGGTTGCTGAAATGGCAACTTTTAACTAAGGGGAAATAGACAGCGAATGTTTGACAACTGAATGTTTGTCTACATTGGCCAAAATATCATTATTATTGATTAATATGTTTTTTTTTTTTTTTTTCAGACATGAGAACAGGAAAAAATCATACATATGTACCAGGGCATCAAAAGATATGCATTAATACTCAAATGGATAATGAATAATAATTAATATGGACATTACAAAATAAAGATAAAATAATTTATAATGCAAAGGTCATCAGTATAATGACCATACAGCATTATAGTCACTATATTGGAACACATCCAGAAAATACAGGAAACAGCAGTTTAAAATAAAGAATTCAGAAAAGAACCTGGCTCTCTTAAACCCTGGTGCGAACCTTAATTATTGTTACTGGTAAAATCTAGATTTGTGCAACAAAAGCCAATTCCAAAGAGGTTTAGACACTTTCAAAAACAATATTTCAATGTTTAAACTGATAAACATTGTTTTTGTGCAAAAAATTCACTCATTTTGCATGAAGGCTGGAGGCTCCAAGATCGAGATCCAAAGGTGAATATGCTTTAGACTTTTGCATCTTAGCAGTTGAAAGCAGGTGGGATGACGTAGCCTTGGAGGGAGCACTTTCTCTTCACAACAGAGCAATGTGAATTTATTTACAAAAATCAAACAAAAGGTACTTAGCCAAAATAAGAAGTAAGTAAGGGTGAGGAGACTGACTGGTTGGCTGGGTGAAGGTCTCCAGGGAAGGAAATGAGGAGTATCAGAAAAAAATCAGAAAAATCAGAAAAAAATCAGAAACAAAAATAATGTGGTGTGCAAAGCTAAGCTGATCTGTATGAGTAAGTACCACTTGGGATGTGAGATGCGCTGACACCTGCTGCAGCAAGGACCAGGCTCTTAAAGGCACGAAACAAATCAGGGAATGAGGAGGAGGTGCGTGGAGGGAAACCCTGCCCGGCTGCCAGGTCAAGCCCCCTGAAATTACAAAACAAAACCAAGGCTGCACAGGAAATAAGCAGGTTAACAAAATAAGAGGCAGGAAGGCCGGACCCTGACATGATAACCGCCTTCGTTAACATATCGGTAGGAAAGAGAACCAATCACAGGCCCCCTCTTCCCGCTCAATTTACTCCCTCACTCACACCTGTCTCACCCTGATCACCGTCTCGTCTCACACTCCTCCTGCCATCCATTCAGCCAAACCCAAGCAACTGGGTCAAAATGGCGTGTGTCTTTACTGCAGTGTGCCTGGTCACCTCAGCCTCCTGGCCTGCACTGCCAAAAGCCATGTCTCAGTGAAATGATGGTCAATGGTGAGCCACACTATTTCCTCTATTTCTGACTCATTTCCTCATATGTTAATTACTGCCTCTTGGAGAACCCTTTCTTCCTCTTCTCGACTCTCATTGATGCACATGGTAATTTCATTGATTCGACATTTGCCTCTTAGTCCAACGCTCCACTGATCCCACTACCTTCGACACAAAACGTAAATTCTTTGGATAACTGTCTTCTTGCTCACATTACCCATCAAACGGATCTGCTCACCTTACTCTTTTCTGGAAATCATCAAGAAACCATTCACTTTTTGGTTATCATCTCACCTGTCACCCCCTTGGTTTTGGGTTGCCTGTGGTTACGTGTTCACAATCCTCACTTTGATTGGTCCACCGGTGTCATTTTTAGTTGGAGTCTTTACTGCCACTCTCACTGCCTGAAGACTGCCCATAAGTCTCCCCTCCGTCTCCATTCCTGCACCTCACAATCCTCATGATCACTCATCTGTTTGTAAAGAATATCATGACCTAGGCAAGGTCTTTAATAAATGAAAAGCCCTCTTCCCCCCCCCCCCCCACCATCCCTAAGATTGTTCCATCAATTTACTTCCTGGTTCTTCATCACCATCCAGTCATTTGTACAACCTGTCCCTTCCTGAATACGTTGCCATGGAAATGCCATACATTAATGTCTTATCCATCCCTCCTCTTCCCCCACTGGAGCTGGCTTCTTTTTGTTAAAAAGAAAGACCAGTCTCTGTCCCTGTATTGATTATCATGACCATAATGACATCACTGTGAAAACTATGTATCCACTTCCACTGATTGATCCCACTTTTGAACCCCTCAACCAAGCCTCCGTTTTCATGCTAAACAAGTTTATTTTCGACTGTTTAGATGATATACAAAGCGTCCACCTCTCTTCCGTTCGTTTCTTCATAATTGAGAAGGGACAAATTCGGGCCAACCCTCCTCGGATCCGCTTATTTTTCTGACGATTCATTAAGAATTATAGCAGGGTGGCAGCTCCCCCCACACAGCTCACCTCACCCAATTCCCATTCACCTTGTATCCCTCTGCTGACGACACAGTCTCTCACCTCAAGCACCTCTTCACCACTCCTCCACTCCTGTGCTGGTCCTCCCCAATCCATCCCTTCAGTTTGTTGTGGAGGTGGATGCCTCCAACACTGGCCTTGGGGCAGTACTCTCCCAGCACTTCCCCACCAACCAGAAACTCCACCCCTGTGCCTTTGGGTGCCTCCCAGTTGCTCTCCCCAGTGAAGAGTCACCGGGCTCTCCGCTGATGTGGGGAACCGAGAGGTACTGGCGGTGTTCTCGGCTCTTCAGAAGTGGCGGCACAATTGTTTGTCAGTGAAAATGCTGGAAAGCTTTTCGTTTTCATCATTTTCTATTATTTGTATGTCAAATAAATGTTCAAGTGATTCAACAAATTACATGAACTTAGTTTTTGTTGAGTTTGGAAAAAACATTCCATCTTTATGGAAATGAGATTTGTATTCATAGATACAAGGACCAGTGTGCGGAGGCAGGAATAAAAATTAGGGTTTATTTACAAAATACAAACTAAGGGAGGGTCAGACACAGGAATGTGGGCAACTAAAAAAGGGGAGACAAACTAAAGGCACTGAGGCTGGCCAGCTGGCAAGGCTAGAAAGAAGGGAGAAAAACACAATTAGAAAAATGAACAAAAATAACCAGCAGAATAGGACGCATGACTGAGGCAGCTAATGATACGACGCAGGTTACCCATGTACTGAAGGATACGTGCTGACACCAGGAAGCAGGAAGTTACAGATTAAATAGGGAGGAGTTGATGAGAAAATCAGGAACAGCTGTGGTGATTAGTCCCCCTGCCTCACCTGCCAGCCAGCCTTCTGGAAAGAAAAGAACAAAACACTTCCCCAGGAACAGAAGCACATAACAAAACAAGTTAAAATGCACTAGCATAAAGACAGAAAAAAGAAGAAAACTATATTCTTAACAACTGCCAATATGATCACCTGTTTAAACTGTCATGTGATGGATCAAAGTCTCCCAGCACAAGCCACATTTCCTTAAAAGAAGCTAGATGAGGAACAGAAATTTAGTTCTGTCAGATCACTTGATTTAAAAATAATCTTACTACAGTCACATTGTTTTAAGTACTGTTGAATATGACAGTGTACTATGGCAAACTATAAAATGTTGTTGGTTAAAATGCACTCTTTTTTTCCCTCCCACATAGTGGATGTCTGGTCAGCTGCATGCATCCTGGCCGAGATGATAACAGGACAGGTACTTTTCCCAGGACATGACAGTATCCTCACACATTCAGCATACTTTGTTGTACTAATTTATACAATCTCTTTATGTTCACTTAAGTGTTTCAAATATGGGTGGAAGTTTGAAAACAATGCCAACTTAAAAGGGGTACAGCTACAATGATTTCCAGCCACCACATTTTGATTCAACTGGTCTGACAATTTTATTTTGTTTTAATCTGTGTTGTGTGAATTCTGCAAAATGCAATACAATCAAATCAAAACTTTACCTGCATCCAATTTTAAGTCATTGCCAAATTGCTTAAGCCATAGATTTGCTAAAGCCATATATTGCTAAATAGCCATAGATAACAAATTGCTAAAGCCATACATTTGCATACATTAATCTATGGCTTTGATGCATGTTATCATGATATCGAAATGGTATGCTGTGCATTCAGAGGTGTCTTTAACCAGCCTGTATAGGTATTAATCAGCTGAAAAAGATCCTCTGCCTGACAGGAACACCAGACTCCTCCCTGGTTCAAAAGATGCAAAATAAAGATGTAAGTTTTTGCTTTTTTTCTAACAACATTGCAGTCTTCATATGGACACTTGCTTTAATATAAGTTGTAGTAAGAAATACAATATAACTTATTTTGCTTTGTTTTCAAGGCACAGTCATATGTGCAAGGTCTCCCTGCACAAAAGAAGAAAAACTTTAAAGAAGTTTTTCCATCGATGGATGCCTATGGTAAATTGAACTGCTTCTTGCTGACTTTAAATATGTTCAGTTGCCTTCACTGTAGCTACTTACAGTGGTTAATTAAGTGTATCTAGTCTAATCTACAGATAAAGTCCAATTAAGCAAATGTGAGAACACAGCAGAAGAAACTCCTGCATCCTCAAGTCTGGCTCTTCACCCTCATCTGGATTCTCCACCGACTCTTGCTGTTATAAAAGCATTATCCAGAAACGGGGGAAAAAAGGAATAACAGGATTTATTTGTACAAAACTGGTGGCTGTGGTGACCAGCTTCAGGAAGAAGACATGGAAAGTAGGGTGGATCTTCATGGAAGGAGGGAGCTTCAGCCAAACCGCCGCAGGGTTGATGACCCGGTCCACCTCGAACGGCCCGATGAAATGTTGTGCAAACTTCCTGTACTCCACTTGCAGGGGGAGGTGTCGTGAGGAGAGCCAGACCTTATTGCCTGGGTGGTAACTGGGAGCTGATACCCGGTGACGATCAGCCAGGCATCAGTTTCTAGTGGAGGAGTGAGTGAGAGCCACCCTGGCTGTCCTCCAAACCGCATGGCACCGGTGAAGGTGGGCCCGTAGAGAACAGTGGGGGCTGAAATCCGTAACTGGCCATAAACGAACGACAAACTCGAACATCACCAGCCATGGAGGGCCACCAGAACCTCTGCTGCAAAAAACTGATCGTTCTGGAAACTCCCAGGAAGTGGCACTGACGACACAGGAAGGAGGTAAGATGGGCTCGTCTTCTGTTCCCTGGTGGACCGAGTCGTGAAGGTGCGAAAGGGTGTCAGGTTTGAGGTTCCGGGAACCTGGGTGGTAGGAGAGGATGAACCTGGATCTCCCCAGGAACAACGACCAACGAGTCTGACGAGAGTTCAAATGCCTGGTGGTGCAGAAATAAGCAAGGTTCTTATGGTCTGTCCATACGATGAAAGTATACTCAGCTCCCTCCAGCCAGTGCCTCCACTCCAGCAATGCAGCCACCACAGTCAACAGTTCCTTATTTCTAATTAGTTTTGCCAGGTGTCAACTTACAAGAGTCCGAAGCATCCACCTCCACAATGAATTGGCAGTTTGTGTCGGGGTGTGAGAGGACTGGAGTGGTGGTGAATAGGTTCTTGAGAGCAGTGAAGGCAGATTTAGCCTCCGGAGTCCACATAAAAAGGTAGAGAGGTAGAGGTTAATCTGGTCAAGGGAGACCTTGACCACATTGGTATATCGCCAGATAAACCTACAGTAGAAATTAGCGAAGCCTAAAAACTGTTCTAACTGTTTGCGTGAACCAGGAGTGGGCCAATTGGTCACAGCTTCTATTTTCTTTGGGTCTGGTATGAGCTGCCCTCCCGCTAAAATGTTTCTCTGCTTTAACATAGAGTCTTCTCCAGAAGTGTTTGTAAAACCATGCAGACATGTTGATTATGCTCAGTTTGGTTGGTGGAAAAAATAAGGATATCATCAAGATAAACAAAAATAAATTGGTTAATCATGTCTCTTAGAATGGCATTTATCAGAGTCTGGAATACAGCAGGGGGATTAGTTAGTCCAAATGGCATGACAAGATATTCTAAGTGTCCTAGAGGTGTATTAAAGGCAGTCTTCCACTCATCCCCCTCACATATGTGAATCAGATGATAGGCGTTGCGGAGGTCCAATTTGGAAAAAATTGTAGCCTTGCACAAGGGCTCAAAAGATGGGTCAATTAGTGGCAGAGGATTGTTATGTCATTTAGTCCATGGTAGTCAATGCAGGGTCGGAGTGTCTTTTTTGGCAACGAAGAGGAAACCCGCCCCGAGAGGAGAGGACAAAGGTCTAATTAAACCTTTCTGAGTAAACCTGAGTTTGCTGGAGGGAAGTGCTGGGAAGGAGATCCCAGTCGATGTGGGGGTAGTGAGAGGGCCTTAGTCTTACTGAAAACCTCCCCTAAGTCATGATATGCGGGAGGAACGAGGGAGAGATCTGGAGGAGTGTTGGGGTGAGTGTTGGATGAGTGACTGGCCTAGCCGGACGTAAAAAGTGGGAATGACAAAAAGTGATCCAATTAATCACCGAAGCTGATGTCCAATCAAGGTGAGGGTTGTGAAGCCTAAACCAGGGAAGCCCTAACACCATGGGGGAGGAAGATGAGGAAATGACTAAAAAGGAATAATTCATGGTGGTTCCCTGAGACAGTTAAAGCTGTCTGATGTGTTACAGTGATTAAGGAGCTGCCATCGATGGCGCAAACGGGTCGCAGGGAGTCTACAGGAATCAGGGGCAAGTCTAACCAAGTCAGAGACGATAAAATTGTTGTCAGCACCTGAATCTAGGAAAACCTGAAGTGACAGAGTGGAGCCCTGGTGTGAAAGTGTGGATTTTCTCTCCCTGGTGAGCTGCCCCTGCAAGGATAAGAGATAGGACACTCGAGTCTAATATGATGAGTCTGTCTGCAGTATATGCAAGTCCCAGTCTGAATCTCCTCTACTGTTCAATGGAGGTTAGTCCAGTGGTCCTGAGCTGCATGGGTTCGATGGTCTGGGATGAGGTGGTGAGTGGAGTGGCGACAGCAGTTTATCCTAGGGATGAGGTGTCTGTGGAGGAGGGAGAAGGAGAGGCAGCAGACCAGGGTTGTGCAGGCGGAAAGGTGACCTAACTGCTTTTGATTTTCTGTGTCTTTCATGAATTAGATTCCCTCATGAATGTCTATTCTGATTGCCAGACTGATTAAAGCCTCCAGAGACTCGTTTCTGGTGGCCAATTCATTCTTTAAATCATCACTTAGCCCCCTGTAAAATACAGTCTTGAGGGCTGACTCATTCCAGCCACTCTCTGCTGCCAAAATGCGGAAGTCTATGGAATTGCTGGCTGCAGACTGTTTACCTCGTGTTAGAGTGAAGAGTCTGTTAACAGTCTTAGATTCTCTGAAAGGGGTGTCAAAAACTCTGAGAAGAAGGTGTCAAAGGAGTTACTTTCCCAGAGAGCATTTACTCATTTAACCAAGTTGTAAACAAATGCTAGACGGGAGCTTTCAGAAGTGAATGAGTGGGGCTGTTGATCAAAGATTAGTTTACACTGGTGGAGAAAGCGAGAACAGGCACCTACCTCTCCCCAGTAGCACTCCAAAGTCGGAATAGGTGGTGCCCGGTGAAGAGGAGGCATGGGAGTCCGAGCCGGAGGTAAGTTCCCCTTGGGAAGAGCTGCTGAATAGGTCGGTAGGGCGGCGGAGGCTGACAGAGAGTTTTTGAGGTACTGGGAGATGTGTGTCATATTAGCAGTTATAGTCTATATAGTACCCATGATATCACAGAGAACCTGGACGTGACACAGCGGCTGCTTGAGCGACTACAGCATGCCAGAGGGCTTCCGTTTCAGCAGGATCCATGTTTAATGGTGCATTCTATCATGTTTTTAACCAAAAATCAAAGATTTATTTGTACAAAACTAAACTCAAAAACCAGTCCATAAGAAACTAAAAATGCTGAGGCTGGCCGTCTGGCGAGGCGGAGCTCAGGAATAAAAAAAAAAAGGCTTTTAGGAGAGAACAAAAAGCAAAAGGTTCAGAGTCTAGCAGAGATAACGGGAAATGTGACAAGGTTACCAGGCATAACTGAGAAGACCCACTGACACCAGGAAGCTGGAAATCAGGGTTTAAATAGGAAACATCTGATGAACTATGAGAAACAACTGCCCTGATGAAGTTCCCGCCTCACCTGTCAACCAGCCTGCTGAAACAAAAAAACAGAACACTCTCCCAGGTAAAGCAAAACAGAATAAAATAAAACAGGAAATAAATAAACAAAATATGGGGAAGCAACCCAGACTAGGCACGGCAAGAGTGTCTTTTTTTTTTCCACACAAAGTACACAAACAGGTGGAATTATATATTTATTTTTCATTTTCACCAAGTATATAAATACCTAAGAAAGAAGTACTAATTTTTTTTAAATTGGATTTAATTTGGAAATACATCACGTTCAACGTTCCCTTGGCTTATTTTTATGAACAAAAATAAACAAAAAACTATTTCGTGACTTCTGCACAATTATCTCTACTCCCATTTTTTTTAAATGCAATATAAAATGAATCATGACTTTGACACAACATATAAGACAAAAAAAAAATAATAATATTTTTTTTAAAACCTGATAAAACCTATAAGGAGTTGTGTATTATTCACACAGCAATATACCGATGGCATGCCTGTGGCACAGATCTGTGAGCACTAAGGGGTAAAGATGAATTATTTAATTGAACTTTAAATGTAGGCAGAATGCCACCCAGACCCAGAGTGAGAGCATGTTCCAAAGGAGATGAGCTTGGTAGCTGAAAGCGCTGCCTCCCATTCTACTCTTAGAGACTCTGGGAACCACAAGCAGGCTTCCATTTTCACAGTAGAGTAGTCTATTTTGGTAGTAATGAATAATCATCTTTTAAAATATGATGGGGCCCATCACTGAGTGCTTTTTAGAGCATCCTTATAATAATCAGTTACAGTAATCTAGTCTAGAGGTAACAAATTTTTCCAGTATCCTTTGTCTCCATGTCACTGTTGTCCATCACCAAATCACTACTTTTACATTTTCACTCCAGGTGGTTCCACTAGCCTAGCAATCCAGCTCTTTAGCACTGGCTTCTCTCTCTCCTTCTTGCTCTCCTAATGCTCCATTTGCAGTATGTACAGTTTTTAGTATTTCTCTGCCTTTAATGTTAATAGTACTGTACGTGTAATAAGTGTAGTTCAGTGGCAGCTATGGAGGAGAGGCTAGTATTTTTATAAACTTGGCTTAGCACTGTTATGTTATTTTGTTGTAAAAGAATAGGATCTTCAGAGCATCTTTACCAGTATTCACATGCATGTAACTTTTATTCTCACCTTTAAACCATGCACACACCTCTCGTGAGAACCCCATCTCATATATCAAACACTGATACAACTACCTGGTGAAAAATAATTTGTCTGGTGGTCTTGATTTTCCTTTTTTGTTCACTTTTCATTTCTCCAAGTTAGCTACTAATTTGCTTAATGCCCGCACTGACACCGTTGGCGCTGCACTCATCACACACTTTGAGATTTAGCAGCTTCTACAGCTCTACATATGTTATCCGCTTTGGCCAAAGCTTTATCTTATCATTTTGTATTCACTCACCCCACATGCAGTTTTAGCACTTCTGATGAAGTTTCATCACAAAATTGTCAATGGTGACTCCCTCTGGCGTGGGGTGAGACCAAGAGAGTTTTTTTACAAAGACTTTTAGAAAATAGTCTCTTTTTCAAGAGTGAGAAATGTGAATTTCATGTACCTCAAGTTGATTTTCTTGGTTTTATTTTGGCAGAGGGCAGTGTGAAGCCAGATCCTTGCAAGATCGAGGCAGTAGCCAGTTTATCTGTATGTAGCCCTGCTAAAAATCCTTACTCATAAAAAATTAATTAATAGTTTATAGTTTAAGAAGTTCATCTTTGGGTAAATGTTAAAAGAATATTAGAAAGGTAAAAAAAGAATAGCTCATAATGATTAAAATATTTTGATAGAAGAGGAGAATCTAAAAATGTATCATTAAAAAGATACAAATGTGCATGGTTGAATATTGCATTTTGTTTTGAAGAAATTCATGGTAAAGAAGGAGTACTGTTTGATGAAAAAGTGTGATTCTGATCACTGATTGGCTCAGGTGTGATTGGCAGGTTTGACAGGAAGTGAATGAGAGTTTTGAGAGAGAGAGACGACGTGACGATGAAAATGCATGGCCGCGAGTGGGTAATTCTGCAGCGAAAATAATTCAGTGTGTAGCGTTTCAGTATCCAGTATCGACACTCGGAACCCGGATATTGGATCTACATTTGTTTAGTGCACAGCTTCAGAGGTTTCAGTTCAGGACTTTTATAGGAGCTGCACTGTTTTAGCTTAGCCAAGCTACTGAGCTAACGCAAGTTAACTGTCGGCATTCGCTATCAAAGCGAACGTTTTAGCCGCGAGGAGCTAAATCAGCTTTGGATAACGGCTTTGCCTTGTGCTCTCAACACGGGAGTATGAGTACTCTGCTGCACTGCTGCCGGTGTGTGTGACTCGTCGTCGTCGGTGAACTTCATCGTTGGACATCGCTCATTCACCTGTCTGCTTCTAGTCTTCCTGCCGTGTCACGTTCCAGAGTTGGACCGGGTAGAAGGCCGTTTTCGGGGGTTGGAGGTAACATTTTCCTTTTTGTTGTTTCCGGATCGCTGGAAGTAAAACTGGATTTCCTCGCACTCAAGAGTTACCACGTCAGGCCTGCAACGTGGTTATTTTGTTTTGCCGGTTGTGTGTATGTGTGCGTGAGTGTGGGCCCACTGAGTTGAGTTAGAATTTACTACTGAGAGTAAGTAAGATCTGTGTGTTAAGGTAGTTTGAATGTCTATAAAACTTCAAGGGTATTTTGAATTTTAAAGAGTAGTGTTATTGGAATATAAAAGTGCACATATATTGGTTAGGAAACTTCAAGTGTTTATTTAAACTGGAAAGAGGTACTCTCTGGTTGAGTATACATTTTGGTTAATTCATAGCTGGTAGTGAACCAGACAATTTCATGATTTGTGTTGTTTAAAGAAAAGACAAAGCATTTAATTTAAACATATTTTTCAGTTAAAGTGTACTGGTATTTGTGTTATTTCATCTAAAGCTTGGAGTAAATGATTGATTCATTTATTTTTTCTAAAAAAGAGTCTTGTGATATATTTTTTTTTTGATATAAGAGTTATAAGGTGATTTAATTTAGGTTTAGCAGCTGAGTGTGCATGTAAACTGAAATCCAAATTGCCTTGGGAAAAAAAATACTTAGAGACTAGGGTTAAAATACAATTGGTTAAATATAATATAGGAACCCAGAAGCCTGCCCTTAGTATAAGGTCTATTGAGAGGAGTGCTACACGTGGTTACTCGAAGATGGCTTCTGCCCTCACCACGCTGACCTCTGTCTCGCTGCCATTCTGTTGGACACCTGAAGCGGACTCCGTCTTCAATACCCTGAGGGACCTTTTTACTAAGGCTCCAGTCTTGGCTCTCCCTTATTTAACCCGCAGTCCATCATTGAGGTTGACGCCTCCGACTGCAGCATTGGAGCGGTGCTGTCCAAGAGGAACCCTGAAGACCAAAAGGTCCATCCATGTGTCTTCTTTTCCTACAAACTGTCTCCTGCAGAAGCCAATTATGACATAGGAAACCGTGAACTCCTGGCTGTGGTGGCCGCTCTTCAGGAGTGGAAGCATTGGCTGGAGGGAGCTGAGTTGCCGTTCTTGGTTTGGACCAACCATAAGAAATTGGCCTACCTACGTTCAGTCCGGAGGCTGAACTCCTGACAGGCCTGCTGGGCTCTTTTTTTAGGACGCTTCAACTTCACCTTGTCTTATCGCCCCGGGTCGAAGACCGTCAAGCCTGATGCCCTTTCCAGAGTCCATGACCCGGTTCACCAAGAGGAGGCCAACCTGCTGATCCTGCCTGCTTCCTGCCTGGTTGGTGCCACTTCCTGGGATATAGAGAGGGTGGTACGCAAGGCCCAACAAGTGGAACCCGGGCTCAGGACCTCCCAATTTTCTCTTTGTGCCCACTTCTGCTTGTTCCCAGGTGCTTCAGTGAGGGGAATTCATCTTGACTGGCCTGCCATCCCGGTGTGACCCGAACTCTCCACTTTCTCCACGAGAGGTTCTGGTGGCCATCTATGGTGGGCGACATTCATGAGTTTGTGGCAGCCTGTGCAGTTTGTGCTTGGGGTAAGACCTCACACCAATCTCCAGCTGGTCTCCTTTGCCCATTACCCATTCTAGACACCCATGGTAAAATATCGCTGTGGACTTTGTTACTGGTTTCCTACCATAGAACGGAAACACAGTCATCTTCACCATAATCGACAGATTGTCCAAGTGTGTGCGTTACATACCTTTACCCAAACTCCCCTCTGCTCTGGAGACTGCTGACCTGCTAGTGAACCATTTCTTCCGCATTCATGGAATTCCAAGTGACATTGTTTCCGACCGCGGACCCCAGTTTGCGTCACAAGTCTGGCAAGCTTTCTGCAAGGCCCTAGGAACTAACCCAAGTCTCTCATCTGGTTATCACACACAGACAAATGGACAGACAGGAAGGGCGATTCAGGACCTAGAATCTGCCCTCTGCTGTGTGGCCGCACAACACCCGGCTTCCTGGAGCTCCCAGCTGGTATGGATCGAATATGCTCACAGCTCTCTCACAAACTCCTCCACCAGGGTGACACTGTTCATGGCCTGCTATGGCTACCAACCTCCGCTATTTCCTGCACAAGAGGAGGAGATTGCCGTCCTTTCTGTCTGGGCCCACCTTCAACGCTGTCGATCTGTGTGGAGAGCGACCCGGGCAGCACTTGTCAGGTCTGCCACCCATAATCAACGACTCGCTGACAGACATCGCATCCCGGCCCCCAACTACAAGCCTGGGGACAAAGTGTGGCTCTCCACCCGTGACCTCCCTCTCCAAGTAGATTCCAGGAAGCTGGCACCCAGGTACATTGGACCGTTGGAGGTGGACTGGGTCATAAATCCTGTGGCTGTGCAACTCAGGCTCCCTCCTTCCCTAAATATCCATCCTACATTCCATGTCTCCCTCCTGAAACTGGTCGCCACCAGCGACTTGACGCCTCCTTTGGATCCTCCACCTCCTGCCCAACTCATCAATGGACTTCCTGCGTACACAGTCAGGGAGATTTTGGATGTCTGGCGGTGAGGCAGAAGTTTCCAGTAACTGGTGGATTGGGAGGGGTACAGTCCTGAGGAGCAATAATGTGTTTCTAGGGCCCAGATTCTGGATCAGACCCTCCTCAGGGACTTCTACCGGAGGTACCCGGATAAACCAGGTAGATCCCCAGGAGTTGCCCGTTAGAGGGGGGCACTGTCAGGATCCGGTTTGACATTGCTTCCTGTTTTTTATTTTATGTAGATTTGTATTTCCTGTGGAGGTGTTCTTGTGTTTTTTTTTTTTTTCAGGAGACTTGACTGTGCGGCCGGGCGGAGTCTCCTCCCCTCGCACCTGCAGCTTGTTGCCTGATTGTGATTCCTGCCTTCTTATACCTTAGTCCTTGCTGCTGCAGGTGTTGGTGCGTCTCACTTCTAACGTGGTAACTGAACGAGTCAGATCTGCAAGTTTATCTCTGCACCACACTACATGTTGTGAGCTTTTTCGCTTCCTGTTTTTTAATGCTGCATTTTTTTCCCTTTTCAGTTATCTTGGGGACCTCTGCCCAGCCAACCACTCAGTTTCCTCACTTTGTGTTTCTTCCCCTGTGGCTGAGTATAATTTTTGGATTTAGTTTTTCTTAATAAAGACTCTTGTTTTTCCAAAAGTGTAGCAACAAAAAGGCAACTGGACTTAGTTGAATTTCTTGAAGACGTTTTGCCTCTCATCCAAGAGGCAGCTTCTTCAGTTCAGAACTGAAGAAGCATTTTACATGCACTTACATCTGTCCCACCACACTGTCACCCATAGATCTCTCCGAGCTAAATTAAATGGTAGCATGATCTAAATCCTCAACATGCCTCCTTGACCCGTTTCCTACTATAATATTAAAAGAAGTTCTACCTCTTTTCCATATTTTGCCAGATAAATCTATTTACTTACAGTGTACCACAGTTACCACAGTCTTTTAAAGTTGTCATGCTTCCTTTAAGTAGTTTTATTAAAACAACACTTCTTATCATAACACATTACGATGAGATGAGACGGAGATGTTCATCCCTCCATGTTCAGACTGCCAATGAATCATGTATGCTTTTTACTCTTGCTTTTTTCTTTCTTTTTATTATTTATTTATTTTTTTACTGTGAATTGTTGTAGGCTCCTAAGTTGACCAAAAGGTTAAAAACCAAACCAGACTTAAGAAAGCTAAGCTAAAAAAATGAAAAACAAGCAAACAAACAAAAAAACCTAAGTAATACTGCCAGAGGCTTTTTTGGGTCACTTTTGCTGGTTGTAAGTCCAGATAAAGGAGGAGGTTTGTTACTGTGATGTATTCCTCTCTCCTATAGTACTGTATATTCCAATTACATACACATTGCCAATTATGCAAATTAGGTAATGAAATTTTGCTGACTTTTATGACAGCCAGTAGCTACTTTCCTGACTGAGGAGTTGGCAACACTGCTTAGGAGTCACTGCACCTGCTCCTACACTAATGCTCTTTTTGGCTAACTAGTTGAGATTCTTTGTCCAGCAAATCTATCTTACCTGGATGTAAAAACTCACTTTATCTAAAATTCCTAAAGATGGGGTAATAAAGTAGAGAAGAAGAACAGAAAGCAGACTCCTGCTGTGAGGCAGCAGTTGCAGATGAATATTTTGCTCCTCTGAGCATTTTTTTTAATATTCTGTGTTGGGGAACAACACTTATTGGTAATAATTTGATTGTTAATAATAAATACTAAATATTTTTGAAAAATGAAATATTAATTCGGGTCACCAATCTAAAAAACAGGGGAAAACAATCAATTTATGCCTTTAAAATCTACAGAATCACTGTAATTGACTATAATATCTGCTGATATCACAATCAAACAATATTGAAGTAATGAATTCGAGCACTGGCTCACTCAACCCCCATTTGTTACAGTATACTTGCACAAAAGACACAGAGCTTTCCTTTAAGTGAAATAACGATAGAAATTTGTTAAATCAAATGACACAATATAAAATGAATAACGTGAATCAGTGAAGATAAATAGACAATAAAACCAAATTATTTGAATTAATAAATGTCACTAACTACAGCTAATAAACATGTACAAAATAAACATGTTAATAGGTAGGTGTGTGTGTATGCGTGGAAAAACAGGAAGCAGGCAAAGAAGAAAGGAAGTGATGCGACACGGTTCATTACCGGTGACGTCACCGGACCATGGGAGGAGGAGCAGGTAGCAGTAGCACAGAAGCAGTAACTGCAGGGCCATGCCTTCACCACAAGATGGCGCCAAAGAATAGGTTAAAGAATGCAGATCTTGCTGCAGTGAGGCTGTAGACACGCGTGGTCGGCGCAAGATGCCACCTGTGAGCAAAGTCTCACAAATTAATGAATAAGAGAGAGAGGGGGAGAAAGTTATGAATGGTTTGTGTACAAGGAGGGAAGATGTCTGTGAAGATTCGCAGTCATCCAGGTCATGGTATCCAAAAGTGTAGCAACAAAAAGGCAACTGGACTTAGTGTGAATTCAATTCAACTAAGTCCAGTTGCCTTTTTGTTGCTATACTTTTGGATACAAGGAGGCAAGTTAAAAGCATAGTGTTGAGTATGAATGAACAAAGGATCACGTGCAGTGTGAGCTGATGGCAGTCAAACCACATAGGCTGACACAGGCGAAGCCGAGTCAGTCTATGAATTTAAAGTTTACACAGCCACCATCTCCACACGTGATCTGTCCGCTCACCAGACACGGCAAAGCAGACACAAAACAGCGAAGTGGTGAGCACCGCAAACAACAATAAAACATAAGAAGAGATCAACATCGTTCTAAATATGGTGATTAATCAATCAATCAAGGGGGAACGCAGGGAAGAGCCTGGAGTCTGACCTCCATGAGGGGCAGAGAAGAAGAGAGTGAGATAAGGTTGGGGAGTCAGATATAGAGATGTGGCCTCAAAGGGGAGCAGCCAGTGCGATTGTAGGATTTCACCTTGTGCTTACTTTACAACTCTTTTGTGACCTGTTGTTTATGATGCAAAGGAAGGTCTTTGTGACTCCCGCCTGTCCAGTGGAGCCAGGCCTTAGTTTTTCCATGTAGGCCACATGTAGGAAAATGGAGATTACAGGCCACACTGAGTTAGGGCCCTGCAACATCTCTATAAACAATGACAAACCGCGACATTCATGCGACTCTGGTCCCCACTTGAGACAGAAGACCAAAATAGTGTGTGTGCGCACTCAACTGCTGCAGTGGCCACACTCCCACAGTCTCAGGGCAGAGAATAAAGCTGAATTTTACATGCCTTGAAGCCCAATTTTTAAACACTTAGTGGCTTTTTAGCACTTAAAGTTGGTAAGGTGATGACTGCATTTTCTTTTGGGTGACAGAGAGAGAAGTTTTACACTTTACAGGGTTGTTATCATCTGGATAACATAACGTTTTACTGACTGAATGTTGACTAATTTGTTGTGTTATTGTTAAGTTATGCTCCTTGGCCATAAACACCTGTGGGAAGCTCTGCCTGAACATTTACCCTTAACCCTGGATGGCATTACCTTGGAGTTGTTATTGACCCGGATTTGTCATTCAACTCACACATCCACCTGTGCAGCGTAACAAAATCAGAGACATCCTGTCATTAAAATATGCTGAATGTCAGGATCTAGTTTCCTGTCTCTTATTTTGGTAAATTGTTTATTTCTTTTGGAGTGTCCTTTTTGTGTTTTGTTTTTCAGAAGGCTGGCTGGCAGGCAAATAGAGTCTCTGAGTTATGCGCCTGTAACCCATCTCCTCATCACCCATCTGCTTCTTATACTCCAGCTTCTGGTTCCACAGTTTACAGCATGTCTTGTCAACTATGTGGTAACGATCCCTGCTCCTTGTGGTTATCTGCTTGTTGCGTTAAATGGATTTTATTTTTCCTAACTCCTCGTTTCTTCTTTTCCATTTAGTTCTTTGGACTCACAGGACTCTGCCCAGCAAGCCGGCCATTCTCCACTCTTTTGGTTTTTCTATTTTCAGGGGCTTGATTTAGTTTCCTTTTTTCCCTTTTTCCTTTTTTTAAATTGTGTTACTTCGTAATACATACATCATCACACTGAAAACCTTGTTCATGTATTTATTATATCTCAACTTGACTACCGTATTCTCTGTGTTGTGTATGGGTACTGAAAACTACACTTCCCATGATTATTAGGGTTATGGATGACTTAAAATAAAAAAGAGGCTGCACTCTCCCCGTTTGCTGTCTCCTGAACAACTGAGCAAAGACTACTTGTGATGCAGTGTCTGTCAATAAATTTATGCTCATAATAGTAAATCTCTACCTCTTCCTCCTTGACTGTGTTTTTCCAAGATACATGCTCCACTTGGAAAGTAATCAGGATCCTCTAAAAAGTTTCTGAAGATTCTTCAGTTGGTTCAGAATGCTGCAGCATGGGTAGAGATGCTACCTAGGAAACAAAATCACATTACTCCAGTGTTGAGCTCTTTACACTGGATCCCTGTAACATTTAGAATAGAATTTTTTTTACTTCCTCCTCAAATAGAGCACTCAGTGATCAGAGCACTCGGTGATCAGGCCCTGTCGTATCTCAAAGGAATTATTTTTGTGGTTCCTGGAGTCTCTAAGAGTACAATGGGAGAAGCTTTCAGTCACCAAGCTCCTCTACTGTGGATTCAGCTCCTACTTTGGGTCCAGGAGGCAGACACACTCCCTACATTTAAAATTCAACTTAAAACATTCTCTTCTATTCCCTCTTCCTCCCCTTAGCACTCATACTTTGCAGTGCATGGTGGGAGTTTGGTGGTGGAGAGTGTGCTGTGTCTGAGTGCTTGTGGGTAATTTCAAATATTTTTTTCCCTTTGTTTTTAACTGTGTTTATTGTATGATAGTGCATTATTGTGTGTGTAGTTGCAGGTCGTTGATTGTTTTGTTGTGTGTGGTGTTCCGTGATTTATGGTGGAGAAGGCGTGTTCTGAAACTCCTTCCCCTGTCTGTGTATACTGTATATATATGCACCTCCCATTGCAGTCCTTTTGTACAGAAAGTGACAGAAGGTGTCACTTTAAAGTCCTTTGAGTCAAAACATATTCTGTTGTCTTGATGCTTCCAGCTATAGATATAATGGAGGGGATGTTGCTGCTGGACCCAGATATGAGGCTGACAGCAAAACAAGGACTGTCTCACCCCTTCCTGGCTGAGTACCATGATACAGAGAGTGAACCAGACTCAGAGCCTTATGATGACTCCTTTGAGAGCCTGGAACTCACTGTTGGCGAGTGGAAGAGTGAGTATTCCAGAAGAGTAAATGCTTAAGGTGAAGGGACACTGAAGTTGTGTCATTTGCTTTAGACATAAAAGCTAATCCAGAACAGTGAATAATTCATGGTTTTAAGTAATAGTAATAGTGAAGCAATTCAGTATTTTATTTCATAACTGATGAAAGTTCCAAAATTAGAATTTAGATTTAGTCCACACTGGTTTGTTTTGTTTCTAATTTTGTTTTGTTTTTGTTTTTGTTTCTAATTAGGTCTTATCCACTTGGAGATCATGACATTTGACCCTGACAACCCCAGTAAAACAGCCATGTAGGATGCTGTGATGAACTGGCACCTCCCAATTTGATTAAAATACTTTTAAAAGCTGCAAAGCCAATGTGTCCTCTACAGCAACTACTGACTGAAACATTAAATATGTTCAAGACATTTTTTGTGCATCAGACATGTATTGCCAGCCTTATCGCTCATAAAATATTGCAATTTTTACAATGTTGAACTTGTATATTCTGGAAAGAAAGTAATGATTGACTGCAGTGTTTAGGCAAATGGTTTGGTGGTCTGGAATATTGTGAGAAAGAGTTCTGTGTTTTTGTGTTCAAATTGACTCTAATGTTTTTTTTTTACCCTACAAAGCATTATGTTTCTTTGTGGAGATGATGGTGACACTGAAGGAAATCTATGTTTCCTTCCAAGCCTTAATACATGTTACACAATATGACTAAACCTAATCATATCCATAACCAGTAAATGGATAACTATGCCAATGTAATGTACATCGCATGTGACCCAGGCACTATGTTGGTGTTTCTGTGAAATAAAATTGTTTTTTTAAGAGCAACACATCCACACATTGTAATGACTACAAACTCAAACCCTATGTGTAAATAAGCATGCTTTAATAGATATTAACAGAATTCCACTTTATATGTGAGGTTTACATCCTGGGAGAGTATAAACAATAAAGAATCAGAAAATTCTGAATCTGAGAATCTGAAGCCGTCTCCTGATTTAATTGATTGTGCCAACCAGACACAACTTCTTGGCTTGTAATGTTTTTGCCAACTATAGTCACTTAAAAGGTTATCTGTCGTGAGCTTCCTGCCCTTCCATGTGTAAGGCTCCACCAATTTCAACACCAGCCCCTGACCTGGCCTTGTCTCTTCCCAGGTATGGCGCACCATCACCACATATTTAGTATCAACATCAGCAGCAAGCCAGAACTTGATGCCAATTTTGTCTGATTTGCTGGCGATGTTCTGAATGAAGCTGTATCTTGCCTTTGTTAGAAAGAGCTGCTCATCCACAGTAATGTTAGCACCAGCCAATGCCGTTTTGTTCAAATCGGTCCGAAATTTAAAAATAAATAGATAGGTAATGTGAGTATAGCTCATCAAAATGGGGAAACGAAATGTAAATTGTAACAAATAATTGAGAAGATGTATTAATTGACGAATAAAATGAAATCAGCTGTTAAAATTACAGATACAAGCTCGAAACACAAAATTTATTTTTCATTATTTATTCATTCAATTGAAATGCATTGTTTCTTTAACCTCTGTTACTGCCATCAAATTGTTTTGTATGTGTGTTTCTTTTTTCTTCTCTTCCGAATGAATGGATTGAGTGGTGTGCTGTGCATCAGGTGTGTGTTTGCAAATAGGTGTGTGTTTGCATGAAAACTCCATTGGGCTGCTTTTAATTCTTTGAATTTTGTAGGCATGGGCAGCCAGTACAAGTATTTTCTAGTTAGATTGGTTTGTTTGTTATTTTGGCCTTTGCTCATCCTGAAGCCATTTGGTCCTATTTTTGTTAATTATTGTAAATAAAATGCTTTTAATTCATTCAGTGGTTTTGTGGCTATTTTTGAGTCTTGAGGAAGTTGAGTATCTTTATGTTATGCCTCAGCCTCCTCTAGATGGGGCATCTAAATTGGGTAAATAGGGTGCTCGTACAGGATATCTTTTCTCACGCCGTTCGTGGTAAGTTCAATTGTTCGATTACTCTGTTTGGCAGTTTTATTTTGATGTATGCTAAATGTATGCTGCTGTCAACTCCTACCTCTGGCAGATCTTCAAGCACACACCCGTTGGTGGACTCTGGTGGAATCAGGGATGCCGTCAAGTTGAAGAAGGAGTTCTACCAGGCCTTTTTGGCCTGTGGGACTCCGGAGGCAGTTGATAGGTGCTGGCAGGCCAAGCGGAATGCGGCTTTAGTGGTCACTGATGCAAAAACTCGGACATGGGGGGAGTTTGGTGAGAGCATGGAGAACGATTTCCAGACAGCTTCGAGGAGATTCTGGTCAACCATTTGGCGTCTCAAGAGGGGGAAGAAATGCACTGTCAACACTGTGTACAGTGGAGATGGGGTGCTGCTACCCATGTGAAGCAGCATGTGAAGCAACTTGGATGAGAATCAGCACCTCCAAACCATTGTCCTAAGCTGGAAAAGGGTGGAGTACCCTCTCCAGGTCGGGGATGAGATCCTGCTCCAAGTAGAGGAGTTAAAGTATCTCGGGGGTCTTGTTCACGAGTGAGGGAAGAATATATGGGGAGATCGACAGGCAGATCGGTGCAGCGTCCGCAGTAATCTGGGCTCTTCATCAGTCTGTCATTGTGAAGAAGGTGCTGAGCTGAGAGGCAAAGCTCTCGATTTACTGCGTTCCTACCCTCACCTATCAGTTGTGGGTAATGACCCAAGAAATGAGATCGGGGATACGAAATGAGTTTCCTCCTCAGGGTGTCTGGGCTCTCCCTTAGAGATAGGGTGGAAGCTCGGTCATCTGGGACAGGAAAGAATGTCCTGTCCAACACAGAAGACAGACCCACTCAGGACAAGACTCAGCAGTCTATCTACACTTACCCCAGACAGGACATTCTTTCCAGGACAGTAATGTTCAGATTTTGGCCAGGGAGGACAGATGGTTTGAAAAGGAGTAAAAGAAGCCATCTTTGCCAAACTGGAGAAACCAACCTTGAACAGGGGAGGTGGTCTAAGACACCAGCTATCAGCCACCTACAGTGCTGTTCTGGACTCCCTCCCCAGGAGGTTT
The DNA here is from genome assembly GCA_016785285.1 of Brachirus orientalis. NCBI lineage: Eukaryota > Metazoa > Chordata > Actinopteri > Pleuronectiformes > Soleidae > Brachirus > Brachirus orientalis. The sequence continues at coordinate 137,913 of JAFBJR010000150.1, forward strand.
CACACACATTCACACCTAAAGTCAAATACAGTTGATGACTCAGGTGAAACTAAACCAGACAATAGCCAATAACTAACGACTCAGGTGAAACTAAATCAGACAATAGCCAATATCTAATGACCCTTTGATGACTTAACGACTCATCTAACCTTTTAGTTAACAACTCAAACCCCCTTCCTGTCCAAACCACACCCCATGGACCAAGAACCTGACAGAGTTTATAAGTCCCAGACTCTCCACCAGTCAAACAGGACTGAAGAAGCCTCTTGGATGAGAGGCGAAATTCAACTAAGTCCAGTTGCCTTTTTTCACTACACTTTTGTAAACCACACTCCTTGGTGTAAATAAACATGGTTTAATAGATAATATTAGAATTGCAGCTAAGATGTAATGTTTACATCATGGCACAGTAGAAACAAAGGAAAATCCGAAAATAAGCTTCTCTCAGCCTAATGCGTAAAAATTGACACAGCAACATATCCACACATGATAATCATTGTAAAGCACACTCCTTGGTGTAAATAAACATGGTTTAATAGATAATATCATCATTCCAGCTAAATTGTGTTGTGGAAGGTTCGTGTGTTCCTGGGTGAGAGAGAAATAGAGTTTTGAGAGTCCACCAGTTGAAAATAAGTTGAAAAAATCCAAAAATAAGTGTATCTCAGCCTAAAGCGGAAACATTGACACAAAAGTCCAGTGGCTCAGCGTACCAGATCAAAGGACAGTATTGGGCAGATTCAAACAATGCCTATGATAAATGTCTGGTTTTTCGTCCATGGACTGATGCTGATATGACTGCGGCCCTTGAGCATCTGCCCAACCATGCAACATCAGGAAGAGCGTTTGCTGATGCATTTTTTGCAGTGAATTCAAACCTACACTGCATGAGATGCGATGACTTCTAATGAAAAAGTTGGACCCAACAGACTTAGCCAAAATTAAAGCCCATCTGGACAGCGACACAAGGATGACATCTCCATTTTGGGCCAAACAAGGCAATGTCCAATACCGTGATGGAGTTGACAGACTCTAATGCCCTGATAACTCTTTAATGTCCTAGTAGTCAGTGCCTGACTACTACCAATGACTTGTCACCATCTTAAACCAACATGGCGGCATCGACCACGGCTTGTGTGCTGAGGTGAGGGACAAAGTTCAGATAACCTGTGTGGGTCTCGATGATGATGGTGCCTCCAAAATGCTAAGCATGCAGAAAGATGCTGCATTGAGGCCTCTGAAAGAGCTGACAAGAAACAAAAGCAGACACAGATAAAAAGCTCAAGTCATTATGCTGCAAGCTGTGTCCAAGATGACATCACAACCACAGCCACAACAACAACGTCGAGCCTCTCCTCTTTCCTACACATCTCAATGTGGTAGGGTTGTGGTGGCTCACAACCAATGGAAATGCTTGTAACAATCCGCCCTTAAAATTATTCTTTAAAAGGCAGTGCTACGAAATAAACGCACAAGGGGTTCTACTGAAAGTGCGCAAAGAAGCGCAGGGATGTAATGTGTGTGTTAAAGTTTCCTAAACCACGGCAACGGATAAATGCCACGCTACACAGATACATGCAATGATAGGTGGGACAAAATATACATAAAGCTTATAAACCCAGCAAACAAATAAATAAATGATCAGACGGCGCTGATTAAACCACTGAAGACACACCACACCAGTTAATTTGCTTGATGCTTGATGCGCACCACGCTGTATATTATAGCCACACCAAATTTGTGTTATACAAATCCCTTAAACCCCCCTTTATGTCAGTCCACACAATAGAAATGAACAGTCCAAACACAAAAAGTCCAATATATATACAGATCCAAGAGGAATCCCGTGCTACCGTCTTTTAAAAATCCAGGAAGCAGGTAGGCCGCGAGAATAATCCACTGGATGGAACGTCACGCAAAGAAAATTAATCCACAACAAAAAAGGCAAAAAAAAAAGAATAGATCTCACCCGATCTCGCAGTTTAATGTCTTAGGGAGACAGCAGCAAACTCGCACTCCTGGGCGTTCTCTTGGTCGGAGTCGCGGGTAACCCAACACCGCAAACAGGTCCAATGCAGTTTATATTTTGACAGTTTTATGTCGGAACTCCCCAGTTATCGTCAGTATAACTCTATTACAGAGAAAACTACAGAAAAAATCAAAGGAGGCCTGTATTTCTAAGGCTGCAGTTTAGGACACTGGCGCCACACACACACTCTACACACCCGCACTTGCTGGTTACTCTCTCCCCCCTGCCCCATCACCTGACGCGCCTAAGTAAGCTTGGCTGCGTGGTGATTGAATCGCAGGCGGAGGACACCATACCTACACACCCCGTATACCAACCAGAATATACAGTGGACATTCAACACACTACACATTTAAATACATATGCATATCATACTCAATACATAAACGTTTTATGTAATGCATGTATGTGCGACCATGTGTAATGTAATGTGATGCAAGGTGACATTTGATTAATGTGACGATGTCACATGCTGACAGACACAGACACATGCTTCAGCTGTGGGCAGAAGGGACATTGGGCACGTGACTGTCCTCACAAAGCACAGCAGCCTATGAGACGAGGCCAATGGCGTAACGACGACCGAGTCCAGAGAGATGATAACATTGACCGATTCCAAAAAGATGATGACAGCCAATTCTAGAGTGAAGGGGAGGGAGTGGAGCCAAACCACGTGACAGACGAGGGAGACATTTGAATGCCATGTAATGACTGACTGGACCTCTGACCCTGCGCAACCCACTGCGCAAGCGTACTCTACCTCTTTTTCATTCAGTGTTAACACACTGCATTCTTTTCATGTAATGTTTGAACAATCATCTTTAAACTTAAAAATGACTAAGCTACTCACAGCAACAGAGATATCTCCTGATTTGGAAGATATTCCTAATTGCTTATGGGCAAAACACAAATATGATGTTGGCCTGATCAGAAATTGTGAACCTGATTATAGACCTAAGAAATATCAATACCCACTCAAACAAGAAGCCACTGAAGGCATAATTCCTGCTTTTAACTCTCTTTTAAAGGCAAGTGTGACCATTTTCTGTCCTGATTCTCCAGTGCGAACTCTCATTTTCTGGTGAAGAAACTCCAGACCAACCGACTGAATGGAGGTTTGTGCAGGACCTACAAGCAGCAAATGCAGCGGTCCATGCCAGGGCCCCCACGGTAACAAATCCACACACTATTCTTTCAGTTCCACCAGACGCGCACTGGTTCAATGTTGTTGATTTGTCTAATGCTTTTTTAGTGTCCCTGTACACTCAGACAGTCAGTATTGGTTTGCCTTTGACTTTAATGGGAAATCTGTGAGGATATGGTGAGTGTATGGACCCAAAAGGAGCGGAGTTCCAAACGACAAAAAAGTTTAACAAATTTATTTACAAAAGGGTGAAATAAAAAGGGGCTGGCCAATGAAACTAAAGATGATGAGACCGGCTGGACAGCAGAGCGAATGCATCCCGGGGAAAACTGAGGAGAGGAGAAAAAACCAGGATTAGAACGAGAGCTAAACAAAAATTCAAACATGAGCTAAGACACGGGGTGAACGACTGAGCGTCGAGTTACCACAGGCAATAGTTTACGCGCTGACACCTGCCGTTGTCCAAACCAGCGTATAAAAGGGCTTCCAGGTGATCAGGGAATTGCAGGCAGGTGCGAGGCTGGAGGCTCCACCCGGCCGACCAGGCAAGTCTCCTGAAATACAGGTGAGGGAAAACAGGAAGCAAGCAAGAAATAAAAGCACATCACCAACCAACATGAGGCAGGAAAACCAGATCCTGACAGTACCCCGGGTTTATCCAGGTACTTACGGTAAAAGTCCCTGAGGAGGGCCGGATCCAGAACCTGACCCCTGGAGACCCAGGACCGCTCCTCAGGGCCATACCCCTCCCAGTCGAACAGGTACTGATAGCCTCTGCCCCGCTGCCGAACATCTAGAATCTCCCTGACGGTGTAGGCAGGGTGTCCATCGATGAGGCGAGGTGGAGGAGCAGGGTCCGAAGGCAGTGCCAGATTGCTAGAGGCCACAGGCTTCAGGAGGGAGACATGGAACGTAGGGTGGATGTTGAGAGAAGGAGGGAGACTGAGCCGCACTGCCACAGGATTGATTACCCGATCCACCTCGAAGGGACCAATATATCTCATGCGATGTCTATCAGCCAGGCAATGATTGTATGCAGCAGACCTGGAGAGTGCAGCTCTGGCAGACCTCCAAACTGACCGACACCGAGACAGATTGACCCGGACCGACGGGACGGCCACCTCCTCCTCTTGAGAGTTAAATAAATAAGGAGTAAGTGGAGTACTCTGTGTTTTTTGTGCATGTATACTGTGACGAATGGGGGTTAAGAGAGCCAGTGTTCGAATTCATTACATCAATACTGTTTATGTGATATCAACAGATATTATAGTTAATTACAGTGATTGTGTAGACTAATTTTAAAGGCATACATTTTTTTCCCCTGTTATTATTCCCTGTTTCATTTAACAGATTTTTTGTTAAAAAAAGATAAATAAATAATTATTAATAATAATAATTTTCTTGTTATTAACAATCAAATTATTGCCAATAAGTGTTATCCCCAATCCATGATGTTTACTCAGTTTTTTTCACAAAGCACCAACCACCTCACCGTGCCTTAGCCTTTATCATCTTGAAGTGGAAGGGGGCTGCAAGGCTCATTTTTCACAGTTGGTGTCAGAAGTGGGATTGTGGCACCCCCAGGAGCACTGAGGAAGAGACCGACTACATGGGCCCAGATACACAGAGAGATGTCATTCAAACAGCTGGCTCAGAATGACCAGAGGAAGGAGCCTAAGAAGGATAGCCAGAGCTAGAGTTTGATGAGGTTGGAGAAAGGGAACCAAACACTCTCACATCCCTGTATAACCTCATTAGGAAGTCCATGCAGAGGGTGAGTCTTACAAGCAGGAGCAGAGGTGGATAAGTGCAGCTCAACCATTTTCACAACTGCACTACCACTAGCACCTGACCCAGCAGCACTGACACCAGCAGCCTGGGCCAGGGCAGCAGTGCCTTGCCTAGAGAGAGGTGATGATGTGGAGCAGTACCTGACCACCTTTGAAAGACTGACTACAGCCTACAGGTGGCCTCCAAGAGACTGGGCTATCTTCATAGTGCCCTATCTGATAGGCACAGCCTGAGTGGCATACTTGGCTATGGATCCATATCATGCAGTGGATTACTACAATGACGCCATCTTGGCAAAGTATGAAATGAGTGCAGAAGTGTACAATGAAAGGTTCTGAGAACCAGTCATCCTGCCAGGGGAGACTCCCACGGAATTTTACAACCGGCTGAAGGACCTTTACCACAAATGGATTAAGCCGGCCGCGGAGACTGTTGAGGAGATAGGGGATCCTCATCTTGGAGCAGCTTTTGCGCTTGTTGTCTCCAGAGGTGCATATGTGGGTCAAGGAGCACAACCCATAAACAGGACACCAGGCAGACGAGCTTGTGAACTCCATCCTGGCTGCCTGCCGCGGACCAAAGAATCGCCTCCACTATCCAGTGGGAGAGGCGTTGTTTTGTGAAAGCCTTTCCACAATTGGGATCAGTCCAGGAAATGAACAGCTGATCACTTGGTCTGAAACCCCTTGTTCTGTCCACATAAGTGCACACAGCACACACAGGACATACAGTGCTTACTCCCTGTTCTTCAGGAGAGGCAGGAAAAGCAGTCAGTCTAATAGGAGAAAAAGAACCATCCGCCTTGGGCACGAAGGCTGAGTCTAAGCTTCAGTGACATCTGTGTGAGGCCAGAGCCAACAGCAGAACTATCTTAAGGGGCAGATGCTTCAGGTCTCTTTCAACTAGTGGTTTAAACGGAGGACCTTTTAAGCCCTCGAGCACCACTGCAAAATCCCATGGGTGTGGAGACAGGGAGAAGCCAGCGCACTCCATTCGAAAAGCATCAAACCAGCAGATGCTGACTTGCTGTTTTGGTTGGGGGGTGATTTCAGCGGTGATGGTTTCAAAACCCTTTTCCGTTGTCCCCCTTGTAGCAGCAACCATCGGTGAAAAGGGTTATGTCTGCATCTTCGAGTGGCTCTGTCAACAGGTCACTTCGGAGTTTAATGTCTCTTCTGGCAACTTCTTCAGAATCATATGGTATATGGGTGTCAGATGTCATTCCAGTTGCCATGTTGACTTGTTTGGATTCACAAATGTGATGTGGTGTTGTTTGAGAATGTTTGAGATTTTGATTTTTCTAGCAGGTGAAAAGGTGAATGCCTTGGAGTTGAGGAATGCAATGACTCCATGAATGTTGTTGACCTTTAGGGGATGGCACATCACTATATGACTGCTTTTGTCTATGGTCTTCGTGAGGGCTGCAAGATGTCATGCACATCCAGATTGTCCTAGCTCCATGTTATCAAGTTTTGAGCTGTGGTACATTGGCCAGATCCACAACTGCGAAGAACTGATGTGAAGGATTCAAGTTCTGTAATGCCAGATAAGGATCTGGAACAAGACCACTTACTGGTTCAGTGGCATCGGGTGGGAGTGAGAACCCTGGCAGCCAAGAGGCCATGAATGGTATCTTGGATTGATTTTCGATTTGCCATTGATTTTTTCAAATATTGAGGGTGCCAGACAGGAACCTGATGTGGTTTGACTGTGACAGAGACTATGTGAGGTGCAACATGTGTCATGATCTGTCTACTGGCTGGGGGATAGTTGAATTATTTCCTGTGTTTTATTTTTGTATTTCCTGTTTGTATGTGGTTTTTAACGTATGCTTTATTGAAGGCTGATGGCACGGGGCTGGTGGCACGGCTGGGCAGGCTGAGTGATCAGCACGGCTGCACCCAATCTCCTCATCAGGTCTCCTCTATTTAAGCCTGGATTTCCTGTGGCCTCCTTGTCAGCGCGTCATGTTTGCCACGCCCGGTAGCCTCTGCGGTTTTGCTAAGTCTCTTGATCTTTTGTTAGTTTGGTTCCTTTGTTACTTTTTTAACTCCTCGTCTCCCCTTTTTCTAGACTCTGGTCACTCCCTGAGCTCAGCCCTGTCAGCGTTTTTCGTTTGGATTACTGGACTGGTCGCTTTTAGTTTGTTTTTTTGTAAATAAATCCTTTGTTTGTACTCTCTCGTCCCTGCCTTTTGGGTCCACCTTTAGTTCCCCTTTTTGACGATTTACTAGAATCGTAACAGTACGCGCTGACCAAACATGGACCCGGCAGGAATTGAAGGCTTTAGACAAGCCTTTGCCGATCAAGCCTCGGCTGTGTCTCGCCATGAGCGGATGCTGACTGAGATCATGGGAGCCCTCCAGACGCTGAACGTTAATGTGTCCGGCATCTCACATCAGCTTGGATCTACCTCTCCTGCTCCGGCCCCCCTTCCTCCACTTCCTGCGTCTCCAGAGAGGAGAATGTCTTCACCCACCAGTCACCGGGAACCGCAGATTCCCTCGCCAGAATACTATTGGGGGGAGGTCGGGTCATGCGCACGTTTCCTCAGACAGTGTAAGTTGGTTTTTGATTTACAGCCAAGCGTATTCGAATCTGATAGCTCCCGTTTAGCCTACATTAATAATCTTTTGAGAGGCAAAGCAGCTCAGTGGCTACATGCACTCTGGGAATCTCATTCACCTATAGTTTATTCCTGTGACTTGTTATTTTCTGAAATGGTACGGGTATTTGATACCCCGTTCAAAGATGTTGGTTCAACCAACCGATTACTCACCTTAGCCCAGGGTAAAGACTCAGTGGCAAACTATTCCATAGACTTTCGTATTCTGGCTACAGAAAGCGGTTGGAATGAGCCTGCACTCAGGACTGCCTTTTTAAGGGGGCTAAATGATGATTTGAAAGATGAACTCGCCACCAGGGACGAACCCAGTTCCTTGGAGGCGCTAATCAGCTTGGCTATCCGAATTGATAACCGTATGAGAGAGAGAAAGAGAGAACGAAAGGTGACTTGGCAGATCTCCCCCCACCCTGTTCAACCTACTCCACCCCTCCTGCACCGACCTTCTATTCCATCGGCCTCATCTGCTGGTCCGGAACCTGCCTATCACCTCCTGGCTCCACCTCCTGAACCTATGCAACTTGGGACCACCCGACTCTCTCCTGACGAGAGACAGAGACTGATTTTCTCCTCCAGCCAGGAAGACCATAAGCAACATGTACGTCTGGTTTTACAGAGGTTGTTAGAAAATAAGCTCTTTGTTAAGGCCGAGAAATGTGAATTCAGTGTGCCCTCGGTTACCTTTCTGGGTTATATCTTGGCTAGGGGGGAGCTTAAACCTGACCCCAAGAAAATTGAAGCTGTGGTAAGCTGGCCTACACCCTCGAACCGAAAACAGTTACAACAATTCCTGGGGTTCGCTAATTTTTACCGTAGGTTTATCCGGGGATATAGCAGGGTTGCCTCTCCCCTCACCAGGCTGACCTCCACCTCGCTACCTTTCAAGTGGACATCTGAGGCCGAGGTCGCCTTCTCCACCCTGAAACGACTCTTCACCTCTGCACCGGTGCTAATTCACCCGGACCCAACACTTCAGTTCATCGTGGAGGTTGACACCTCAGATACCGGAATCGGGGCAGTATTATCTCAGCGGAACCCCTCGGACCAAAAGCTTCACCCCTGCGCCTATTTCTCCCGTAAGTTGTCCCCCGCTGAAAGAAATTATGACATTGGAAATAGAGAACTGCTTGCTGTCGTGTCTGCTTTGCAGGAATGGAGACACTGGTTGGAGGGAGCTGAGCTTCCCTTTATCATCTGGACGGATCATAAGAACTTGGCCTACCTAAGGTCAGCCAAGAGACTGAACTCCCGACAAGCTCGTTGGTCTTTGTTCTTGGGAAGGTTCAACTTCATCCTTTCATACCGCCCTGGCTCCCACAACACAAAACCAGACTCTCTGTCCAGGCTCCACGACCCGGCCCACCTGGATCTGGAGGACCAGCCCATCCTGCCTTCTTCCTGCCTCGTTGGTGCCACCACCTGGGATATTGAACGGGTGGTAAGGGAGGCTCAAGGGGCGGAACCTGACCCTGGCTCTGGACCACCGAACCGTCTGTTCGTCCCAGGTACTGCAGTGGGGGCACTCATCCAAGCTGGCCTGCCATCCAGGGGTGTCCCGGACCCTTCATTTTTTGCAGCAACGGATCTGGTGGCCCTCTATGTGTGGGGATGTCCGAGAATTCGTCGCTGCCTGCGCCACCTGTGCCCGGAGTAAATCATCTCATCGCGCTCCAGCCGGTCTCCTTCACCCCTTACCTGTTCCAAGTCGCCCATGGTCCCACATTGCTCTGGATTTTGTCACTGGTCTATCCCCATCCAACGGACACACGGTAATTCTAACCATTGTTGATAGGTTCTCTAAATGTGTTCATTTCATCCCCCTCACTAAACTTCCTTTAGCCCTAGAGACTGCCGACCTACTCATCTCCCACGTCTTCCGGTTACACGGCATCCCCCAAGACATTGTGTCGGACCGTGGGCCCCAGTTCTCCTCCCAGGTTTGGAGGGCGTTCTGTCAGGCAGTGGGCGCCTCTCCGAGTCTTTCCTCTGGATATCATCCCCAGACCAATGGACAATCAGAGAGGGCCAACCAGGACCTAGAATCTGCTCTCCGCTGCATCACTGCCAGGCACCCAGCCTCTTGGAGCTCTCACCTCCCGTGGGTGGAATACGCCCATATCTCCCTCACCAACACCTCCTTGGGAATGACCCCCTTCATGGCCAGTTATGGTTTCCAGCCCCCACTGTTCTCCGCCCAGGAGGAGGAGGTTGCAGTTCCCTCCGTCCGTGCCCACCTCAGACGCTGTCGGGCCATTTGGAGGGCAGCCAAGGCAGCCTTGACTCGCTCTGCCCAGAGGAACCAACGTCTGGCGGATTGTCACCGCACCCCAGCACCCAAATATCGCCCTGGGGACAAGGTTTGGCTGTCCTCCCGTGACCTTCCCCTCCAGGTGGAGTCAAGGAAGTTGGCACCTCGCTACATTGGACCCTTTGAGGTGGACCGGGTCATCAACCCTTCGGCTGTGTGGCTCAAGCTCCCTCCTTCCCTGAAGATCCACCCCACCTTTCATGTCTCCCTCCTCAAACCCGTCTCCACCAGTG